>VXAU01005292.1:381330-409214 GCA_013399695.1 Formicarius rufipectus
AAAAAAAAGGTTTTTTTTCAGTGCAATATGATCTATTATACTTTTAAAGTGACAAGATTATGGTATGTTTTCCTAGGCACTTAGATGTTTTAAATTATGAGCATGCAAAGAACACATCAAATGGCCAAATGTCACATTTCTTTCTCTCACACATTTGTTAGAATTTCTGTTAAAGTGCAGGAATAGTCTTGTACCTATACAGTCAGTTAATAGCAAATAAACTGCTAAACATTAAAGCCAAATCAACAATACTGGTTTCCAAATTTTCATTACCTGCTTTAATATCCTCATCAGGCTGTATTTCACGTTTACCAGTGAAACCATGCTTGTCATTAAAAGATCTGTGGTTATCTACTGCATCTGATAAATAAATTAAAAATCAGAGGAGTTAGTTGACTTAACAACCTTTATTGTACTGCTGGCTTTTCATGGATTTTAATGAAAACATTGTGATGGGCAGTTTTGATGTACAAAAATTACAATTAAGCAGTTAACATGTCATTAAATAACCTTTCTTTTAAATTTGTGCTAAGTATTTATCTCATTTACAGACCCAAACCTGTGCTACGTACTTGCAGAAGCTTTTAGTGAATCTAGAAGAAGTTGTAGAGAAAACACGTCTGTGTATCTGCATGTAAACTGGGAATTTGCTTTTACTACTCTCTCCTTTAAGAAAATGTTACTGATTAGTTTGCTTAAGAGAAAACTGCAGATAGTTTACATGAATAACCTTCAGAAGCTATCTTACATGCCCCTGGTGCCTCTTCTCTCCCCCTTGCAATGGGCATTTCCTTTATCAGTAAAAGCTGATCAATACGACCTGCAACAAAGGATGATTCCTATTATCCAGTCTTACATAAATGGCACTTTGACAAGTACATTTCCCCACAGTAGTTTTTTCAATCTGCTTAGATCTGCTTCGGGGCAAAATATACTTCCAGACAGTTAATATATTTAAGGTGCATTAAGCTTTTTCTTTTTTTTTTTTTAGTTATCCTTAGTGCTGGCTAAAGAGAATGAAGAAAGTCATAGTAACTATCTGCAGTATTTGTCTATTATTACCGAGACTGAAAATATAGAAACATTGGTAATGAGTGTTATTACATTAGCAAGAATTAATGGTAGAAGGACAAATATTTCAGACACCTTAGCCATGCACTACTTTTCTTATAATCTCCATTTGTTATTCTCCATCTTTGTAAACTAGTTTTCCTGTATTTTGAACACTTTGCATATTAATTTTTCAGTCATGAGTTTGCATGTTATTGCTTTAATTTATCGTGCTTTAGCTAAAAAAAAAAAATGGAGTATACTAAAGCCAAATAGTGAAACAATTTACAAAGATTTAAAGGTGAAATCTGAAATACGTAGAGAAGTGCCCAGTGTCACATTTTGTCATTCTTCCCCTGACATCTATGATGATATAAGATTTTCTAACATTCCTGGTTGTGAAGAATTTGTCCTATGAAAATTACAGCTCAGAAGCACAAAGAGTGAGCAGAGGTGTTTCGGGACATAAAACCTCACATCAAAACTTTAAGACAACTCGGTTCTATAATAGGCATAAAACAAATACCTAAACAAATATTTTTCCCAAATGAGTTTCTTAATCCTTGAAGGTTTAGACAAAATTGTTGTACTCAGAGAAATGAATAGCACACTACAGTAAATTGATTTATAAGAAAAATTAAAACCCCATAACTTCTGCATTATGATGTAAAGAAAAAAACAGTGCCTCACTTACGTGGCCCAAGTAAGTAACCAGCACTATTCAAAGTCCAACCCCTTTTTTCTTTTGCCTTAAAGAAAAAAAAAAGGAAGTATGTTATTGCATGGCATACACACTACTTGCACTCAAAAGGACATTCTCTTAGCAGAGCCTTCTGAAGGCTCAAAATCAAGAAAAGGTGTAAAAAAACTAACCAAACAAACAAAAAAGCCAATCATATAGAAGCAAATATTAATGGTGAACTCTTGCCCCCTGCACATTTAAGTCTATAGTTTTGCTATTGATAGCCATTTCAATATGAAGATATGAAGTCAGTATAAAGGTTTCACACTACATAAGTGGAACTGAAAACGTACTTTGGAGGCAAAAATTGCACCATAAAACTTCAAGTTTATATTACTGCCTGATAGCCACCTTAACAAACAGCAATGCTTTCTTTCAATTGCTTAGACTTACACTAGAATCTTTGTAAAATGAGCCCATCTTTCCTGAATCAGATGGGACATCCTTTCAATTTCAGTCTATAAACTAGACACCCTTTTAGTTGTAGTATTTGTTATAAGGGAACAAGTATTTAAAATCTCCAAATTCTTCGCTACCACCAACCAAAGAAACCTGTCTATAGCCGAAAATGGTTTTGCATGCTGCATCTTTTGCAGCCACTATGTTTAAATACCCTCTCCGAGATCTATAGTTACTTTGCCTGCTGAGACACCGATACTTACCGAGAAAACCAGCCCAAATGTTTCCGAGAGGGTGGCACCAAGGATTAAAGACACAAACAGGAAACTAGCGCACCTCTGCATCTGCAAAGAAACCGGGCGAAGGTAAATGCCCTGCCTTCCCCGGAGCACGGGAGCTTCCTCGTCACGGGTGGGAAGCGGGGGCGAAACCTCCCCGCCGCAGGGCTGGGCACCCAAATCCCCGCCGGGAGAAGGGCCCGTGGGGCAGTACCTTGAGCTGGGGCGCGGTGTGTCCCTCGCAGTGTCCCCTGGCGTGTCCCACGACGGGCACTCACCGCATGGCCGGAGTGCGGAGCTGCGCCCACGCCGCGCTCCCGCCGCTCTTTATGGGCTGCGGCAGCGCCGCGCCGGGGTGGGGGATCGGAGCCGCCCACCCGCGGCAGCTCCCCCCCCGCCGCCCACTGCATTAGGAAGGGCAGAAATTACAGCAATCCAATTAGAGGTACTTCGAAGCACGACCCAGGCTGCCGGGAGCTGGCAGCGCGGGCAATTACCCCTGATTACCGCGGCTTTGGGCAGGCTGGTGGGCAGCGAAAGCAGCTCTGTTGTGGGCAGCGAGAGCATCTCTGAGCTGGACAGCCTGGTCCGTGCCCGTCGCCCTCTGCACGAGCGTTCAGGGATGATGGGGCGGAACTAGAAGGTGTTAAGTGAATACAGATCACTCTACGGATCGCTTTAAAGTGATCTCAGGTACGGGAGCAGTGCTAATTACAAATGTCAGTGTGTAGTGCTGGAGAACAAGATTTCACGGTGTTCGGGCTTTGCATTTGGGAATACTGAGGACTTCACACACCTCTGCTCTGCTTGGAATCTGTAGAGCTCCCTGTGGTCCAGGCCACTCGCAGCCTCTGAGAATCCCTCTGACTCATGGCCTGTGCTCTAGCATCAGAGTAAAAGGAGCTGTTAAAACTCTTGTACTGTATTTCCTTGCTGCTTTGTGTTTGAGACAGCACTATATTTTAGGTTACATTTGAAAGGTTAGGGATTTAGTTCTCTGCTGTAATTAGACTAGCCCTGGTCTGTTAATTTCCAACAGGTGGAGTTTCACCAGTTTACTCATCTTAGTTGTGGTTACAGCTGGGATTGGGATGTGCAAAATCAAATTACAAGGCAGATATTTCAATATTAGCTCCTTTCCCCCTCCTGCCAAACTGTATTTTCTCTACAACAAATTAGTTTATTCACTACAAGTGCCTCAAATTCATCTTTCAGTAACAAAAACATCACAGATGTTAAACTTACAGCTCTTTTTTCTGAAGCTGCTAAACATTCTCTGCAAACTTTTACACAGTGTATACGTGAACTTGAATGTGATGCCAAGACAGCTCTGGAACAATGCAATACACTTACCATTCACCCATTTAAAAGCAAACTTTTTACTTCAATGTAGCATAATATTCATAATCCAAACCAGAAGTACATGCTGTGTCTTGTACTTCTATTTCCTATCATCTTTTGCCAGGTGCAGTAGAGTCATAAGAGTCTAGTCTTGTCATCGGGTCTAAGATCAAAAACCGGTTGGATAAAGTTTATTTTACGCAATTCTTAAATGCTGATGTTCCAAAATGGGAAGCTCAATTTTGCTGAATTTAATTTGATACTCTTTATCATTTGCTGAGGATGTTCTTTCAGCCATTGCATGACACTCATAATTCAGATCAAATAGATCTGGAAAATAACAATATGCTTTTTGCAAAGTGTTATTTTGCTTTACCTTATCAAAAATGACTTTTGGCTGAAATTTCCTAGCTTTCAGGAAATCCCAACAAGTAATTTTTGAAACTTGAAGCTTCTTTGTGACACAGAATGTTTTCTTTGTGTTATTTGAATAAAACCACAGAAGTTATATCAAGAGACATCAAATTTTACATTCAAGCAAGTGTTATAAAAATGTGTTAATTCTCTTACCTTTGACTATAGTTTTGTTCTTCACATACCAATAAAAAGTATTTGAAGCAATATATTTGAACCTGCAGTTTTTATCCTGATTTTTCACCACAGTACTTGCAGCTTCCTGACAAATTACAGAGTAAAACAATTTCTCCAATAATCAGATGCAAAAGAAAACCTCTTTGTACACTGAAAGGCTTAATGCATCACTTGCCCATCATACTTTTTGTCTAAATCTATCTTTATGTTAGTGACAAATAATTTTATCATTCATTCTTACAACTGATGTTCTCATTCCCTCAATTTTCCTTGTCAAGAATGCTATTAGTCTTCCTTTTTATTCCATAGGAATTTTAAATCTCACTGCTCAGACAAAAGCAGTATTCTGAAGCCTGCCCTTTCTAGCTTAGCTTGACAAATGGCCATCTCTGTGAATACACAGTTTCTTTTTATTGAGGCAACCCTTCAATGTACTGATTTTTCCATTGATTTATTTGTTGTTTGGTTAATTGTAAAAGATTAATGCAATTTGCGGTAGCTGTTAGGTTATGCCTAGTCCTTACCAGAGATTCACAGTCTGATAAATTCTCACTGAAGCTCTTCTAAAATTTACTCAAGTCAATAGAATAATAAACATCCATAACAAAACTGCCTCTAATGACTCCAGATTGATACATGAAAGACATGATTACCATTGGGTGTCTCACAAAACAGTATGTACTCTGATATGTGTAATTGTGTAATTTTAGATACATGATTGTAACAGTGTTTCAAAATAATTTAAAAAAAAAAAAAAAAAAAAGAACCCAAACACCCGGGGGAAATACTGGTTCCAGTCAGAGAAAAAAGCAAAAAAGTTTCGAAATTTTAAGGAAAATATAATAAGGGTTAATAAATAAGAGTATTAAATATTGAACCTGGGAAATAAAATAATTGCATTTTTGTCACTGGACATTTCATTTTGAGAATGAACAGTAAGGATTCTACCATGTGTTTAAAATTTCTCTTTTATATAATTGATGAGGTAGGATGACCCATTTGAATTTCAATTCATATAAAACATAAGCCATCCAGAATGGCTCCCTTGTATAGTATTCGGGGAAAACAGTGAATAAAAGTGGATTTTGCATTATAATTTCAAAGAATCCAGAGCTGCAGTGGCTCCCTTCCCTGTTCAGCTTATTGAGAGATAATGAATGAAGCAGGAAAAAGTGGGTCTGTTGTTTCTGTGTTGAAGTTCTACTGCCAGGTTTGTTTTCAGCAACTCACCAATGAATAATAAAATCAAGCATTAGAAACCACTGCAGTCACGGTGATGCCCATCTGCCTGAAAAATGCCTGCTTCTCAGGAAACAGCAAGTGTGAATGTATCGTTTAACACCTTTCTCAAGACTGTCCACAAAATCTCTGATATAATATGAGCAATGACAATGAACTCTAGGCTTGGGAGGTAAGCCACCAGAAAAATTTGTCTCCCAAACACTGGAATAGTTCCAACACTGACATGACAGGAAAAAAGAGCTTTACTGGAGGAGTGTCATCATCCAGCTAACTAGAAATGATTCTTTGCAGAAGTTTGAAAATGTCTATATTCAGTATTTACCAAGGAATCACTAATGCAAAGTGACACCAGTGAGTTTTATTACTGCATTTTCTGCACTGGGAAAAATTTTAGAGTTTTGATATCAATGTTTTAACCCTGAATAGAGAAATTTATCAAAACTGAGCATGTAGAACAAAAATGCAGGACTTTCTTTGGCGAAATTTGAGGGGGAAGCACAAATTTATTTGTAACAGAGTGCAGGCACTGACAGATCTGAGTATCCAGAAGCAATGATATATTCCAGTTGCCATCAAAGCTGTGAATTGCTTCACTGATCTAACAATTTAATATTCTTTTGGTGATAAATCAGGATATTGTTGCAGAGCTGAAAAGTTATTTAGAGATTTTTTTTCTGTTTAGCAACATTACACCATCCCTCAAGACTTGCTTCTCAGCTGCTCATTGTCAGACCAAGGAAAGATCAGCTGAGGATGATGCTCTTTGCATTTTTCTGAAGATAACATAGAACTTCTATATGCAACTATCATTTTGAAAATAGTTTGCTCTTTAAGTCTTCAAGAAAACTCTTGATCATTTTTTCCCTTTACATGTATAGAACTACTTTTTTCTTTAATGGATGTAGAAGAAAGAACATGTTGTGTTTTGAGGGATTTTTTTTAAATGCAGTAACAAGAAAAGGGTAATTTCATTCACCCTTCCAATTCCTTAGCTATTGTTTTTTCCAATTTTCCCATTCTGTAATTTCTGTGAAATGTAGGCAATTTTCACTGAGTGAATGTTGTGTATTTTACCACCTCAGTGTCAAATAGAACTAAATATTATAGATACCTTCTCAATGAAAGGCTATTTTCTGTTCTGAATTACACTGATATCAGCCAATAACTTCCTATTATTACATCAATCAGTGTGCTACCAGAGCTATTATTTACAAATACTAATCATTGCATCAAAAGTGTGACTTTCATATATTATATAATTTCATGTTTTTTAAAGATTATTTTTGGTTCAAGAAGTATGGTGGGTTTAGACTAATTGTGTATATATATGAAAAAAGAAATCACAAAATAAAATATTAAGGGAAAAATTTTGGAAGTTAATTACTATAAACAGCAATAATATTGTGAGAAATTAGGAAAAAATCCCTTAATCTTCATTCCTGTTTCATAGAACTTACAGGAGAATAATGTATCCATTTGGATAAATTAGACAGCAGGTTCACACCCATCAAGGACAGATTGCTGGCCAGCACAAAGGTATAATCTTCATTTCCTAAAGAAGTCAGACAGAACCAGAGGCTCTCTTGTTAACATTTTATCTGCGAAAAGCACTGAGAATTTGAAATACTCTAAGAAATACCGTTTTCAAGGGTTTCCAGTACTAAACAGTAGTGGATCAGTAGAGACTGCACACCCTACTGCCCTTCCTAGGCTGTGCATCTTTGCCCTTCTATTTGGGCAAAGTGGCTCCATGCAGAAACCTCACTGAAATTGCTTCAGCTATTTTCATTGTAAGCCAAATAGAAGGATAGTTCAGAGCCACTGCTTCTCTCAGAATTAAGCAAAATTAGCTCTGCAAGAGGCTGAGTTTGGCTCTCAACTCCTGCTAATATTAGAGCTCAGCTTTTTTGGAGGCAGTAACTCTGCCTGGGTCCTGCAACAGCTGGGAACCTCTGACTCCAAGGACAGATTCAGGATTTATAGCTACAAGGGCTTCTTTACCAAATTTTGAATTCCAATGCTTACCTGAAGTGAGCTGAGGTTTGGCTACTGTTTCCATTTAATTCCTCACTCACCGAAGACTTCCCCCTCCTTTGAACAGTAAATTCAGTGGAAGCTCACACCCACCAAACACACAGGAGTTTCTGCTCCTGCAAGATCTCAGGAGGAGTGACTGTCTACTGACTGATGAGAAATCATGCCAGCAACTTCTAAGGTCACCAAAAGTTAAGAGGCTCTTCTTATTTAAAGGTGACTAAGGTCTGAAGCAGTTTGTCTCAACCTCTTGCTCAGTGTGAACCATGCGCCTAGTATTTTAATTACTGTTGTTACCTATGTGAATAGCTCTATACAGATACCTCATATAGAAATATGATTCATTTTTTCATCATGTGAAATAATATTTTATATTTTGTCTATTTTATTGTTAAACAATCTGAAGTTTCAATACTTTAAAAAAATCTTGCCTATGTTGAAAATTGTATTCATTGCTTATTTGAAAACAATATAATGATTAAATTAAAATTTCTGTAGTGTCTTTGAAACCTCTTAAAGTGTGCTTAAGAAGCACAATGCAGAAGGTTCCTATTATTAAATTGTAGCTTTACTTTTAAATCACAGTGAAAACATCATTCTGCAAATATTGCAATATTTGCAAGAGATGTTATTTTCAGCATCACTAGATGAGTTAATTTTGGAAAATATAAATAATTGCCACGCATTTTCTAAAACTGTATTTTAGAACGGAAGTTAAAATGGATTAGTCTAGCATTAGAACGAGGTGTTTCCTACAGAAAGGGCTGTGCACATGCCAGTTATTGGGCTGCTGCCTGCTCTATTCAACCACAGGCTTCAGCTGCAGCCCTGGTGGTCACCCCAGCTCACTGGTGGCTGTGCAAGCCCACCCAGCAGCCTGATGTCTCCAGGTGACTAGAAGACTTATTAGGCAGTGCTTGGAAGTTGTCAGAAGTGGAGTGGTCAAGACCAGGCAAGGACTGTGCTGCTGCAGCATACAGGAATCACCTACCTAGGTCAGACTAGCCTGGGACAAGTGAAGGGCAGTCACCCAGACAGATCTGCTTTGCTTCATATAAGAGCAGCTGCTGTCCAGGTGAAGGGCTGCAAAGACTGCTCCTCTCCTCCTGTGGGGAAGAAGGATGGAAGTGAAAGCTGTGCTCTGGTGGTCTCTCAGACTGCAGGTGTAGGAGTGCAAAAGAAGTCAGTAGGAGCCAGTACACAGAATACCACAGAGAGACTGCCACAAAGGGCTTAAACCACAGACTGCTCTCCACTACTTCTTTTCTGTGTGGTCACCAATGACAAAGTCAATCAAAAGCTGGGCAAGACTAATCAGAACTTCAGAGGCACAAGTGAAGGAGACAGGTGCCCAAGTGACCGTCTCCTCTGTTCTGCCAGTCAGAGGCAGAGGTGCAGGCAGAGGTCTGCACATCATGCAGATAAATAACTGGCTTCAATACCAACGTGGGCTTTGGTTTCTGTGATCACAAGGCATTCTTTGATGAATACAGCCTGTTGGAGAGACACAGGATGCAGTTCTCTAGAAAAGGCAGATGAGTTTTTGCTAGCTGATTGATTAAGTGAATCATGCTTTAAACTATTGAACTTTAGGGACTGTGTCCAAAGCTGTGACAGTTGCATATTCATAAGCAGCGTGTTGAATGTGTGCACCTACCAGCATGGTGTGAAGTCTTACCTGACAGCCTACTTGTGGTAGCCTTTGATACAGTGATCATGATGTTGTGAAGTGCAAGATGCTGGTGAGCACATCAAAGACCAGTATTTAGAACAAAGACCCAGGATTTTAGGAGAGACAACTTCAATATGCTCTGAACCAAGATGTGAGGGATTTCATTTGAAATATTCATAGAAGAGAAAGAAGCTGGGTTGCTCTCTTTAAGCGCAACCTCCTGGAAGCATAAGAAGAGTCCATCACCAACAAAGGAAAAGGAATAAAGCAGAAGTAAGAGATGACCCTAGCTTAACAATGAGCTTTTGGAAGTGCTTAAAAGCAAAAATGATAAGCATATCAGCTATGGATATGTGGCCAAATACCCACTGAGGATAAGAAGAACCTTGCTAGGGTAGAGATGAAGTCAGGAGGCTAAGGCTAAGGCTCCATTGGAACCGAAAGTGGCCAAAGATGTCAAGAACAAAAATCAGTTATTCAAATATGTGAGCAGTAAGCAGAAGCACAGGGAAGACATAGGTCAATTACTAAGTGTGGTAGGGAAACTAGTCACTAATAATGCGGACAAGGCAGAGTTTCTCAATAACTCCTTTGTCTCTATCCTTACTGGCATAGCTGGACTCCAGATTATAGGATAAAATAAATAAGTCAACACAGATGTTGACCCACCAATAGTGTAAGAAAGGTTGATCTGAGACCTCTTGCAAGGGCTCAACAAAATCTATAGGCCCAGGGTGTTAAGAGAAGCGACCAATTTTGCTGTAAACCACACTCTATGATCTTTGAAAAGTAATGGAGATCAGGGATGTCTCTCAGGACTGGAAAAGAACAAATGTGACAGTTATCTACAAGAAGTCCCATAAGACTGTTGGAAAGAGATAAGACTATGTCCCATAAGACTAAGTAGGAAACTACAGCCCCATTGGTCTTACCTCAATCCCTGGGGAAATAATGGAACGAGTCCTCTATTACAAGCCCAATGAGGAAGGTGACTGGGAAATTTCAACACAGATTTACCAAAGGATTTACCATTCTGACTAGTCTGATCGCCCTCTAAAAAATACCATAAACAAATAATGTCTTCTCTCAACTTGGGGTCACCTGGACTTCAGCAAAGTGTTCACCAGTGTTCCAATAGCTATAGAGCTCTCTCTTCACAAGGAGCCACATGGAGAGGACAAGGAGCAAAAGACACAAGCTGCAGTGGGAGAAGTTTCATTTTGATATAAGAAATAACTTTTTTTATGGTGAAAACAAACAATCTCCAAGAGCTTTAGTGGAGTCCTCGTCACTGAGGTTTTAAAGTTGAGTGGTCAAGGTGCTAGGTAACAGATGATTTTTTGAGGCCACTTCCAACCTAGACTAAATTACAATAAGGGAGTTATTGAATTATGTGGGGATCAAATAAAATGAGGACCTATAGGAAAAGAATTCAGTGCTTCCATGGCTTATATTTTTTAACAGGGCACAATGCCAACTGCTTCATTAACAAGTATGCTGCACCATTATAATACAAAAAGCCTTACAAGGAGGTATTTCAGATATAAAATACAGTAATCCAAAAAGGAGCTAGAAAATAATATTTACATCAAATATTTTCAAAAATATTATTATATTAAGTTCATTTAAGTGTAAAAAACAGGCAGAATGTTAAAGATAGATATTCAGCTACAAAATAGAATTTTGTATCTTGGTTGTTACTGGGTTTTATTTTGTTAAAGGACAAAATAGAATTAGCAGGATGATATTACACAGCCTTCATTATCCTACTATAAATGCACCCAATTAGTTCTTTTTCTGCTTTGATAAGAAATAACCCAGTCCATTCTACAGGCTCACTGTGTAATCTGAAAACAGGTTAGGAAAAATTTGGTGAAAAAAACCTTTCTTCTTATCCTTGATATTCCGTACCAGATTTAATTCCAGGTGGACCTTAGCCTTCCTCATCACATCTCCGCACACTCTGAAAACGTTCCTATATTTCTCCCACATTGCCTGTCTCTTTTTCCATATTCCATAAAAGTCCTTCTTTCTTTTGAGTTTTGCCAGAAACTCCTTGCTCATCTGTGTGGGTCTCCTGCTCTCCTTTGCTTGATTTCTTTTTCATAGGGATGCACCAATCTTAAGCTTGGAGGAAGTGATGCTTGAGTATTAACCACCTGCAGGGATGTAAACTAATGGCCAATAATTCCAATCATTATGACAATATTTCAAACAATAAAAAGGTTAGAAAAGAGTGATCAGTTTTTATCAATGCCTCATGGGGATAGAAGAAGATAGCTGCATTAACCTGCAAGAAAAAAATGTTGAGATTAGTTATTAGGAAAACCTGTATAGTTAGAAGAAGAACATAATAAGAAATATAATGGTAGAGGACTTCTGTGGAGGCTTCTCTAGACAACAAATTCAGTGAATGTGTGAAAAAAATGTGGGAAAAAAACTTAAAATGAAGCATGCCATCCATCAATCCTATGGCCCGATCTGTGGTAAACCACATTTCATTACCTTTGATAATGGCTGAGTTACTGAATTTCTTTTACTTTTCATATACTCATAGAGTAATTAAATTGGAAAAATCCTCTCGAGATCATGTAGTTCAGGCTCCAGCCAGTAGCACATCTAACTAGATCTGGTTCCTTAACGAGATGAGGTCTGAATACCTCCAAAGCTGGGTATATTCCCCTAGCTCTAAGGGGGGTTGTTCCAATGTTTGACTGTCTTCAAGGTGATTTTTTTCCTCTTCCTGTGTTGGAATTTGTGTCTGTTGCCTTTCATCCTACCATTGTGCATATCCTAAACTGTGTACAGATGAAGAACAGAGGAGCATAGTAATGCTGCTAGTACTTTCTGTGACTCAGAGTCTGTATGACATAGAGCACAGAGCCTTCATTAAACTCCTATTTTCCTAAGAGAAATCACAATTTTTATATAATCAAGATGTTTCAAAAACATTGACCAGTGGGGGCATTTTGTCTGAACTGAAACCTGAATCTGGATGATAAGTTCTTTGATTTAACTCTTGAGTACTTCAGCTCATTTCAATGTTAGCAATTATTTTTTCCCAGTACAAAGAACTTGCCAAGAGCAAGGCACTATTAAGAGCTATCTATTTACAGACAGTGGTCATGGTTTACCAGAAGTCTCACTGCTTCATATACAGCTCAATTATCTGTATTAGCAACTTAGATCCTTTTTTTTTTTTTTTGGTCTGTTTGCTTATCATCACTAATAAAAGTGCAGAAGGCATACTTTAAGAAGCAATTAAATTTCTAGTTTTTCCCTAATTTCTTTTCTAAACTTTTCTTTACTGGAGTCCATCTATCCTTCTCTTCAACACAAAATATCAACAATCTCTTGTATTTATAACACTAATTTACCTAACTGTTGAAGACAAAAAGACTCCCTATGTTGTTTTTTCTTCTGAGAAATACTGTGTTCTTACCATCAATCCATGCATCACAAGGAGATTCTACAAAGAAAATCCCAAAGAAACTGACTCAAGTTATCTTAAGGGATGTTTTTAATGAAGGCAACCCCGTTATCTTCTCTGAGAAGGGTTAGGGTCAGCCTGTCAATTGCAAAGTGAAATTATATCCTACTGATCCAGTCAGGTATACAGGGAATATTCACTCAGCCTTTATCATTATCAGCTGAGATATCAAACCAGCTAATAATGTGGATAATTCAGAGGCATGCAAGAGACAGAAAGAAATGCTTACTATGTCTTTTGCTGAAAGCTATTATTAGCTGCATAATTTGACAGGAAAACCTCAGGCTTTAGAGAGCGCAGACTGTGAGGGTACAAAATCCCTGGGATTCCTTTGTGAGGGGTCCCTGCTGTGGGAAACCCAGGGCTGAGCAATGAGGGAACCTTCTCTGACTGTGCAGGGACTCAAGGCGGGCACCCACCCCTCAGTCACTGGAGCTGCCCGGGGTGAAGGGGCTTCGGTCCCAGCAGTGAAAGTCTGGGGTGGTGGGAGTGTCAGTGCCAGAGTGGCTCCTGGGTGGTCAGACAGGGAGGTTTTCCTAACAGAGCAATCCAGTCTGATAATCACAGGAACTTGGGAGTTTCCTGCACCCAAGGGAAAAAAGACTAAAACTACATGTGTATGTTACGCATGAAGTACTGAGGCCCTGCTTTGGATCAGGCACATTTAGAATGGTTGATTAAACTTCGTGTTTTGGGGCAATCCTTTTATAAAGATCATGCCAGTCATGGATTTATCTCAGTACAGTTCCTACATTTACCTAATGAAGTTGCATGAAAATGAAGGAGAGTTTCCTCTTCAGGTCATACAGGCTATTGCATGTATTATGAAAAGCCTTTCAGTGCCCTTTTATCTGCTAAATTTAATGGCTTATTCTGCCCAAGATCACATTTGTGGGTTGAAGGTTGACACGCTGTACACCTGTTTCCATACAGTCCTTATTTCTCTGGACTTTTGTTTTTCACTCCACTTTGTTAACTTTTCTTCTGATTGTTTTGGTCAGATAGGTTATATAAGACACTTGTGTAAACAGCTGAGTTTCATGAAGGAGTAAAAAAGCAGAGATAAATGTCATCTCACATCAAGACTTTTTTGACACATTGCTCAGAAAATGATCCCTGGAAGCATGGCTTGGATTGGTTTGGTTTTCCTTTTTAAATTCTCCAAAAGAAGTATTGACTATGATAAAAGAGCTGAATTTTTTTTCTTAACTGTAATAGCCTCAAAGGTTTATGAAGGTAAGTAGGTGGATTAAATTCCATACACTTTCTATATTTAAAACTACTACATTTTCTCTCCTGGCCCTCCTCTTACTAGGCAACAAAAAAAGGCCCTTGAAAAAAGGGTGTTCAGTGTAAGAGTTGTGAAGGACTGTATTTATGAGAACGCATGCCCTCTGAGGCTCAGTAGATATGTTTGAATGGGTTGGTACAGTTCACTGTCACTTTTAAAGGTTGTTTTCTCCCCAGATGTATTACCCTCAGTGACCTAGTCTATAGAGGGTTCTTACCAAAATTGTTTAAATAATAAGAACAGAAAAAATACTCTTTTATAGAGAAAGATATTTCTGGAATTTGTCACACCAATATTCAAGTTCAGTCATCAGAAGAAAGGCTGAATACATTACTATGTATATTCAAGGGAATGTCTTCTGATTCTATTATTTAAATTACCAAATAAAAAAAGTATTTCTGTTAAAAAGTGCTGTAGGAGCACAATGCACTTCTGTCTGTGTTGCAAGTACAGATTGCAAGAGCTAATTCTAATACAGATGATTGGGCCAAAATACAACAGGAATTTACTGTGTCTTCCAAGCTCATATATGATGTGTACAATATACAGTAAAAAAAAAGGAAGTCGTTTTGCCTTATTAGTGAATAATTTTAACAAAAATATCTTCAAATATTTGCCATAAATCTTGTCAAATTGGTAAATATATTCTATCATATATCACACATGAATGGTGTGGGTATCAGTACTGCACCCTTGATGACTGAGGAGGACTGGACATTTCTGGGACTGGAAATAAGCAAAGTGGCAGAATGGTGTTGTGGACTTGGTTTCCATTTGGCATTTTGAGTCCAGTTTCTTAACTCCTCCTTTTACAGATCAGAGAGAGGGAAATGGACTGTAAAGGAATTGTTACTAACCATCATTTGGAAGACAAAGACAAACAAATCACCTGTTTCATTTAAGATTCAGTAAGACAAACTTTGTTCCTAGTAAAAAGTTCAACCTGCTGTTCTATCACAAGACTTTCTTAGAGGTCAGATTCAAGAGATTGCTCAGCTACTTGAAACTTGACGTAGAGAGAGTTAGGAATGTCCTGCTTCAAATTTCGTATTTTTCCAGTTTCAACTTTTTTAATCCCATCCTCAGCAATCTCCTCATTTTGGAGATATCTGGCCTCTTTTTGTCTTTTAGTTCCCTTGCCTTGTTGAGTTTGATGACTTTACTTGTTCACCTCTTCTTCAAAGATGGTTAAAACAGAAATTTTGGAAAGCTAAGCTTGCACCAGGTTTTTGGATGTCCAGCTGTGTGGGGTTTTTTGGGGAAAATAACAACATTGTGGGTACCACCAGTTTCTTTAGCAAGAGAAGATAGTTTACAGTTTTTTATCATTCATTTCATACTCCTACAATTAGTGGTGTTTTTAGTTGATTGAGATAGTTTTTGTGAGCATTTGCTTTTTCAATACAATTACTAACAATTTCCACTTGCTTATGATTAAGTGATTTTTCTGTTCTCAAAATAACATCTTTAAACATTCTTGTTTCTATCATGCATATAGTTGAAATACATTCAACATACATGTTCAATACATTCAACATTACAACATTCAAAGTATTGAGGAACCTTAGCTCTACCAGTAGCCTCTCAGAAACTATAGAGAAAATAAAGACTGAGATTCTCTTATTTTATGATAGTGCTAAGACACATCAGCCAAACAGAATGGGAGTGCATTGCTTGACAGCCATTAAAATATCCATATGTATAGGGCAAAACCAAGAAATCCAACACCTCTGGACAACTGCTGCCAAAAGATTCCCATAGAAAACAGTTTGGAGTCTCTTTAGTACATGAAAAAAGAAGTTAGGATAGGAAAGAAAAAAGGTTAACAAACCCTCACTCAAAGACCTGGTTTGCAAGACAAATGAGGGAAGATTTGGTTCTACCTATCCTCCCAAAAGCCAAAGCACAGGATATCCTAGATCTGGATGGGACCTGATGCAATATTTGGTCAAGAAGAGGCTTAAGATAGCTACTTGCAGAGTTACCTGTCCTTTTGTGCACAAAACTGTATGCTCTGTGTTCTGCAGTATTTATAAAGAGGAAAAAATTGCAGATATTGAAGCAATATTAGAGCTTAATCCCAGTGAATCAACACTCCTATGTTAAATGGGGATCTTGATTCTATGCTGTTTTCAAAACTATCTGTTCTTGCTGATAGCCAAACACGAATTTGCAGGCTTCAAATTGATTCTTTCTTCCCACTTTCATCTGAGGAGAAGATATATTTACTCTAAACAATCTTATCAGATATTACTTCAAAGGACTTGAACTTCCAGAAGAAGATTACTCATTTTCTTGGAATGAAAGTTAGCAGTTTCTATCCACTGCCAGCAAATAGCTGCAAACTCTTCAAGAAAAAAAAAAAAAAAAAAAAGCAGAATCTCCTTAAGACTTTTGGATTGCCATCTCTGAAGTTCTCACACACTTTCATTATGTAGCACCAAGTAAATTCAGGTAGCTCAGCAGAGGCGAACATCCTCCTAACTGTGTTTCGAATAAGTTTTGCGTTTTGATACTGCCTCTGTTACCCCTCAGAACTTTGTACTTCTGAAAGAAGGAAAGAACAGGAAAGTTTGAAAAGGACCTTCCTGAGCAAATAAGTTTGTCATAATCCTCTATCTTCTACCTTGCCTGCATTTTATTGTTTATATTTTCCCCATCCACATACATTTAATTCTGTCTTTTCTTTGAGTAAAAAGGAATAAGTAGGCAAGATTTACCAGAGGAGCCTGTTACCGAATTTTTGCTTCCTCTCTTCATTCTATGTTTCCTATGAGTTACTTGGGGATTTTTTGGTTTTACATGATGGAAGTAAATATTTATTTTATTTGTCCAACAGAGAAAACCATTACTTGATTGAACACTTCTACAGGATTCTAAAGTTTAGAAGTACAGTGCTATGGCTATATTTTAATCAACGTCTACCTCTTTATTATCAGCATAAGAAGGCCATTGGAAGGTTTTGAGATTCGTGGTTTTTCAGTGTTTGAGCCAGCAGTTAATTTTTAATTTATTCTGCTTATATATGTAAACAGAAAAAATATTGAATTTAGTACTGTCCAAGTCACTCCTACTGTATAACTGCTGTATGTTGCTACTCAGAGTAGAATTATTACCATCTTAGTCTACAATACATTAATTTGCAATAAAACTAAAATGAGAATGCTTCATACCTCTTTTGGACATGTTATTTCAAGCTACTTACAGTTTCAAGAAGACATCATTGCACATTTCCCAAGAGCTGTATTCAGAATCCAACACTGCATTTCTCTAGAAGTGAGTTTCAGACCATCTGACTTCAGGTGTAAAAGTACCTAAATTAGGAATCAGTGAGGTATAAAGAAAGTGATTTTGAATAATTGTTTGTAATATCTGTCTTGCTCTCTACTAAAAATATGAGCAGCCAAGAACTTGTATTTGAACGTCTTAGATTATAAAGGCAGATACTGTAAATTCCTCTTTACTAAAAAAAAAAAAAGAAAGTAATTACTTACCCATATTACCTAGAAGCCTTTAAAAATAGATTTTTTTTTTTCTAATGTAAAGGTTTGTTCTTCAGAACTCCAGCTATAAATGCCTAATTTTATAAGCCAGTCTTCCCTTTAAGATTGTACTTCTCTTTTTACAAAAGATAGAAAAATTCAATTCTCTAAAAGTACAAATGCTGAGGTAAAACAAATCAGTAGTTTTTCTTCATATTAGTTCAATGATTAGAAACATCTTTGTGTGTTTATTCTTTCTTTATTTCTTTCCTTCTTTCAGCACAGCACTTCAATTATTACTGAAAATTTACAGGCTCCATTTTCCCTAAATAACTGAATAAAGCAAATTAAATAAACCAGAAAGAAAAAAAAAACCCACAGAAATTTGCCTGTCAGACAGGTAGCTTACTAGTTTTCCTGTATAATTGAATAATATTTATCAAATAAGCTTTGTACTGAAAAAAAAAGAAGTATTATAAAATGGGAAAATACCTATGCCTGTTCTTCATTACAGATCTACAGAAATGTCATAAAAGTTTCTGTAATAAACATTTCTATCAATGTAGACTTTGCTAGCATGATAAAAACTTAAATAATTACACTTATTTTGTTTCCAGTTGGTTTTTCTCTTTATGTCCTGGGTATCATTAATATGTCTTTGCAAAAAGAATTAATACCAGTAGCTGCAGAACTTGGCATGACACACATATCAGCAAATAAAAGAAATACTGTGGGTGCTGTAAAAGTTTGCCTCCCCCTATGAGGTGAAGATTCACACAGATGTATAAAATAGACTCTTGCTTTTCCATCTGTCATGTCCCAAGCTTAGTGGCTTTTTCTACTCTTGGAAGTTAGTAAACACAGATTCCACTGAGGCTTAAGAGGAAGTGTTTCATAATCAAAGCCTTCATACAATATCAAGAAACTCCCCATTTTGACAGACACCTCAGCTGCAGGATGAGTGTTTTCCCAATAAGGGGTTTTAAATTACCGAGAATTTTAAAGCTCGTATCTGGTATTTTGAATTAGGAACAACAAGTAACTGAGGAAAGGTGGATTGGGGCGGGGTAAGAAGAGAAAAAAGCTGTCTTTTTACTTGCAAACATTTCTCTAGGCTAAAGAAAAATACATTTAAAATTTTTCTTTGTCAAAACATGTGGAAAAAAACCAGCAATAATGTTTATTTCACTTTCTTACTTTTAGGCAGCTGCAAAGAGCTACTCAGTTATCCGAGCTCCACTAGAGTTAAGAGACCTTTCCAACATGACCATTGGAACTCAGAGTAAATACATTAAACCACAGAGAACTGTGTACTTAAGATGAGATACATCATTTTCTGAACTCCACTGGCTAGTTGTCTTTCAAATGGAATGACATCTTGAACAACTAGTTCTTCTGTAAATACCTACCTACACTGTGGACATGGAAAGTAAGTTACTTACCCAGTAGTCAAAACAACATGCCAAATCTAGTTACTTAATGGAAGATGAGAATACAATGCTCGTTTATAAGGGGAGAACTTTGGTGCTCCATCAGCTTTCTGATGTCTACCCTGACTTTTTGCCACCTTTATAGGTTTTATCTCGGTTAGATTTTGTTTCCCTCATAGCACCTTGTATGGTTCCTACCACACCAGTGTTTCAGCTATTGCTGAGCAGTGTTTGCACACCATCAAAGGCTTTCTCTATTTCCCATGGGAGTGTACAAGAAGCTGGGAGAGAACCCAGCCAGGATAGCAGTCCCCAACTTCAATATACGTTCAAGGTATTTCAGTGTTAATATCTGACTGGTGTGGCAGACTGCCTGCTCTGGCTTCCTCAATGCCTTTGTCAGAAAGTTTGTTTAGTTCATGTAAATGTAGCCTCCTTTACAAAATTTGTGCTGGTGACTGATACTCTGGACCCTTGTAAGGAGAATTAGTACAGCAGCCAACTGCTAAGGAAGTACATCCTATACACTTTTTAAATAAGCATTTATTGTCACTGATGAATTCAAAACTGAGGTAAAATTGGACTTCAGCTGAAATGTGGAGAAATAAGATGAAATAAATCTGAAAAGAATGTTTTCACAGTTTGTCTTATAATCTTTCAAGGTTTGTGTATCAACATTTCATCAATATCTAGAGTCCCACTGGCAAACAGCTGGTAAGGATTTGCTGAAATACTTCGTATTTTAAGAGACAAACTGGGATCATAAGTGGATGTAAAATTTAATTGCATACTGTGGGAAAACAATGCAAATGCTTTTGCTGCCTTATTTAGCAGCAGACATCTCCCAGTTCTATCAGAGAACATCCTTTGACCTTGCTACAAGGTGAAAATGAGATACCCTCTTTTCTTTTGCTTCCCTCAGATAAATCAAGATGCCTCAGTTTTGAATGAGGTCACTCCACATTTCCACTGGGAGAAATAAACATTTCAAGAGGAGGAGGAGAATGGAAGAATGAACACGGGCCCATCTGTTAAGTGACACAGATGTCTTTGATATGACACTACGCATGATCGTGTTTTCCTTTATTCATTTACAATGCAAGTGAACTGAATACAAAACAATAAGGAATACCTTTGAAATTGATTCTGAAGAATATTACTGTTGATTAAATCCTTTTTCTGTTGCAGAATTCAACATGAAGAAAACTGGCTTGTTAACAAAAACAAAATAAAATAGTACAAATCTAACCATGAAGATGAAAAAACTCCTTTTATGTTGTCCTAAGGTTTCACTGAACTGTTTCCACTCATGAATGTGGTATCAAATTTCAAACTGTGCTAGCTAAAATGTGATGTTTTCCTTGTAACCAGGTAAGAAAAAGCCAGCAAATGAAAAAAAAAAATGCTGGAAGATTATGCATAGAGGAGCATAACACATATTAAAGCTAGTTTCTTTTATTGCAAAGATCCTATAGATACTGTGTGCATTATACTAGTATTTGCTGCATGTTTTGAAGACTAAAGAAAAGCTTACCCTTTGAAGTGGCAGTTCTGGTTTTTTGTCACATGAACACCAGATATTAGAAACAATTTTCTTTTCCATGATTTCTGTCACCACAGAGATCTTGCTCTTTAAAGAGCATCACATTTTTCTGCCAGTTTTCACTCCATGACCTACAGTTAGAAAATGACATTCATAGTTTATATAAATGAAATTTACTCATTTTGTGTATATTTATGGTTAGCTTGCTTATTTTATTAGCATTTTATTCTTGCATTAACTCTTATTTGAAAAATGTATGTGATATTTAGGGAAATTTTAATGCTCTGAAAGACATTTCAATATTTAGAGTTGTCTAAAGTATTTTTTATTGGACTTTTGTAAACTAAGACCTTTAAAATGCAATTGGTGTCAACCATGAAGCCTCGTGAGTCATTCTGGGCTATTAAGAAGCAGACTCATCTTTTCTCAAGACAGCATTTTTAAAACAAAGTACTAATTCATAGAATATTCAGAAAACCTTAAAAAGCAAAGCAGTCCTCTCATCTGCAAAATAATCCCACTGTAAGCAATGTGAATTACATTTTCTTGTGTATCCTTATCATTCTGTTTTCTAGATACTGTTTTATTGCTCAGTCTGATTCATTGGATAATTTCCATATTGAATTTTGCTGAAACAGTTCTCACCCTTTGCCTTTTTCTTTCCATATTGTTAGTTCTGAGCCTCTCCCTCTCCACTCCACAACCCCACCCTGCCAATGAAACTGTAGAAAACTGAGAAGGGAATTGAGCAGGACTTGGCTTAAGACTGGTTAAGGATGTGGGACATAGAATTCTTGTCCCAGTCATACGTCAGTTCTTTTTAACTAAGCGTTCCCTTTACATCAAATGCAGTATGGGGAGATGTTAACCTCCAACCTTCCTTATTAAGCAGTGTTTAAATAGATTTAAATAAAAGATCTCTAAATTTAGGGTTCTAGCTCTATATTTGGATACATTAATATATTATTTGACTACCTATGAATTCTAAGTAGCCTCTTTGCTGCTGTTTGCTTGTAATAATATCTTTGTAAATTTGTGATGTATATTCTTTGTGGTCCCATACTTAGTTGGTATGGACTGAAAACATCCAAACTGTTAACCTATATCCAACCTTATTTAGGAAATATCTCCAAACACTTTTACCTTGTAACACTCACTGAACTTTTATAATTCATTTCATTTAAAACTGTTACAGTCACACTTAAGCAAAAACACAAGATTACTGATCCTCCCAGTAAACGGAAAGAAATCCATTATAACAGTCTCCCATTCTTCCTCATTTTCCCCTCCTGTAGAGATTTTTAAGAAGACTAATCAGGAAGGGATTCAGTTCCCCATAAAGCTATATGTCGGGGTGCTGGAGTGTGACCAAAGAAGAACAAGGGAGCTGATGAAGGATCTGGAGCACAGATCTTATACAAAGCAGCTGAGGGAGCTGGGATTTTTCAGCCTGGAGAGAAGAAGGCTCAAGGGGGACTTCATGGCTCTCTACAACTTCCTGAAATGAGGTGGTAGCCAGGTGGGGATCGGCCTCTTCTCCCAGGTAACAAGAGACAGGGTGAAAGGAAATGGCCTCAAGTCGTGCCAGGGGAGGTTTAGATTGGATAATAGGAAAAATTTCTTCGCTGGAAGCATAGTCAGACATTGGACCAAGCTGGCAGCTGAGCTTTGATTCTGAGTGATAACCAGTGAAACATTAAGCAACAGAAATGCAGAGCCAAGTGGCACTATAAGTCTGGGCACGGTCAGTAAGAAGTGCCACAATTATGGAGTCACAAATAGTATGAGACACTGCAAGTCTGGTTGGACCCAAAGAACGAGCACAGCTGGCCTACAACATTCAGCCATGTTCAATACTTCACTCCCCGACCCAGATACAAAGCAGCAGCATTTACTGAGCAATGCAGATGCAGGATCTTACTGGACTGTCGGTGGTAATACACTGCCTGAGGAAGCACACGAGAATACTTAAATAGGAATAGTACAGCTGGTGACAAATACATTTCATTGCAAGATGACTATATGGTGCTAAAAGTGCAATCCCAACACCTGACAGCTTTCTACATTTCCCAAATAAACATTCAATGTATCTGAGTGTTTGAGTCTTACCCAGTAAGCATCCCTGTGAAGGGAGGAGATGGGTACAGCCTGTCAGCTGTCCCAGGATACAAAGGTGGAATCTCCTCTGAACTCCCTGATGAAATATGGCCAATGCATGCACTCTCCCTGGTTCAGACTTTTTTTTTTTTTTTTTTTTTCTTCAATATTTTACCCACAGTTACCCAGGGGAAAGGTGGAAACAGCATCCATGAACACATTACAAAGATGTGTGATTGTGGCACTTGGGAACATGGTTTAGTGGTGAACACAGTGGTGCTGGGTAAATAATTGAACTGGACCATCTCAGGGGTCTTTTCCAATCTTAACCGTTCTGTGTTATAAATCACATTCACTGGTATTGCTTTTTCAACCATTCAGTGATGCAGCACATGCATAAAACTACATAATTTCATGGTATATTTTTGTTAGGCTACTGACAATCATATCTGAGTAGAAATTGCACAGGAAAATTGGGATAAACTATAATTACTCTGACTGGCCTTTGACCAGAACACAGAAATCTGTAGTATATTCATGTAATGAGTATTATGAGATGTTGATGAGTGCAGGCACACAGAACAGCTCATCTGGCAATTCAGCCACATGAGCTACTCCTCTCTAAGTGTCTGCTCTCTCTTTGTCCACCCCTAGCAGGCAGTCAAGCTGTAGGTGTCTTACCTTGCAGTGGCTGTTGGGTATGAAGCTACTTTCCACGTACCTAGAACACGGGCACTGTGCAGGCTATGTGTTCCTGAGCTCCCTCCAGTCATTTGGCTGTATGGCAGCCTTGCCCTTCAAACTGCCTTTAACCTTTACATTTTTTGCTGGTTATATTTTCTGTTCCTTAATTTTTCATTTATTCTTTTGCTTGTTGGTTTTTCCATTACCTATATATGTCTTCTGTTCTGTTGTGGACTTATTCCTGTCATAGAGGTTCATTTTTACTCTTTGTACTGAGTAAGTAGGCATTTGGATTCAGATCCCCTTCAGGTTCTGTTAATCTCAGGAAATTAAAATGTCTTTGTTACACATCAAGAAATTTTGCTTTTAAGCAAAATCTTGGGATGTAAAGTCAACAGTCCTTGGCACTGGTACTGAACCCTCCTCCATTTTTATCTGAGTGAATTCCTGCAACTTGTAACACAAAATTACATTCTTCACAGCTATGTCTTGGGAGAGGCAGTATTGTCCAGCCACATTAGCCTGTAACACATACTACCAAATCAAGCTGATGACTTAAGACAAGATCTTGATCTCCATTTTCCATGAGTGAGCCTCTCAGAAAGAAACATCGACAATCTTGGTACTGTTACATGATGACAATCTGCCATTCGGGTACATAAAAAGTAACAGATGACAGCTTTAAGGATAAGCTTTGTTATCTCCAGTCCCCAAGGCTGTTGTACCTATTCCCAGATCTGATCACACAGAAATCTGGAAATGCAATTATTCCATCCTCAGTGTTATCCATTTCATGGCATGCCTGCTGGATGGTTTATGCAATTAGAGAATATGCTTGTGGCTCTGATCCCCAGTTCCTTCTTGTATCTCATGATGAAGAATCAGCAGTGATCATTTCCTTTCCGCTGATGGCTTGAAGGGTAGATCCTTTAGGCTACCAATATGCAATATGCACACTCTGAGTGCTCCACCAGCAAAATTCTTCTTCTGTGGACACAGGTATATCATCAGAGTTAAACCTTCATCCAAGTGTAGTAAAACCATTCACATTACTGAAAAAAAAACCTTAGTTTTGTCAGAAGTCAGTGGAAATTTTGAGTTGCAGATGTCCTGGGACTGAAAGGCAGACATGGAGCGCTATACACAGCTGAAGCAGTGGAAAACAGGTGGCATGATCACATTTTAAGGACAATTCAAAGCAGAATCCTGGGCATAGACAACAGGAAAACCAAAGTGTAAGTCACCCAGCCTTCCTTTATGCGACATTGTGCTTAAAATCACAGAATTACTTGGGTTGGAAAAGACCTCCGAGATGACATCCAACTCACCTCATCATGGCTACAACTCTCCTTTCAGGTGGTTGTAGAGAGCAAGAAGTTCTCCCCTGAGCCTTCTTTTCTCCAGGTTAAACAATCCCAACTCCCTCAGCTACTCCTCATAAAACCTGTAATTCAGACTCTTCACCAGCTCCATTGCCCTTCTCTGAACACACTCCAGCACCTCAAGGACTTTCTTTCGGTAAGGCGCCCAAAACTGGACACAGAATTCAAAGTGCAGCCTCAGCAGCACCAAGTACAGTTGGGCTGCCCTAGTCCTGCTGGCCACATTATTTCTCACACAAGCCAGGATACCCTTGGCCTTCTTGGCCACCTGGGCACACTGCTGGCTCAAGTTCAGTTGGCTGAGCACCCCCGAGGCCTTTTCTGTTGGGCAGCTTTCCAACCACACTTTCCCACGTTTGTAGCACTTCCTGGGGTGGTTGTGACCCATGTGCAGGACCTGGCATTGAGCCTTTTTGAACCTCATATCATTAGCCTTGGTCCATTGATCCAGCCTGTCCAGAACCCTCTTTAGAGCCTAAAATGGTTAGCTTACCAAAATAATTTAGTATAAAACTTATTTGGAGGCCTGTAAGCCGCGTGTTTTACCTGGAATAAAAGCAGACTTCTAGAAATAGCCTACATACAAAATGACACCGTGGGTCCAGAGGAGTTCCTCCACATCATTTTAGTGATGAAACTTTGACTCATAGAGTTACAGAATGGTTCAGGTTGGAAGGGACCTTTAAGGAACACCTTGCTCCAACCCTGCTACCAGGGGCATGGACATCTTCCACTAGACCAGATGGAGCTCACAGCTCCATCCAGACTGACACTTCCACGTCCCAGCGCAACATTTTCCAGTGTCTCAGTAACCTTAGCTGGTTATACCACTTAGGGCAAGCCAGAGTATCGGCCCTGCAGGCTGGCATGAACCCACTTTTCTTTCACGCCACCACAGGAACTCACCAGCAGCCTTCATTGCAGAGTCCACAGCTGATTACATGACATGCCTGGGCCACAGAAGCCCACAGGGCACAAGCAACAGACTACTTACTTTCTTCAGCAAGACTGCTTCTACAAGAACTGTTGATAAACAGAATAACAGCACAGAAGTCAACAACTGCTAAGGACTCTCTTTAAGACCTCTCAAAATTCAGCTTTGAACAGTGAACATATTGTCCAAAAGAAGATTTGCAACAGAAGGCTTAAAAGAAGAATTGCAGATAGTCATTGTTAAACATGGAGAATACAATTCCTGATTCAAGCTCAAAATATCTACAGACATAAAGGAGAGGTAAGATTTGTCTCTTGAATATATTATCTTTTTAATTAAGAACTATAAATTTCAGAGATATTATAGTCTTAGCAGATACCTACAAAGGGAAAAGAAATCTTATTTTGTATTCTTGTTTCCAAAACATCAACATGATTTTCATTTCTGCAACAGTTTTTTGAGCCAGTGTGGTGGTGCAAATGCAATCAGCTCATAGAGCAGCTCTGTTTCATTTGCTATAGTGATTTTGAGTACCATAATTCCACGATGACTCTTTATACTTTTTGCTAATGAAATTATGCACACTCCACCCTTTGAAGACAGTATTCTGATCTACAAATTTTCATTGATGTCACAGATCAAGAAACATATTTTCATATGATATAAAAAGGAGAAAATAAGTTTCTTGTGCAGCTTAGAGTCTGGGTTGGCTTGGGGTTTTTTTGCTTGTTTGTTTCGGTGGGGTTTTTTGTTTTTTTTTGTTTTTTTTTTTTTGGTTGGTTGATTTTTTTGTTTGGGNTTATTTTTGCTGTACACTTTCACAAGATTTTTTTTCATTGCTATCACCTAATGGTCATAATGTCTTGCCCTAACTCTAATGGTAGCAATTTTGTCTCATGTCCAGCTTTCAGATGGAAATTATACAATAGCTTTTGTCTTTTTATAAAATAATAAGATAGTAATAAAATACTAAAATTACTGCTAGACTTTCATCACTCATTTTTTCTATTTGCATGGTAAAATCTCTTTTTCCTTGGTGTTCTTGAATTTCTAATGATAAAGAAGGTTGTGATTAATTTGCAGATAGAAAAACCCTTTTCTAAATGCATGCTACTCAATAAATGAACAAGCTGCTTACAGTAATTAAAGTAATGTCGTGCTGTGCTCAAATTGCTTGTGCTAATAAAGCTAATTGGCAACAGCAAGCATTAACTATGATTAGTCATATGCATCTAATGTCATCACCAGTGCCTATAATTTTCTACACAGAGGGAATTTCACATCTGTTTTAAATCACTTGTCTGCTGTCTGCATTGGTGTTCTTTCCAATATTATTGAATCAGAGATTGTTTTACTACAATAGATGATAAAAGAATTGAATTTATTTTTTCAAACTAAGAACTGCATAATAAAGAAGATATGAAGCATTTCCAAATCACTTATTCTGAAATAAGTGCCTGATTTCAGTTAAATTAACAAATCTGCATTTTTTGTCTTTTGCATATTGTCTGATATTCCCTTCTACAGAAGGCAGATTATTTGCAACAGAACATTCATTTACTCGATTTAGACTACACACTGCATTTCCCAATAAAGTGGATGAGTCAAAAGATCCATTTTGTATTTGTTTTGGAAATTTGCAATAAATCATTATCAGGAAGACAAGCTTTTGCACCATACACAAACTCTTTGCTGTAAGTAGAACAGTTCTTCGTTGTGTCAACCCCAAAAGGTAAATGTCAAATTATCAGGAAGGATGGGGCTGGAAATGCAGTATTAGAGACCAAAATTAACCAATAATCCATACAAGTGTTTTTCCTAAGTTACATTTATGAGACCTGTCCAATTCATATAGCTTTCTAAGTTCTCTGTCCAAATTTGTACATTTTTCTAAAACAAAAAAATTTCTCAAGTTCTCCAGCTGAGGATTTTTCCTGTGCTGAATGGAGTAAGTATTTCATGTGTTAATATGGTTGCTACAGTTTTCAGTTTGCTTTTATTCAGTTGCTTGGATTTACTGATCTATGTGCAGTCAATGTTTGGCTTTATGGCTCACAGCTTCATTGACTACATAAAAATGTAGAGCTATCATATCAGCTCAGGATCAGTAAATGCAAACCAAAAAGCCCCAACACAGAGAGAGATGTCTCAATGAAAACAAAGGGAACATCCACTCTTTGAACAACTCTGGTGATCTTTTTT
>VXAU01005292.1:409347-420857 GCA_013399695.1 Formicarius rufipectus
TTTTTTTTTTTTTTAATCCCATTTCTAGTGTATGATCAGGTAATGACTTTTTTTTCCATCATTCTTAATTTTCTAAGGCTAAGCTCCAGATCTTCTCATGAATGTCCTTATCATTTTGGAATTTGACATGATACTGCTCATTATATACACCACTATGTTCTGGCTCAGTGGTTAATAGGATGGCAATATCAGTACTCCCTCTTTCACACAAGAGTCTTGAGTTTCACAAAACTTAGCTGTAAAGATAAAAAGAGCCTGATCTTTACCCATATCAAAGCATTGAATTCTTACTCATCTTCAATTTTTTGGACTGCTTTTGTTTATATAGACTGCAAATGGCTTCACTTTGCTGGGTTTTTTTGAGAGATGCAGTATAAACCTAAGATCCAAAATCTGAAATCACATTTAGAATTGCAGGTATTAACTTTCATTTTATCAGATGACAACATAAAGTGCAGGATATCTTGTTCAAAGGATCTGAGTGACTTGCTTATGAGCTCAGAGGACAGTTATCTGATGGCTTTTACCTATGCTTCTAAATCACAGAAAATATTATTTAATTTTAAATAACTTAGCTGGCAGTCTTCCCACTACTGAGAAGCCAAAGTGGACCTGTCCTGGTTTTGGCTGGGTTAGTTAATTTTTGTCCTATTAGCTGGTACACTGCTGTGTTGTGGATTTAGCATGAGAACAGTTGTTGATGCCATTGATATTTCAGTTGTTGCTAAGTAAGTACTGCTCCCTCTCAATCAAGGACTTTTCAGTTTCCCACACACTGCCAGTGAGGAGCGACACAAGACACTGGGGGGGAGCATGGCCAGGACAGCTGATCCAAACTGGCCAAGGGGATATTCCACACCACAGAACATCAGGCTCAGTATAGAAACTGGAGGGAGTCGGCCGGGGATGGGGGCTCAGTGATCACTTCTGGGGGACGGGCTGGGCATCAGGAAGGGAGGGCGAGGGGGATGAGAATCTGTGTTGTGAATCACTTGTCTTTCTTGGAGATTTTTTCCTCTCCCTTTTTCCTTTTCATTAGTTATTATCATTAACTTTATTTCAGTTATTAAACCGTTCTCTCAGCTCATGGACTTTACCTTTATTTTTCTAATTCTTTTCCTCATCCCCCCTGGGATGGGGGGGAAAGTGAGTGAACAGCTGCATGGTACTTAATTGCTGGCTGGGGTTAAACCACTAGTCCAAATAGACTGGAGATTTTTCATTTTTGACAGCTTGGATGTCTTGACAAGTTCCCAACACTTTTGTAAGAGCAGCAGCACTTGCATTTTAGGAAATACCCTGTTTCTTGGGCACGTAATCAGTAATCTACCTCTGTGAAATCTCAAAAAAAATGCCCCAAACTTTTGCCTGTGAATACTTAAGAGTTCTTTGTATCTGGTTTTAGAGCTCATCACCAGCACTAAAAATCAATTCACTCTTTCTCTCCAACATGGTGAACTCAGATACATACAAACTCTGTCTAGGGTCCAGAGTTAGGGCTCCTAGTCCTGTGGATGAGTGGGCATATAAGCTTAGCGAGAATGTTTTACAACTGAAGACTTCAGGACCCAAGTTTAAATGTTCTTCCACCTCAGTTACAGAAATATACGACGACTGAAGAGAGACAGAGCTCGTATGACCAAATATGATGCAACTACAAAAAACCCACAAAAACAAAAACACACAATATTGAGAGTGATTATGAAGAGAAAGCATTTAGTTTGTAACCAGAGGAGATACAGCAATGACAGGAAAAAGGCTAAGCTTCTCATGTTTGCCCTCAGGGATTTTGGGTGGACACTCTGCATCAGTCAGTATAGTAAGGTATTTGTTGTAACCCGCCTTCAATTAGGTCACACAAGAGAGAAGTCCTCTGACATCAGTGCTGCCTATGAAGAGCAGAATAGAGAGTAACTGGTTTTGGCACAAGATGATGAATGCTACTTCGTACTACAGGAGTGGAAAATCATAAAAACAGGTCTATTTTTATGGTCTTTTAAGGAGACTAAGCTAACAGCAAGCAAGCATAGATTGTAAGGAGGAATAAAATTAGAAAACAAGTAGATAAATGTGATTTTTTCAGCAAAACTTCTGTCTCCCAACTCTCTAAGATTCAGTATTACAAATGGGGTTGTGGCCCATAAAGCTAATCTTAACAATGGAAACAGAATACACTTTTATTTTTTTTAATTACTGATCAGAATTGATGTGCATCTGAGGCACTTGATTTGTCTGGTGCCACTTTAAGATGTCATAGGATAGTTACTGAATTCCTTGTAACTTTTCTAGTCACTGCTTCTTCATGTTATCCTTCTCAGTTTCAAAGTTTTATGGTTCTTGCATTCACTTTGGATTTTACATCCTACAGAGTTACTTACCAGTCTAAGAGGTAAGTAGAGCAGTAAGGGGCAAATTGACCTGCCAAAGAAAGAAAAGCAACACACTGCCACCTATGTAATTGCTGTTCAATGTCAGAGAACATCACTTAATGTTCTTCTGACTAGTAAGCAAGAAATTTGGAAGTGTAGCTGTGAAGCTGGTCCTTCTCTTGCCTTTCCCAAGACAGACACTAAGTCAACCTACTCTCACAAGGCTGGAAGAATGGGAATGAGTATTTTAGGGAAAGAAAATCTCAACTGTTTTTGTTAAAGGACTATCTGTATAGTTCAGTTTTAGTTAATGTAGTTACATCGTTACATGTGCCAGCTATTTCATTAGGCTTTCCTGATAATCATTGAAGCAGCAGGTTCCTCTAGAGTATCACTCAGGATCTACCTAGCACAGCTCAGGAATGCTGCCTTCTCAAACATAAAACAATTCAGTCACCTCTTTCAGACCAAATAAATATGAGAAGGTACTAATAGATGGGCACAGGAAACTTAGGTTTTAGATGCTAAAAATGCAAGTTAGTCTTACATAATAATGCTAGTCTTAATGCCCTACAACACAGAACACCACTCATTTACAAAAAGTGTTATCCTGGTCATCATTAAAATGTGTTTTCTGCAGCAAATGTTTCATCAATACACAAGTGCCAAATTCTGATGAAATCTCAGTTTAGCCACTTGTTAAGACATTTTTATATGTGGGGGACCATTATAAATTCCCTGGCAGCATTTCAGTACTACAGCCAAGACTGCTGATTTTATTAGGGAGTTAATCTGCAATAATAAAATTATTCCAGTATACTTTGTTAAGAATTTAAAAACTTTTCTTGTAAGATAAAATTGCCCAGGTTTTCCTTCCTTATCCTTTCACAATCACAACTGTCAAATTTATATTAGTGACTGCAGTGTGCTGGATTATATGTGCAATTGAGGAATCCTACTATGCTGTTTATTGGTTGTGCTTAAATTGTGAAAAGGGGCATTTTCCCCCTCTACCAGCTTTGAAAGGGCAGCTATGTCTTTTAATATCACATTAACAGCAGTTTAAGAACATGCTGCTACTACTACTAATTCTCGGAAGCTGTAAACAGTTGTAAAACTTGATTAAAATAACAAAAGCTTTAATCCCAATCATTTAAGCATTCATATTTTATTTAACAGCTGTGATCTGTTACAAATAAGTCTGTATCTTTTAACTAAACAAATGTTTTCCTTTAAAGATAGTGACAGTAGTAAAATATATTATAGGAAATGCTTTAGAATCTTTTAAATCCTTATAAAGTGGGTAGAAATGCATAGCGGGGAAAAAATTTACATGGATGGGATGAGTGGTCATGTTTTCCTTTCTGATTATGATGCAACTTGTCTGTGCAGCCCAGAAGGTTAAGAAGTGTTGGCTATTACTATTAAAATAATTGAACTTTGCTGATCCACAACTTCTGCAGGGCATGAGGACCCTGCAAATTAAGTCACACAATGAGCCTTGACAGCCATGGGTGCTGGAAATTTGGGGACTTGGCTGCCCCTTCAGTATTTTGCATTATCTCGGGCAAGTCCCTTCTCACCGCCCAGGACAGCACTGTCCTCTTGCAGCAAGATAGGCCCTCCTCCAGTCTTTAAACAGGTAGCCTTCACTGTCTCAGAGAGGAAAAATACATCCTTTTTTAGATTTCTATTGTTTAAGTTTCCAAGCAGTGAGCAAGGGGGTGGGGAGGAGAAATAGAACAAAAATGTAGGCATCAATGATCCAGAACTATGCTGTAAGTAAGACAAGTTAAACAGAGTTACTCACATAGCATGTCACAGACTCAGGATTCAAGCTGATCTGGTGCGCTCAAGTGGCCTAAAACAGGGCGAAAAGGGAAAAAACCAGAAACACAACCAAACACACCTAAGAAAATCAGCCCACAAGAAGTTTGAATCTAAACAGCTCAGCATTAGATGAGCTTTGGGTTGCTAAGGGACTCCAAAACCAGTGCTTCCAAGTTATTTATATTTCACATTACTATGAGAAATAAACTAAGCAGTTCTGACCTAGTTCTTTGTTGTGGCAAAAAAACCAAATAAAACTGAAATATACAAAGTGATATCCAAAGGAAAGGTAAGTAAGTATGGTGAATCATACTGTAGATGAGGTGATGTACTTAATTTCTGCTTTTTCAAAACTCTGATTTGCAGTATGGGTATCTAGTAAGCTAAGACAGAAGATGTAAAATCTTCTTTCTGCATCATTTAACTCTTTGGATATGGGGAAAGAACAGCTTTTTTATTTCAGTTAGCTCTACTGCCTTGATTTATAATATTATGTGGCACTTATGAATTTTACACCCATTATCAATTACAAACTAGATTACTAAACCAGTATGCTTTTTTGATTGCCTCTATTAAGTTACTTTATCCACATTTATTAAAAGCTGTCAACTAATATAACTAACATTCACCAGAGGCAAATTACTGCACTCAAAGCCACAGAAGTAGGAATGAAGTTCTAGTCTGTTACAGCAAGGCTTTTAGTTACCTTTCAGCTTTAGATATTTATGCTTCTATCAGCTTTCATCTCTATTTAACGTCTAACAACTACTAAAAAGGAACTTTTACTTTATTAACACCTGATGTGATTTTTGCAGTTCATTCTGTCTTTGCAGTCCCAAATCTTATTTCTAGGAAATCTTCCACATGACATCAAGAAAAAGAGAATGCCAAGTGCAATGCTGTCAGGATTCTTAGTGCATTGTAAGCAAGAGCTTCTTATACTGTAAGAATAATTCAAAAGCTTCAAGCATTTTATCTGTCACCCTATTTGTTAATGTCATACTTTGACTGTAGGAAAAAAAAAATCTCATCTCTAGCACTGTTCCTTTTCCTTTATTTCTCCAAGAAATTATCTTGATGAAGCACTTAGACAAAAAGGACAGAAACCACTTAAAATGAAGAGTATTAGGCAGTATTAACATAGATTCTGCTCTCTCCTTCGCTTCTTAGAGCGCTTTGCTTGAAAGTTCAAGTACTATACATACAGTATTTCAGCCACTACAGAAGCTGCTATAGGAGCAGCAAAGCACAGCGATCCTTACACACAGATATTCAGTAAGCCAGAGACCTAATAAATGCATGTCAGCTCGGTAGAGAGCCTCATTAACTTCATTACTCCTCAACAGAAAAGTTGTACTAACAGAAAAGCTTACAGTTATTTTTGGGTTTCTGAGACATTCTTAGATGTTTGTAGCACACATCAAGGCCACACACTGTTCGTAACAGAAGTTATTCTTGCCCCAGTACCCTTTCTGTTCTGAGGTCAAAAGAGCTTTTTTGCTGTGGAATCACACAGTGAAGATTATCAGAAGCTGCAGTATGCAGGGAGAAATACTAGTTTGGCTCAAAGTTGGAGCAAATCAAAAGTCCAGAGGCCACATTAAGTCCTACAGTCAGATAAAGGCCTGTGCAATACAGATATATATGGCTCGGTGCCATGATAGTCTCAAAAATAATCTTTAAATTCATTACTCACTCTTTCAAACATGCCATATTGTCAGTCATACTTTCTATGTGTAAACAAAGACTGAATTTACAGTCCCCAAAGCACGTCTAGACAGAGAAATATCTTAAGACAACTGACTTCAATAGAAAACTTAATAACCTTACAATTTTTGTCTAGCAGCAATCATTTGAATTTCTGAATCTTCACATTCCAAAGGGTCAGGCTTCAGTATGTAATACTCAGCCCACACAATCAGTATAAATTCTGATTCCATATTAACAACTTACTCAGAGGATTGCATTAATGTGTATTTGCTCCTTCTACTGCAACTCACAACTTAAATACTTTCCCCTCAGGAGTAACTTGACACAGGCATCATGACCATGGACTTTGAAAAGAATTCTCCCAGGAGCATAAGGCCATTCAGATTCTTGTTTAGAGCAGTCCATTAGAAAGAAATAACTTTTTTTCTAGCTCACTGAAATGTTGCAATGACTAAAAAGAGAAATTAAGATCTTCCTTGAGATAAAGAACTTTGAATTGCCTTCCCTGCCTTCAAAGCTTAACTTTGCCATTTACCGGCTTTCTTGATATTTGCAAGTGATTATCTTTCCATTTGACTGTTGCCTATCTGTAACCTTTATGCACAATTGTGAAACACCAAGAATTTCTTACACCTAATAAATAGGTTTCAGTGTATCTAGGTCATCCAGTTTGTGTGTCACACTACCCCAACATCACTTTCTTTATTCCTTTCCAGACAGCAGAATGCATTTAGAAGCAGCACCTGCTCCTCTCACTGAAGGAACACATTAGTCATTTAGCACATAGTTCATACTTTCTCATATGGCAGGAAAGGATGCTGGAGAATAGCTCAAATGGAAGAGCACTAAGCACCTGCATGATGCAAATTTCAGTTTAACATAACCACTGACCTGCACCCAGTTTACAATCAAAGACCTTTTCTAAGTTACTCCATTTTAGATCGTAACTGGAGACTTCCAGTAGGATATGTCTTCCCTACGAAAAACACTCCCTTCAGAGCTGGGTCATCTGCAAAGCCCTTTCTGTGCAGCCCATTCATGTAACACTGGCATGGCTGGGGACAGTCCTGCACACACAGTCTATATTCACTCTTCTCTGGACCTAATGAAAAGGACAAGGACAACTTGCTCCTCCAGCACCGGCCAGAAAGTCTCTAATGAGTAGCAGGTAACCAGCCAGGTGAATTTATTTCTCTTGGACTGTTTTCAAGATGCACTTAGGCCAGCTGCTCCTTAGAGCAGCTGAAGGCTTGTTCCACCACAGCCCAGGGACCCTACCTTTCTCAACCAGGGTGTTATGATGGTTTACACCTGGGCAACACCAGATGTAAAGCTACAGTCAATCTGTGAGTGTTCTTGATGACAGTACCATGATAACTGCTGAAGTAGACAGACCTTACCACTGTATCGGGAAGAATTTAATGAAGAATGCAAAAAAGTTTAACAGCACCAGTACAAGCTCACACTTTGGCTTACACGCTTGGCTGAACTGGACAGTGGTGATTCAATGATCACAAATCTAAATTCTTGCCTGGGAAGTTAAAAACACATTAGCAAAAAGGCTCAAATGTATCACGTAGTTGGACTACAAGAAAATCAAGAGAAACCATCTAACAAAAGCTGAAATTTGCCTCAGAAACCAGAGGCACTAGTTCCCATTAAGATACATTCAGCCTGGCCAGAGGCCACTGACAGTGTCTACACATGAGACAGGAACCTGAAACGCTTCAGTACATGCTGTACCATACGCACAAGTATCTTCTTCCTAGTACTCTACAGTTGAGTACACTTTGAAAATGCCTCAGGGGCACTGCAGCTACCCACGTTAAGAGACTATACCCCACACAGTGATGTGTATGCACACAGGTGTGAATCTACATATATTCATTTATAGTTTAGTTAAAATTTGTCTGAAACTTTTGGAGACAGCAATCAGTATGAAGTACACGTGAATCATGTAACTAACACTTGAAACAATTCAGCTATCAGGAAGTTACCATTCCCCAAGTTCAGAGATTTGTCTTTAGAGTACTTCAAACCAAACATGCACAGTACCAGCATTAGAAAGAAAAGTGGCACACTTCCTCAGCCCTACCATCTTTTCAAACTACTTTATTCTGAAGGGACCACAGAAGAAAAACAGGACCCCACAGTCTCACGAATACCTTGCAGTTTCTGGTTACTCCCTTTTCTCACCAACATGCACAGTTCACTATGGCTCATTCCAAAGCAGAGCCCCTTGCACCAGAAAGCACACTTCAGGATAGTTTAGCAGTCACTAAAGAAGAACAACCCTGTTTAACAAATACAGTATTAACAGCAACTATTTCTATAAAGGAGGAAAGGTGCCATGGAGAACTCCCAACAAATAAAAAAACAAGGTCACTTGAGCTTCAGCAAGCTTATCTTTGCAATCTTGTGCCTCTGTCCAATACAAGAATCAACAGAAGACAGACAACTCGGTATTTTTCATCTGAAAAAACAGCAAAGAAGTATTTTCCCAACACTGAATTCTGTTTGTCGTAAGGAAAAGCAGGTTTTACTTGAAATGTATGCAGTCAGGGTTCAGTGTTCTGGCAAAAGACCCAGGTTAGTGCATTACCCAAAGTGAAAGTGTGACAAACTTTGACAGATAGTGTACATAAAAGGGAAATGGAAGAACGCTTCCAGGTAAGAAAGACAAGAAGAGTAGCACACAGTGGAGTTCAAAAGCAGACCCAACAGATATGTAACAGGTCCAGGTTTCAACTAGAAAAATTAAATACATGTTAGCCCTTGGACAATAAATCACCAATTTAATCACTAATTATGCTCCACAGATCAAAGTAGTGAGATAACTGGATAAACTTTCCCTGTACAAATGGGCAAACAATCTCATGAGACAAAAATGTACTCTACTGCTAGACAAGATTTAGTTTTCTTACTGTATACCAAGAGACAATCATGATCTAAATTACAGACTTCAGTATCCATGTTTTGAGACACAGAGAACACACATCACAGGAAAGCACCCACTCTACACGTAACTCTGAGATTGAGAATGTGAAGGGAAAGCACTCCTTCTGGAGAAGGCCCTAGAATGAGAATTACAGCATTTAAGCTATGACCAGAAAAATAAGCCAATCCTAACCCATTTTGTGAGGTACTTATTGATTTAAAGACAACAAAAATACTGGAAAAGTTCACCTCTCCAATCAAAAAATAGGCCAACATTAAGCCCAGACTCATCTAAGAGAGATACTACTAGCAAAACAATGCAAAGCTCTGGTCTCGTTACTGTGTCAGCTTTGGCAAAAGAATAAGCAGCACAGATTTCCCTGCAAAATCACAAGAAGTGTGACTACATGTAAGTCAGTAACCAAGACTAAAAACAGGGCAAACCACAAGCTTGGAACAATTTGAAACAAACAGCTAAGCAAGATCTGAGCAAGTCTAAAAAATTTTGTGAAGTCCCAGCTAACACAGAGAGGAAGTTGCCTCTATTTTTCTGCTAATTTTTTAAATTTTATTTTATTGCCTTAGTCTTCCTCCATAATGCAACCTTCAAACATTAACAAAACAGAAGGATGCCAAATCCTTACCTGTTAGCAGAAACTAAAAAACAAGCATTAAAAACTTTACCAAAAAAAGGCCTGTTGCTTCTGCAATAACTGTCGTTTTCCACCATGGTCTGGGAAATAATACAGACACCTTTATAATAAAACTCAAAACACTTATACTACACTCAAGAAAGCACTATTTATTCTGAGATAGTCAGAAGACATTAAGTCTATTAATAGAGCCAGTTATATACAGTAAATACTTCCTGATATAACTGTATAAGACATATCAGAAAATAATATCCAAGGAAAGTAACTCTAATTTAAACAGGAAGATAAGTTTATCATGAACGACAGTAACAACCTGATTCATCTTCCTCACAAGTCTTTCATAACTCCTCAGCGGATTACACACAAAGAATGAATGTCACTGTAAGTGACCACAGAAGTATGCAGATGACCATACAGAACTCACTGTTTTCAAGAGGTAGATACAAGGCTTAATAGGTGCAAAAATGTAGACTTCACTCCCAAGCATGGTCACACTGGATTGCACGTGCAATGCCAATGAGATTGTTTCAACTACCCTGTTGTCTTCTCAATGACTGCCTGTCAACTCACTGAACACGGGGAATGCTTGCTTAATTAACAGCAAAGTTAGTCAGGATGATGGCTTATGCTTTTACTTAAATGGAGTAATCTTGCTATAAATCTAGTACAGGACTTACAACTGGAAATAATGGTTTAGCTGGTCAAGAAAGCATGATTCATCTACTCTGCCAGGTGTGAAGAGGTAAGGAGCTACTGCATATATTACTGCTCTAGCCACTTTCAAAAACAATCCTGCCTGAGTAAAGACCTTTTACCAGAGAAGTCCTGAGGGTTAAATCCACTGCCCTTTGATAACAACTGATATCACCATTCCTTCGTTTCAAGTGACTGAGCCTTTAGCAATTTTGAAGAGCACTGTGAAATGTGGCAGAGTACAAGCCCTTGAAAATAACATTATTTCTTACTAATTGCTGCTAAACACACTCAAACCCGTACAAAGGTATTACTCTTCAATACACATTACAAAAGTATTAACATACTTTTTCAAAAAGAAGACTAAGATTCCAATGCATGCAAGTCAAATTTGATTGAACAGGTTGGGTAACAGCCTTTCAGGATTTACATGAGCAGCACATCAACAGCAGTGTTGATAAAAGAAGGCAAAAGGGGTACACATGTACACCTGTGTACACACATCCATACACCCCTCCCCTGCCCCAAAACACCTCCAAAGCTTTCAAGTTCAGGATTCCTCACACAAATAATAGTGCACAAAAGGTAACCTACACTTCCTCAAAACAAGTTTACAATAAATCAGATCTCACCTCCCACAGAAGCTTTCAAAATGAACAGTAAGGGAGAACCCTCAAATCAGCGTCAGGTAAGCCATCCTAGTTTCTCTCTAATACCATTTAGTTAGACAGCAAACTACACTGAAAGGTGAATTCCACTCAGCACTTCCCCTATCTCCACTCAACTGATATTACTTAGCAGAAATGGAGGGGAAACACAAAATATTTTTTTATTTTTAAGCGCAATATTAACTGGATAGTGGACTGATATGACAGTTGATTAACAGAAGGACAAACACTAGAAGACTGCTGAACTGCAGGCAACAGAGGGGAAATTCAGTTTCAGCTACCATGTTCTCCAGTTTTCATGGCTATGTAGAGCTAGATAAATCATCTTGTTAGCAAGGGACAAACAGCTTCATTTGAAAGTAGAAAAGTTTTACTCCTCACAAGCATCAAACTTACGTAAACCAATATGTTGCTTGCCTTTATTTGGAATTTTGACTTGACTGCAATTCACGTGTTGAAATGAGCAGTTTTGTTTTCAAAACCTCTTGTTCAGGAACAGATCAGAATGTGACATGAGGGCAGCTGCCAGTCTTAAAGCTAACACACAATGTTTTTGGTCAAGCAGCTCTGGAAGTAATTCCTAGCTGAAGAAACAGCTTAGGAATTGACTGGATTCCATCACTGACAAAGCACAAAAAAAAAAAAAAAAA
>VXAU01005292.1:420914-447461 GCA_013399695.1 Formicarius rufipectus
ACCAATTCCACCTATGATACTGTGATTTTTCCCCTCAATCGGTACACAACTGATCAGTTTGTAAAAACTTCCAACGGCGAGTACACTGACCTTTGCAGAAAATCCAAGAGAGAAAGCAGTAAGGGCAATGACATACATGTGGGTTTTTTTATTTCTGTATGCAATGTAATGTTTAGGCACGTTGCTTGGGACGCCTTCTAAAATAAATCATTGGCCATTGTTTAGAGTATCCTTTTGGCTTTAAATACTGGTCAGGAAAACAAATGATGTAAAAAATAAATGGATATTACAGAAACAAAAATGGATTTGCATCTAAAAGTGCAGGAGTATTTTAACCCTTTCACCAGACAATGTGGCAATATACAGTATATTGCTTCTGTTTGTTTGAGAAGGCTGTTGAATTTTTACACTGACATAGAAAATTATAAATTACACAGAATTAGTTTCCATAATCACTATATATATACACAAACCAGCTGTGAAAAAACTGGTTTAGAACATACAAATGAAAACCTCACATAGATCAGTACAGTGAAATTAACAATTAACATGCTCCGCTGCCAAAATTTGTATTAAAAACACTATTTACTTTGAAAATGCATGTACTGTAATTACATTAGCAGCACGGGCATTTCATTTACTTGACTTGTCTAAAAGGATTATAGCGTTTTAAATACGCAGATTGTTCTGAAATGTTCCATTGTATAATGCTTGGTATTAAACTAAATCTCCGTGAACGGTTTAAAAGGCAGGTGAACCACTTAAACACAACAAGCCATGTGCACTCCATATATTCTAGTGTTTCACCTGTAAGGTTTTGTTTCAAGCAAACTAGACTTAACAGAACATATGGCTTTACAGTAACATCAATTTGTCAACTAAGCTGTTGCAATAAATACTTAAAATCTCTACCAATAGACTTACATTTTTTGATCTGTTTTGAACAATACAGAAAACAATTACCAATTAAAAAACTTGTTGTAAAATGTTGAACACCAAAAAATTCTTATTTAAATCACTTTTGTAAGCTAAAACAACCAAAATAACATTTATAGGGCATTTCAGTTTCAGAAAAAACCATGAATTTTCTTCTTTTTTACAAGGTGAAAAATGTAAGAAAACTGCTAAATACTTTGGTCACACTAATTGTCAAATAGTTATGTCTCAAATACATTAGATTTTTGTATTCACTTTTTTTATAAAACTATTCTTACAGCCATTTTAACTATAGTAACACTACTGTCATCATTACATGGGTAGCAGGATCTTATTTCACAGGCCCCCCCTTATTTAGAACAATACAATATAAACATACGCAAAAATTATTGGTATTTCTCAATGTGCAATTTTTTTACACTTATGAATTTCTGTACAATGTCTTAAAATCTAGAATATAAATGTTGCTGGTCCTGATTCCTTGCGAAATTAGTGCAGCAGTGACTGGCTTCAACAGGGTCTAGATGAAATCCTCAAGAAACACAAACACCTGGACATCAGTTCTTCCTCTTCAGCCAAGGTAGCAGGCATCCCATATCATACAGGGCCATTAACAGATGCCTCTCCTAAATGGGTGTGTTGGTCAGTCCTAAGAAGCCAAAACAAGATGTTAGTATACAAAAAAGGTTCAAAACAAATTCAAGAAGGTACAATAAAAAAAAAAAAAAAAAAATCAAAAAAACTACCCCATATCATGTGTAGCATAACCCATGAACTGAAAAGAGGAAACATGCTAACAACATCCTTATCCCATTTACACTCGGCAGTCCAGAATTTCTAGTCTTTATTGCCTAATTAAGCATAGCACTCAATTAACAAAGCACATCACTGAAGTGTCTGATCTTCATTAAAGGGGATACTAAGTAATCTCTAGAGATGAGATATCTCTGAGAGAATCACTAATAAAAAGAACATTGCTGATACTTATCCAAATTTTATTCCATGAGGCAAAATGCGATACTGAGAGTATTTAACATTGCACTGGAAAGTAAGCAGCTAAAACACAGTAGGAAAAACAACAGCATCTTAAAAAATACTTTAGTTACTAATCTAATCTACAAATAACCATTTTACAAACACTTTGAATGCCAATCCATTAGCATAAATAGTTCAGGAAGTATGGAGGAAAACAGGGAGCAAACCTACAAAAGTGAAAATAGTATAGAAGTCAAGATACAGAAGTTTAGTATAACGTTGGCTCAACTGCTCTGGACTAGAACAAAGATATCAAATCAGTGCATGAGAACATAAAAAATATGCAAGCAACAAAGGCCAAAAAGAATTCTCAACTTCCATTCAGTGCAAGTCTACAGAATACATCTGAAGATCCCCTAAAAGAATGCAAATACTGCTTGAAACCACAGAGGAGAGAAGTTACCTGTAACTCCTGTTCTCTGATGGTGGACATCACAGAGAAACCACTCTAGGGTCCGTGCACTACATGCACATGACCAGCAGGAGCCCCCTAGCTAAGTCTTTGGCTGCTAAGCTATAAAAACACTTTTTTAAAAAACATATGGACATATTAGAGAAGAGACAGCACTAGACAAAAGCAAACATTTTAGAGAAATCTGGAAGGTTAGAAACAAGTGCTGCAAAGACAGGAAGTGTGACAGTCCGCATGAGAGTCACTGGTCCGGGAAAAAACTGGGCTCCTAGCAGAGATTACTGCTGCTGGCCAGCCAGAGACCTAGCTAGGGGACACCTTCCACTAGTCACACATACACGGAGCCCCAAAAGCACAATTAGGTTTGATATTTATACTGTGCTTATGAGGATCTACTGCAACAGCCACCTTTAGAGAAAGTACTGAGCTTTGCTGAAGCCAACTGGATTCAAAGAAAGTTCCTTGAGATTTCCTGCAACTCAAAATCAATCCAACAAACTGCTGGCTCTGAGAGCCCTCTGTTGGTTTAGACAAGCATCTTCACTCAAAAGAGCAACCACCTAGTACACAAAGATTTCTTCCCTATAATTTAATGCTTATCAGCATTAAAAAAAAAACAACATTGTCTTCATAAAGACAGTACCTCCAGAAGAGGCTGTGAGAGTTTTTGGGTTTCCCACTTCAAGTATACAGAGCTGGGTTTTTTTCTTATTAGAATCCACTTCTTGATCAAGTTCGAGATTTATGCAGAGCAGAAAGTTAGTAGAAAGGAGCTAGTTACATACTGGTTCAAAAACAAGTCTAAAAAAACAGAATCCACATTTTTCAAACATGCTAACATCTTGTTTAGACTGCATACAGTATAATCAGAACATGCAGTAGAGTTATGTGTATTCATTACTCTAACTTGTAAACACTGCCACAAAACAGAATGGGGATATTTACAACTCCCTGCAAGACAAATACATTTTGATGACTCAAGAGTCTTATAATCAACAGAAAATGTAACCTGTTAGAATTTAATAAAATAAAAGTATAGGCTGAGCTTAACTCACTCTCTTTAGATCAATCCTATTAGAAAAACAAACTGCTGTTTACAGGATTGAAAGCATCCTTGAATGCAGTTACCTCTGTTCTGGACTGCTGTTAGTAGGCTGAAGAGCTGAAGGGACCTCTTCTGCAACCTCTGCATTCTCTTCTACTACATATTTACAAGCAGCATCCTGCGAGGTAGACAATTTTCCTTCCTCACTTTAATAAAAAAAGAAAAAAGTCATTTATTTACTTTTTAAGTTTACTCATAGGGAATGTTAGGCAACAGGAAAAAACACAGATGGGTCCATATTTCACATGCAAATGAATTGTAAGTTATGACTGCAACATGAAGATCAAGCACATGGCTCTACACTTCACAAACACCTAATGATGCACTGGTGTTTACATCCATTAAAATTTGACTGGATAAAATGGCAGGAAATACAGTGATTGCAAATAAGATCAGAAAGAAAATAAGGAATGTGCATGATGCCTGAAGTGGTAACAATCACAGTCATGATCCTTACTATACATACCGATAGGATTTCAACACTCTGAAGCCAGAAGTATGCAAAAATGGAAGAAAGTATAAAAGAAATTCAAGACTCCCTCAGAAACTGGCATTAATAAAATCTGCCCATGAAACATACCAGCAGAATCATTAATTCATCATCACCTTACAAATTAAACTCCCTAATAACTCCACAGTGAATACGATTTATGAGTTACATGATACTAAGACTGCAGTCCAATGTATTTCACGAATTTCCTCTTGGAGATAAAATCAAAGTACACCCACGCTGTATAAGACACTACTATGTAACCAGGAAGCCTCAAAGGTCATTAGCAAATAAACCTTTTGTTTTGCCTCTCAACCAAAGCTTGTGCGCCTCTCTATTCCACCCCAGTCACACCATTATAACACTAAAATACAAATCTGACCATATATACGTGCAAGATAGCTAAAAGGTATCTCTTGAGTATATAGAAACATCAATCTTATATCTCTGTGGCAATATATCTATTTATGCAAGAAGTACCAATCCTCTCTGTTGGTTTTCTTCTTATTCTCACAGTTCTCCTTTCCACAGATCCTTTAAATTTCAATGAATCCATCTCTTTCCTCCTATCTGCAGAGCCTGCAAAACGACTGTTTTTTGCATTGCAATCTCTCAAATTTTCCCCAACTAATCTTCCCATCTCATTTGTCTTGACACTCTTTGTATTAATTCCAAATAAAATACTTGTCACCATCACAATCAGAAGTGGTGTCCTAATTATTTTTTAAAGAGGTAGTCTCTGCTAGCATTCTTCCTTCTCATTCTCCATTCTGAACTAAGCTCAGAAATCACATTTTTGCCCTTTGCAGCTTCCCACAAATTAACTACTGTGCTTATAGTGCTCCTCCTCCCCCTCAACATTGACTTCAGCAGCATCAGTTTTCTACTGACAGAAATCTAGATAAAGCTGAAGTCTAGAAGCATCCACTCTACAAAGCAAACAGGCGAGAGTAGGACCTCATCTCACTATTCTAACTGTCCCTTAATCTAGACTTTTTCCCAGCACGATGATTTATAAAAAGTCACTTGAGCATTGCTCAGTATGAGGCCACACTTCCCTATCAGAGTAGAGCAGTCTTTGTATTTAACACCTCATCTTTGAGCCTCCTTCTATGTTTCCTTAACATTTTCTTTCCAAATCAAGATCCCAGAGACATCATTGCTAGAAGTTTTCAAGAAACAACTGGACAGTGTGCCAGATAATCTTATCTGGGCTCCAATTCCCACTAAAGATTGGACCAGATAGATTATCTTTCAAGGTCCTCTCTGACCTGGGCAATTCTATGATAATGCCTCCCTTTGCACCTCTACGTCCTTTTACCTGCAGTTCAAGTAGGTAATTCCATGAACAGGTAATTCCATGAAGGCAGGCAGGAACTGCCAGCACATGCTGCCTTCTCATGTTAGTTTTTGCACCAGTTCAAGAAGCTATAGAACTTCAAAGTGCATGTGAGCTAAAGCACTTTGAGGAGAAGTTCAAAGACACCATGGATAACTAAATCAAAATGCATGCATTCTCCAAAAGACAAAATCAAATTAACAGCAGATGCACCATTTATCATTCAATCAGCAAGGCTTATGGTTTCATGTCACATCTATCTGGATAAAGTCCCAATACTTCTCTAAACTGCTCTGGTTCAATTCCTCCATCAATGCCCTTTGATTTATAATCACTGTGCACTGACAAATGCTCCCTCCTTTGCACTGAAAAGCATCCAAAGTTAAATCAATCAGATAATCAAAAGGATGGACTCAAAACTGAGTGAAAGCTGGTACACTTTAAGTTATATTCATTTTGGATGGCTCAGGAATTATCTACTATTGCTAACAGGACAAAGTAAAATTAATCTAAATGACAGGCAATGTAAGGACTATCATTGAAAAAGATTTTTCTACTGAAATCAACTGTTGCTTTTTTTTAAGCAACTTTGACGACATATAGACAATTTATTTTCAGTATTTAAAGCTAGAATAAGGACAGATATCAGGAATTTATTCTACAAGAATGAGGAGTAAAGGTCAAAATGCTAGTAAGTACGTCCCAATTTTTTAAGATCAAGGTGGAGGCAGGACATACCAGCTTCAGTTAATAAAGCAAACCTTTTGTGGGTCAGACTGCAGTCTCTGTTTCCCTACATAAATATCTGCTACTAAATAAAAAACATTTGATCATTAAATCTGAGATCACAACGTCTTAGTAGATGGGACAAAACTGAAATGAGCTTTATTCTAATAATGGGATCACAAAGTTGGTATACATAATAGAGAATTTAACCATATTGTAAGACAGTTATTCCTGAATCGTGCACCTGGTATCAGAAGATAACAAACTTAAGGAGTTGTTTTTCTGGTTATTCTAGAGTTCTAATGTGCGACCTGTAGTCCAGAACAGATCAAACACCATCATGCACATCACCAACAGTGATCACCCCAAGTGTCTAATAAGCTGCTCTCAAGAGCAGTGCCTGGCTGGCTTTCAAAATCTGTCCTCCATGCTTTTGGATAAGAAGAACAAAATTCCAATCCAAATCTAAGAATTCTATGCAAAATTTTAAAAGCTTAGTGTTGATGTGCAATTAGTTGTATGTTAAGAGAACCATACACGACAAATGCACAATAATGTGCCTCAGGGTCCAAAGCTGAGTCAGTCTTTCACTAATAACCTTCCACTGAAACTAAGGCTTTCTAGTTAAGGCCTCAGGAATTATCAAAGAACTCTTTTTGATAATACAGTGTTCCATCAACAGTGTTTACTTCACAAGGTGGGAACACAATAAATAGGTATTCTTACCTTTTGAAAACAGCCGTTTCAGTTTTAGCATCTACAGTTAGGCTCAGTGTCTCCTTCATGCTGCCATTCATGACTGTTTCAGTTACCTTGTCTGCATTTTCTACATCATCCTCTCCATCAGAGCTGGCCTCCATAGCAACACTTCCTGGGGCTAGAGGTAAAAATAGAAGTAATTTAGTACATGGCTAGTTATGCTTCTATTTCATGAGCAAGCGTAAAAGCCAATATAACCTCAACAGTATTTTTGCAGTTTTGTACACTTCTTGAATTCTTCTCTACACAGTCATCTTTATGCAAGTGCCACACATAGAGCACAAGTACTACTTACAGATGGCTTAAGAAAAAAATTATTTTTTTTTCATTTTACAAGCCACTTAGGGATTTAGACTGATAGTGGTTACTGCAACAGGTTTACCACTTCAGCAGGATTAGAGTGAATAATTATTCTTCTGTACAGTCAACTTCATGAAACAAGTCCACACAGTACAAATCTGACACTAAGTTTCCAAGTACAGACAAGCCTTTGAGAAGTCCAGTCTCCCTGAACTTCACATCGCACTTCTTCCTCATCCTGTTAATGATATATATATTATAAAAAGCTCAATAAAATATTTTTTCTCCTTTAACCAGTTTATATACGTAGAACAAAAAATTAGTGTATGCATAGTCAAGGTGGCTTGGAAATGGATGACCAGGAAGAAAAAAAATATGAACACAGTGGGGCTACTGGCCTACTGCCACAGAGTAGGAGGCTACTTACTACTCTTCCTGGGCATCAGCTCAGCTAAATGCTAACATAGATGAGAGGATTCCTTAATAGAACACACCTACCTTCTTTGTAATGCTTTTCTGTTCATGTTATGAAGGCTTTTTAGAGGTAACAGTAACACTGGCCCATGTTTTAAACTAGAAACTTATTTAAAGTAGTTCAGAAACTCTGACAGAACAGCATCAGAACTAGAGAAGAGGTCTCTGGAAACCTAAAATTTTAAAGTTCAGGGAGATCTTTCTCAAGTACAACTCCTATAATCAAGGCATTTGAGGATGCAGTATACTTACTCTCTAGCTGTGTTGCAAGAGCAGTTACATTTGCACTCAAGGGATCTCCTGGGTCTGTGTTTGTTTCCATTTCCACAGGAGAATTACTTCTTAAGGAATCTTTTGAGCTTTAAATACAGTAAAAAAAAAAAAAAAACTCCAGAAACATTTCTGAATAGCAGAACCAAGTGTTCTTAAAACAGTATTAGCTCTCTATCAAAGCTGTAAGACCTAGAACTCCAGTGAAACTGAAAGACAGCAAGTTTGTTTGTAGGAGTTTTGGAAAGACATGCTATATAGAAATTTAGTATTGCAAAACCCACCAGAACTGAGCTCAGGATGTCTGATGGTCCTTTTGTTTTTACTTGTTTGATTTGGTTAGATTATAAGTAACAGTGAAATATTTTTAACCGATTTTCTAAATGCACTCTTTCAACAGAGAGCCATCTTTCAAGTTGCAGACTGCCACTGCAGCAGAAGTAGGAAAGCAGTCTTCTGGTTCAAGAAGAAATCAGTTCTTGACTGCTAATATTTGTCAACTGAAAATTTACATCTACATGATTAGGTTTGTACACAAGATTTCAGTTACTTTTTGTGCAGAGTTCAGCCCAAGAAAGGACAGCATTATCTCAAAACAGTGGAGAACTGCCTAATGCAGTTATCACAGCTGCTCACTACAGAAACTTAAAAAAAAAAAAAAAATCAAATGAAGAAACTTTCCCCCCAACAAACCAAACAAAAACCCAAACCTTTAGAACATCCATAGAACAGAATCATCATAGATATTTTGTGACCTTTATATTCAATAGTTGACATTCAACCCTTCACTATGTTCAGTCTGCACTAAAAAATAAATAAGCATAGTCCAAATTTTGGCCAGAGATCAAGATTAAAAAACCCAAATGTTCATAAAAACCCTTTAAAACATTGACACTAGTATTCACCCATCCTACAAAAGCCTGCCATGAAACAGATCATACAAAGACATGCTGTTAGAACACATGGGATCCTTCAGCCATTTTCCATACACCTCGTATTCCACCAGAACATCACCAACACAGGCTTGTATGGGGAGGGACACTTCAGGGAAACCAAACTGACCCTGAATAATTAACTTTCTTACCTCAAAGAGGATGTGAAGTCAGAAAATGAAGCCCAGCCAGTTTCTTTTGCTGGCATAGGTGCTTCAGAACTCCACACACCAGACCCAACAGAATCCAGACTAGCACCATGTGCAGTCTCCATCGGTACATCGAAGTTCGCTGACCAGTTAGGTGCTGAAAAACCATCAAGAAGTTCATTAGGAACAACTTTAAATAAAGAATATGAATGCACATATGCCTAACACACTGATTCTCCCTCTGCACATTCCAAAAGAGAAAGTAAAATTCCTAACAAGACTTGAAAGCACATGCAGAAAAATCCTCTATATCCTGTTAAATGGATGTATTCCCTGAAACGAAACTTCTGCTAGTAAGGCAGAATTTTAAGATCAGTAACTCAGAGTACTCTGCTAAAAAAAGATAAAGTTTATCTGAAAAACAAAACTAATTATACTATATCACAAGTATAATTGCACTTTATACTTTAACATCAGTGTTTGTTATTTTTCAAAATCAATTGTATAATAATGAAAATATTAAGAGTTTTCATACCTCTTTCAATTTCTTTTAAAAAGTTCTCATGCACTAACACAATAAAGTTTCAGAAAAGTTTAAGGCTTTTTACAACTTAAAATATTTACTGGCATTCTAAATTTTGGACCAACTGAGACTTAATAGCATCTAATTTAGGATAGGTCAATTCAAAATACTTCACCTACCCAAGGGAAACATGTTTTTCATTAACACTTACATACAAAAAAACAGGCTGAAAAGGAAGCTCTGACTAGCAATTAGAAATTCCAACCCAGGCAGATATGGGAGGAGACCCACATGGATCAAAACTTGTTTGACACACAGATGCCAACGACACCAATCTGACAAAAGAAAAGAAAACCCTTAACTTTTCCTTCCATTTTAATTTAATTCCTTACAGTCTAGATAAACACAGGGCTTTCTACAGACACTGCCAATTTAACTAAAGCCAGTTTAGTCCTGACTTGAATGTGAAAACTTTTCAACCAATTACATCAGTTAAGAGTCAACTTAAGAGTCTCCTGATATGCACTTTTCACTTGCATATGAAGCCAGAACAATGTAAATCCACTTAGGTTCTGCAGGAAGTCTTTTAGAAGAGTATTGTTAATCTCCAAACCTGAAAAATGGTATTTTTACTGGAAGCCTTTCAGATGAACTTTTCATATAACAATCTATTAGTTTTGCACTCAGTATTTTTAAATCAGTACATTTAATCCTTCCCCTTCTGATTACTGCTTTTTTTCCCCTCTTGAAGGGTGGTAACATGAATTTTAGAAACAGTAATTAATTCAAGACATGTAAGGAATTCAAACTTCCCAACATTTGCATGCTCTGTTGCAAGTAGGAAAGACTACTAAAGACAGTTGGAATAAAAACAGTAAACGAGGAAACTCCTACCAAATCAGACTGCTAGATCTAGTAAATTCCTATAACCCAGAGCAGCAGGGAAACACGCTACGTACGTTCACTTAAGTCTACTTCCATTTTGTCCTCCGTATTGGTGTGTGATTCGAACAAGTCCTGTTTAGTTCCGTCCTCTTCTTCAGAATCTGTGCTTTCTTCACTGTCCGTACTGCCCGAACTTCAAAGACAAAGAGATAGTTTACATTCTGCTTTTAGTATCAGACTCTGGGCATTATGAAATACTTGAGGGGTTGAGGCTGAAAAGAATTCCACAACAATTATTTCTGACAGACTGAGGCATCATCTTAACCTATTAGTATTCCCCTCATTTCTCTCTCAAAAAAAAGGTTTAAGGTTTTTCACTTGATCACACAAAGAGACTTTCAGTAGATACTGAGGGAGGCTGCACAGCCCTGAGCTTTGAGGACTAGAGCTCCTTCCCCTCAATGCATCTCCCTATGCCCACAGCCACACTGGTACTGTAGAAAGGACATTACAGTGTACAGAGGTGTGAAGCTAGGCTGCCTTGTCCGAGGCAAGAATGGCTAAGCAGGTTTAAAAAGAGAGGGAAAGACCAAGCAGCAAGAAAGAAAAAAACCAAACACACACCAAGCTACAAAAGTTAAAGTGCATCTTCTGCAAATTATGGCTGGAAAACATAACACTAGAGTCTTTTCTCCATGGAATAGAAGTATCTAGTTATGCTGGACAATATGTACCAACAGCCAGACTGAAGAGGACAGATGCATTACTACAGGCTCACTACACACTTCTCCTTGAATGAACAGCACGTTTCTTACCTGGAACGTCTCTGGGACTCTGGTGTAAATGCAATGTGTTTTTCTTCCCAAATGTCTTCTTCATCAGAGCCACCATCATCGAACTGCTGTATCCGCTCCTTACAGCATGCCTCAAACAAAGCAATATTGCCCTACATACAGCAAAAGTATAAAATTCATATTTATGATTGATCATTCTACTTATATTAGGAAACATCATGAAAATACATGACTATTCTGAAGAGAATATTAAATATTTCATTAAAAGCTGAAGAAAACCAGAATGTCTTAATTTAAAGCCTGTCAAGAAAACATTCAGTGCTGCTTTCTTACTTGGCTACTAACAAGGTGAGTAGACCAAAGAAGAGTTTGGAGTTTTCATCAAATTTAAGAACAGGATATAGGATGACACCAAAATGTTTTCCAGCCAGACCACCAAGTATTCCAGCTTTATTTTCTGTAGGGGATATAATTTCAGCTCAACCAACAAATAACATCTACATTAGAGTCTCTGTTCTTACTTTCTTGTCACTATAATCTCATTGTAAGACTGAAATAGCTTCTAGTCTTAAAACACAAGTGTGCAATATGTGCAGATTGGATCTAAGCATGGTCTCAAACCCAGTCATACAAAATAGAAGCAATTCTGCTTAATACTGATCACAGAGAACACTATCTTTCAGTTAGAAATTCTCATGATATAGGAACAAAGTAGGGTAATTTTTTTCTAATGATTACACATAAAAGGAGCAAATATAACCATGGCCAAAACTTCGAGGTCACATAAAAGTTTAAGACAGTAATTTATTTTTTTTTTTACAGTACTGGAACACATACTTACACTTTCATTTGTATTGAGGGTAAAGTTGATGTCCGAGACCCGATCAAAAGAAACACTACAAGAAAAAAGCAGATATAGTCAATAAAACAAGATTTTCTATTATGGCACAGAGACATAATTTCTCTTTGGTATCCTATTTTCCAATAATCTAAACACAGAAGGTTAAAGACAGCAGTTTACAACACAAAACAGTCAAATTACACACTGCAAGGAGGTCTGACATTCATGAGAATTTACTCATCATAAAGTATTTTAAACAAGAGCACAAAACAAAGCCATCTCTACCCTACAGTTAACCATGAAAATGCAACATGCCTAAACAAGCATAACTGAAAATTATATACCTAAATCTCAAATACTGAATTCTTATGCACTGAAAAAGCCTAGGCCTAAAGACTGCCTAACCTGACTATGCTCTACCATGATACACCTCCAAATCCTGCAAATATCTGCATTAGTAGTTCGTATATGTTCTCACTGGTTTCACCATTCTATCAAATGACCTTCTCAGTAGAAAGCGACAAAGGGAAAAATGCACTATCAAGACCTGTTTCCTAACAAAAACACCAAAAAAGTGTTTTGGGGTTTTTTTAATCAATCACTACAATATTTTTCCAAACATAACACTATATATTAGGCTTGATACATCTTCATACATTAAGCTACCAATCAGTTTCACTAAAGTAATTATAAGTCTGATTAAAAATAGCATTAGGCAAACTAAACCTCTTGAATCAATTTTAGAAAGAAATAGAGGAGGAAAAGACAAGAAATATTACCAGACTTGCAGAAGAGTCAATACATTATTTGTCTAGCCACATAGAGCAGTGCATTCAGCAGAGCACATACTACTCTTCCTCTAATCTCCAATGCATTATGAAGTAGGGAAAAGGTAAGTGGTCTAAAGGAACATAAGTTTCAAGTGTGACTGAATTATTGTGCAAGCTACCAACTGAATTATGGTACAACAGTATGCAGGTTACTTGAAGTGTAACTGGTTCTTGCACAAAAGGTGTAATTTTAAAATAACTTTATCTACAGCTTAATTCAAGTCATGAGTACATCATAAGTGCGTCTATCACAAATCCCAAGGGACTTCCTTACATAAGCAGTCATCTTCTTTCTACCAAGACAGACTTCCAAAGGCATGAACTTAAAAGGAATTCCAAATCCTATCCTTGCCAAAATCCACTTGCTTCTAATAAAGTTAAGGAGTACCCTGAGTTACTTTCTCTATCATAACTTAATCTCAGCAGACTATGTGGTATAGAAAGGCAGCAATACTTCTTAGATGGCACATACAAGCTTGAGTCAGGCACTGCTTACTGAACATGTCTTATGGAACAGTAGTGAGATTATGATAGAAAACATCCTTCTAAAAACCATCTTGAGGCAATGCTTTTTAGTCCCATCTGCATGTTCTTGCATCCCAAACCATGAAATATTACAAAAATAATGAATGACTACTATCAGCAAGAATCCCCACTGTCCCTTTATTTTTATGGCATCAGTTTACTTAGAACTGAAGAAAAACCACCAGTGTTAGTGTGGGGTGTTTTTCATTGTGTGCTGGTTTTTGTTTTGATTGTTTGGGGGTTATTTAACCTGATCAAGACTGTTCTCATTTCCTTATCTTTTACCATATTTGTAGAAATAAGTCTTAACTGTTGTGACCTTATAAACAAAGGCAGATTTACAAAGCCCCTCCTTACTGTTCCCTAAAGAAAAATACATTCAGAGACATGTCGTTCCTGTTATTTTTTCCAGGAAAACTTAAAAGTAAAGATATTCATCTAGTCTAGTACATAGAATCAGCAGATGTAAAAAAATCTACTCTGAGACACAGAGAAAGTGAAAGTGTCCCCCAAAAATGCCAGGTCAATGGAAAGCCATAGCTCTCAAAAGCGGAGTTATAATTTGGTTTTTCACTCCTAAGCACTGTGTTCTCAATGTTGGCACAACTAGGACATCAGAAAGGAATACAAGCTGTTGCTTTCCTCTGTAAACAGTGCAGAGATGCTCCTACTGAGGCACAGAGATGGTACAAAAAGATAGGACTGACTGGCAACTGCCTCACCTCAGTAAATGTTTGTGTTTTTCATCAGCAAAACTACTTCATCAGTCAAAAAGAGAGTAAGAAAGCAAGCTCACAAGACTATAGCCAAAGTCAGTGTAATGTTATACTCACTTGCCGATGTCATCTTGATCAGCAAACTTCTCATCGTTGAAGCCAAACTGGTCAATAAAATTGGACGTCATTTGTTGCATCTGATAATCAGAAAAGGCCTGGCAACCCCAGGACCAATGACAGTGATATAATGATTCTAATAATACTCTACAATCTATATGCCCGTTTTGCTCCAAAGAAATAAGTCTATCTAATCTAAATGGCAAAAGGACAGGAGAAAAACTTGTCTTAACCTTGGAATTTTGAATGGTAACATCAACAACCTTTCTTATATTTACTGACTTGAAAGCCAGACTAATAGCAGCTTTCAATATAAAAGTCCAATCTGTAGTTTAATCATATTAATCAGCAACTTTCCAAACACACCCCAAAGACACAGTGAAAAAACAGAGTACACTATGTAAAAGAAAAGGCTGTCTTTGTTCAAAATAACATGAAATTATAAATAGTAAGAACCAGAAAAGTAGATTATATATAGGCACTAAAGCACAGTTGCAATTTATCATGTAGTTATCACCAGCAGGATCAGTCTCGGGCACACAAACCAGCAGCATCTATTAAATATCTAGAAGAACAAAACCATTGAGAACATTTTACATCTCAATGAAGTGTCACTGACAACTGTGGGGTTTTTTATATAAAGATGCCAGTGTCAACTGCCAGCAGATGGGCACATAATATTAAGGTACATGTGGGCATCTTCTCCTATCCATAACAATAGTTTTTTTCTCTTATTTCCCACGACTACAAATTATAAATTTATCACACATTCTCTAGGGACTTTTTAATAATGTTATTTCCATCTGTAAAGTCAGCCAATGTTAAAATATTCTAGGAAATAAAGCTGCCATGTCAGCTCTCTTGGTTTCTTGCCCCAGTAGCTGAAGGGACACAGTAGGGTGGTAAAGCTGAACACAGTGAATATATAAAGAAAACAAAAGAACGGTCAAAAACTCCCAAGTTTAGAGCAAAGGCATTATGAAAACTGAAGTAATAAGAAAATATATATAAAAGGAGGAGGTATACAGCAAGACAAACTTGAAAGCAGCAGCACTGGACCATCTGCATTTCTCCAGATTAACTACCTGGAACTGCTGGGATTGCCTAGGCACAGCAGGTCACTAAGGGGATGCATGAAAAGCACAGAGATATTAGATGATCTTACTTTCTCACTAAAGCTGCTACAGATAGCACCCAACTTAGCAAGTTTTTATTCAGGTGCACCTTACATGTAAAAAAGCACTTAATCAGATAAAAATGCATCAGATTCTTAAAGCTTGATCCACCACCCACAATTCAAACTTCAACAAGCAATTACTTATAATAAAAACTATAGAAGATGCATAAAATACCAGAGCCAGTCTTAGACTAGGTAGTTACGACATAGCTGTCAGTGTGAGCTGAAAGATTTTGGTTAGCAACCCAGGCAAGTAATGCAATTCATCTAAGGGATCTATTGGCAATCTTGTCCCACACAGCTCCCACTCTTTCACCACCAGTGAAAGAATCCGAAGAGTTTGATAAGACACAGTTGTGTGCATGCACATGTCTAAAGTTTATTTTAAACTTTTTAGATTTACATTTCCCTGCAAGATAAATACAAGTACATTTGCTTTTTTAAAAATCCCTTCATTTGCTTTTACAGAAAGAGTAACTTAGGCTGTTAAAAGAATTTAACTCACCTGCTGCAAAGAAGAGTCCTGTGAGAAGCCAGTTTCTTTAAAGTCAATTTCATCGTCACTGGAAGAATGAATGTGGCAGGTAGTAACCTATACAAAGAAATTTGGTCATGTGCATGGCATAGGACACACACTCGTGTACACTCACACTCTCTGGCTGAATCTTCAGCTTTCTACCAAAACAAGAAACTGAACTATTGAGTCTTACCAACTGTAATACCATATAAAACAGTCCCTGAAATATCTCCATGGCATTATCACATACATCAAGCCAAAGATTTTGACTACTTCAAAATGACTACTTAACATTAAAAAGCCTGTCTTACAGTTCACCGTTTTCTAAAACTAAACAAGACAAAGTCTGCATCTTGTCTTTGGAGTTGCTGCCACAATAGCCACTGTTTTAAACATTAGTAATGAAAGAAGAGGGGTTTTTTTGATCATGACATGTAACTAGTGTGAATATTTTGTTCAGTGACACTGCCACCCAAGCAACATGTTATTAGAAGTACTTGTTTTCAATCAGAACATGACTCCAAAAGTAACTTTAGCTGGGACAGCAATTAAAGTAACACTAGCAGTAGCTGACCCTTAAGACAATCTATGAAGGATAACTAGTTCAAAACAAATGCACAGATAACAAAGTTCATACTGCACTATAATAAAATGCATTATTTTTCACACTCCTGGATTTTTAGCTACAGATTCTCAAGGGTTGTCAGCTGGTTCATGGATTCTTACCTTTTTAAAATACAAGTCTATTCAAAACAGAAAACACAAATCTATTCAAAAGGAGTACTGAAACACATATAAGGCTTCATACAAGGCAAACTTCTTTCTCTACTCCAACAAATACTGAAGGACAATGCTACAGTCAGGATGAATATGCAAGAAAAATTAAGGAAGTTGTCACATGTTTTCCTTTTATGCTTTTTCCTCTGTTAGCATAACACAAAAAAATAATTGGGACCGCATATCTTGCGTATCTATCATCCAGCCCTGCACTGCAATTTGCAACTATTGTGACTTCAAGATAGTGAAATTATGAAGAAAACCTGATCTATCAACACTAAAAGTATCAGTAAGTATGGAAAATAGTAATGCACCAAATTCTTGCGCCTGGAGAAAAGCATTTACATCAAATGACAGACAAAGTCCATTGAAGTCAGCACTGAGTGTATATTTATGGAAATATTCTGGCAATGCCTGCATATTTCAAGGCACTTACACATTCCATACCATGATGTGAACTGCCCTAGATACTGCTACCGTCGTGTGGAACATTTTGAGAGGACAAAAGTTGATATACCTAATCCTTCTACAATCACAGCTCTCTGGTTAAAAAAGACACTGAAGTAAGAAGCTGTTTATTTAGCTTTAGTTACTACTTATGAACAGGTTCATCTCTGGTAAAAATCCTGCCCGTACTGCTGTAAAAGAAGCAAGCTCAGGACTCTTGGCTAGACCATGTCTTCACCCAAAAAATCTCCCTCTGGCAACCAAGAGGATGTAAGACCTAGTACCACATTATCATAGAATATTCAGCAGTTGGAATGGACCTAGAAGATAATTTGGTCACAATCCCCCTGACAGCTTATTTATTGCAGAATAAATCTGAAAAGAACCTAGCATTACTTCACCCTAATAAATAGATGGCAGAATGATGCCAGGGAAAGGAGCAGGAATGCCCTCTTGAAAATTGCAGCAAGTAATTCTTACTGCTCTACACTGTTCAGTCCAGTCCCTTTCTAACACTAACACAGCAGTAGTACTTTCCACAAATTCCACATTCTTACATCTGATTTTTTTGCCTTATTTCCTGGTAGCACTGAGAAGGATTTCCTTAAGGGAAAGGAACTACACAACAATTTTTAAGGCAAACATGAACAATTTGTCCTGTAGACTCTTATTTTTAGGCTTCAGAAGGTATATTCTCCTCTCCTGGAGATTATCTGGGATTAGCTACTACAAATTGAACTTCTGTATTATTCCTGTACAAAGTTTTAATGATACGGCTTTATTTTAAAAGTAAATTAAATAATTATAATTTCCATAGCTCAGCAACTAGATGGACTTCTCATAACTACATAGTATTCTGGAAGACTGATAGTTCTGCTGACAAAAAGGAACTGGAGCCCAAGTGAAGCAGCAGCAATTCTCATATTTTATCCATCACTACTTACAAGGTCCACCGTATTCCTCTTGTTAGTTTCTCCTAAAGAGCTTGTGCAGAATGTCTCCCATCGCTCTCTGACCTCTTCTGGAAGCTCTAGCACGGGAAATAAAAAACAAAAACACCCAAACCAATTTGATACTATGAAGCATCACTTAATTTTCAAGCCATTTATTTTTCTCTAAAAAACTGGTAAGAACAGATGCATCATCCTAAATCCATAAAGATTACTCCATCTAGCAAACAAGTCCAAATTAAGCAGGTCAGTATCGCACCACATCTATTTCAGGGAGCTTTAACATTGCTTGAAAAAAGGAAAAAAGAAAAAACCCCAAACAAACAAAAACCCCCAAACAAACAAAAACCCCCAAACAAACAAAAACCCCCAAACAAACAAAAACCCCCAAACAAACAAAAACCCCCAAACAAACAAAAACCCCCAAACAAACAAAAACCCCCAAACAAACAAACTAAAACAACCCTTAAGCATATGTTTAAGGACAGCTGATTTTAAATTGAATGCTTCAGAAGTCATCAATATTTTCCTCTTTTATCCAATAGTTACCTTTTAATTTAAGTTTGATTAATTTCCTCAGCACCTGATAATGAAAGCTACAAAAATAACGTTAAGACCATTAATCAATACCTTTAATGAGCTGTTGGACTAGTGTACTGTTTGGCCCCTTATCTGTACTATGCACAATGCAGTTTGCTATCCTTGTCAGATGACCCATGTAGCCGTGCCGCCTTCCTCCTTCAGCCCTGCAAGAGACAAAAGGGATTCAACTGCCCACACTCAGAATAACTGCACAACTATATTTTGTTACAAAACACTATCATAGTCAAGAAGTTACATAAGATAAATAGCACAGGGGTTCTTAGGCTGAAGAGTTGCATCTTAAAACCAAAGGTTCACAAAAATACTCAAGAACTTAAGGTATCAACTGGTGTCACTACAGAGCCAGTTTAGGAAATTTAACAAGCATTTAAAGTAGCAAGAAGGAAATACAAATATTTTAATTGTGTGTATTTAGAAAGAAAAATGTACAGCATTATCAAAGCACTGATAAAATTACCAACAGATCCACAGTTTTTAGGAAATTTTTGTTGCCGAGAGTATTTTGCAAAACCCCAATACACAAAACATTCCCTCAGAGCCTTGTGCCCACAATCAAAAGGGAAAAGATATCTTAAAGGTGATTTAGTATTTCAGAACTTCTTGACATTACATTTAGCATGTCAAGTTAGGACCAATGCTTTCCTGAAATTTAGAATGATGTTTACATGCTTATTAAAGATAGAACTACACGGTTATTTGAATATTTCTTATGATAGTACTGCATTTGCAATCACCAAATGTCAGAACAGTGCTCTAAATACCTATTATCAGTTGGAACCATTCTAAATCTGACCAAATAGCAATAATGAGAGGTCCAACTTGAATGGATTTTTCTAGCACTTAGTTGCAAGCTAAGCAGACTTTTGCTGCATCAGCTTAAGGTTTCGTATTTTAAATCAAAACCCAGAAAGACCCACTCAACTGGTTACACAAACCTCCCATGAACTTGACTGAAACGTTTGTAAAGTGACAGCAGTTCAGGAAGTAGTTTATGCTATGCAAACACAAGTCACATGATTTGATTTTCCACCATCATCACATAACATGAGGTAACTGAAATTGCGTTATGTCAGTGCAAGATATCAGAAATCAAACTATTACAGTGTTTACAGGAACAACTTGACAGATTCCTGTTTTATTCCCTTGACTGCTTAGGTAACAAGTACACTCAAAATAAGAAACACGTGATGACATCAAAGGTCATAGTTTCTAATAGAGGATATGCCATAAAGAGCATCTGTATTTGACAAACTGGACTGATCTGTCACTGCCCAGCCAAAAAGTCTAATACAACTATATCATCTGTTCACAAATGCTGATTAATCCCTGTGAATCATGCAACTTTTTACTGTATCAGATTTTTACTAGCAGAAAACAGTCACCTTTAAGCTTCTAGAGCTGCTTAAAATAATCGTGATAGAAAAAGGATTAAAAAAAAAAAAATCTATTTCCTGAAACAGCTAAGCAAAAAATACCATTACATTATAAAGATTAACAGCTGAAGTCATTCCTGTACAAAATTGGATAAAGGAGTGAATTAATTACAACAATCTCCTTCCTCATACAAGAACAGTTTAAGGTTTAAAACACTATTTTCTTCACTAATATTTGCAAACATGACAAAATATTTAATTAAATCACTCATATGGTAAGCACTAAATCAAGAACGGTCTTACTCAAGTAAAAGTTAAATTTTAGGCTAGAGTTATGGAAATAACTTTTTGTATGAGAGTCTAATTGCAGAAAAAGTTGGCAGTTCTCTATAACCTCAGAAGGACTGATATGAAATAGAAGACACTGGGGAGAGCAGGTCTCCTACAGTTACAGTCCAAGCTAACATTTGCTGTTCGGTATCTCCTGAGCCAAACTTATGAGCCTTCAGATGAAGACATGCTTTTTTTCACCTGTTACAAAAACTGCTTCAGACAATGTAAACTTCTTGAAACTTACATCTTTTTCAACACATACTTTTAGAAGGCATTCATTGCTGAGAACTTCACTTTTACCATTTAGGCATCTGAATGCCTCCCAGTATGTGATACGCCCTGATGCGTTCACAAATAATTCTCAACTGCTTACTGGGAAAAGCATTTCCTGTCCTCTCAAAACTAACAATATGTTTCTGCACTTGAACATGGGTAAATTGTGAAGATCATGGTAATATCTTATACATGGCAAGAATGACAACTGTTGTGTTTTCAAATGGTCTGGGGGGAAAGCATTACAACGCTACAAAAATTATGAGAAAAAGTTTTAATTCAAATACCAACATACAAGTGACTTTAGAACTGGGCAGATCACTTCTGAATTGATTATACATTCATTTCACAATTCAAATCTTATGTAGACAATTGCAGAAAAATGAGAAAATTAATTACTCACTGTTTCTTCTCATTCATCTCCCATGCTTCAAGTATTCTTTCTATTAATTGGCACTTGAGGAAGAGCTGTCAAAATAGCAAAATATGCTTAGTAGCAGTAAAATGGAACACTACTATCTATTTTAGTTGATACTAAAGTCCACAAGACAACTAATTACAGGTTCAGGATACACCATTAGAGGGTTTAAAGTTCAGAAGCAGCAGTCAACCAACAATCAGAAACTGAGAAGCTAAATCTGTATTATTTCTACTTCTGTAAGTGCTGAGTTGTAGTAACATAAAGCTATTGAAATAGCAAAGTTTGTGCTTAAAAATAGGAGGAACTTCTCCAAGGAAAATAAAATACTTGTAGCTCTGCATACATGCTCACTTTGGGACAGCAAGAACTCCACTCTATGGCAGTTTCAGGTTTAACACCCTGAACTGACATTTCAAGTAAGAACAAAGCTATTCTTGTTCACTCTATACCTTAAGTAAAACTGGAGTTTTACTTTTTTTTACTTTATGTAAAAGTGACTGCTACAATAGCCTAGAAACAGGAAAATTCATGAGAATCACAAAAACCCACAACTTACATGCTTCAATAAGAGATTGTCCCCAGTGGAATCCTGTTCTGTAATTGTGCCATTGTCCGTGCTTTCAAGAGGGCTTGCAAGAATCAATGCAATACAGATTTCTACTTGAGTGTGCAGAAAGTTATTCCACGTATACTTAAAAAACATGTCCTGAAAAACAAATTCACCAACGGTTACACAAACCAAGGCTTTTCCATTAAATATACCCCATAGTCTCAACTTACCAAATCATTTGAAATTACTACACTGGTAGAAATGATTTTACACAAAGTATTATGTATTATTGTGCAAGAAAAAAGTGTGACCTACAAAACTGTTAATTATTGCGCTTGCCATTATCTGAATGCAAGGAATACTATACTGGATCAGAGTAAGAACTCAGCTATAATTGGGTTTATTGCAAGTGCACAGTAAAGCACTCTCAGACTACAATGACTGGGAGAAATTACTCTCCACACTTACATTGTTCCTGGAGCCCAGAAGGTCCCAGAGTCAGAAGGGTTATTTACAAGAAGACTTCAACAAATTCATCTTTTTTTCAGTTCACTTAACCTCCCAAGCATCTACAATATCCTTTTGTGCTTTTTATTTCAGTGAGATTCCTTACAAAATCACATCTACTTGTTTCGAACCCATCATCTACTAATGTTGTTCTTGCATTACAGAAATCTACCTCAGATAATTTAGGTGCAGTTTATTAACAAGGTACGAGACAAATACTGAGGTTGAAATACAGTAAAAAGTATTTAGTCATGTTCCTACCTCTCCCCATTTCTTTTCTTTTAAACATAGGAAAGATTTTTTCAAGATTTAGCTCCAGTTATTTTAGACTACTTACTGCAAAACTCAAATGACTTCTGTTACTGGTAAAGTGAAATGAGTTATGGGAATATATGCAGTGACTGGAACAGCACTGAACAACCTTAGTCTCATTCAAAGTACAGCAAAAGGTCCTCCATCTTCTTTCAGTCCTCCTATACTAACGACATTCCCCAACAATTTTTTTCTAACAGGCATGGTAAAACATGAGTTGTTTCAGCACGAAGTACTGGAGCTTACAGAGATATGATTTTTTCTTATGTAAAACATGCAACAGAAGAGTGTGTTCAAACCTCACTGGAGTTTGTTTACAAAATAATCTAAAAACATAAAAATATTCATAGCATGTGCATTCCCGTAAATGATGAATCTAGGAATGCCTTTGTCTACAGTGAAGTTAGCTACTTGTATATAACTTAGCACCTGCTTACAAACCCAACTGTGAAGAAAATTTGAGATAAAAATATTTCAACTGTACTGTACTCATCAGTTGCAGGAAAAAGGGACTTTGGATTAAAACAGTTTGGGATTGAGAATATTTACACTAAGTTTGCAATGGCCTACTTAACATACTGTTCAGAAACTAGTTTAAGTTCTATATGATTCACTAGTTCTGTTTTAATCAATACCAACGTTTTAATTTCTTGGGTGAACCTATGCACAAAAAATACATCTGCTATAGTGGAAGTATGAGGTAGGAAATACTCAAAGAATATGAGCAAAGAGCAATGAGTTAACTGTTGTTGTGCCTCGCTTTTAATTTTGAAAGTGTACCAGTTACAAGGAATAACTGTTCCTTTACAGGCCAGTGCTGAGATAATATATGTCCCACCAAACTGTAAGTGAGAAAAAAGGATTTTGAGGGAACAACTTAAGTAAAGAATGAAAATAGCAGTGAAACCTTGAATGTGGCTGAAAACTTGAGAACATACAAGTGAAAATAAAGTTATTAAGAAAACCACTTCATGTATTTCTGAAGGTGTAGCAAATAAGAACCACCCAAGTGATCGAAAGAAAATGCTGACCTCAGAGAGATTAACTTATCAGTAAAATCCAATATTAAAACACCTTAAATCAAGCAATAGAAATCATAATACAGAAGTGATGAAAAATCAGGATGGAGAATTATCTATAGTGATAGAAAAAAAATCCGAGAAGATCTTAATAGCAATCCTTAAAAATAAAGACAGCAGCATTAAGTTCTTACCAGTATTACACCTATGCTGTTAAGTTCTATGAGCTCCTGATTCACACTGCTTGTATTTGTCTGTAGAAGGCTAGATATTAATCTAATCACATTTAGACGTGTGTTTCCCACAGGTGGATCCAGTACGCCCCAGGTTGTCTTCATGACACTTTTCTGAAAAAGAACGGTGCATATATAAAAGCTATTAAATTATCTTTTAAAAAACTCATCATTACTACACAACATGATGGAGCAGTGCTGAAAAATAAATACAATCAGTCTTTGAAAAACAGTCTTACCCTTATCCTGCAAAAAACTAATTTTACTTCTAAACAAAGACAGGAAGTACTACAACCAGCCACATGAAAACGATGACTTTGTAAAAATCATTGTCAGCTACAGACAGGATCTCAAAGTAGAATTTGTCTACTTAACCTTGAAAGGAATCAGGAGATAGTTTCTAAGAAATAATTGTCACTGATCAATCAAACTATAGTCTATAATATTGCTACCATATCCACAGAACAGATAGGTGGACAATCTCTAAATATACTATAATGCCTCAGCAACCCTAACTTTATATACCTGAAAACTATTTCATTAAGCAACCAGCATCTCGGATGTCTTATTCTAATTTCAGCTGGTTAACAAACCAGAACTGTGCTCACAGGGCCAGACAAAAAGAAGAATCAGTAGAAAACATGATATAAACAGGAGAATTCATAATGAAAATGTCTTCCTATGTTAAGGCACAAACACATTTTGGCAAGACCAGTACTGCCTTCTGTAACACTGGATGTCAATACTGCTGCCTGACCAGTGCTACCCTTGCATCAGAAAAAAGATGACTGACATCCTCTTAGCTCATTAAGTTAATTTCTTAAACAAGGCAAATACCTAGAGATGTTCATTTAACTAGTACTCAAAATGAGCAACATATTCAGTAACTTCACTAGTTGACCCACTCAAATGCTCAGTAAGTCCAATTCCAAGAAATTGCTCAGCTATCTTATGTGACCCTGCTTTTACTCTAATATAGATCCGTACGTTGCAAGTTGATGCAATAATTACAAAACACTTTCTTGGCATTTTATTATCTCTTTTGCATTCATAAACTGAGTTCTCATCTTCTCTAGGCTAAAATTAACTTTAACACTACCTTGACCTCCTACCAGGTCTTTTCCATATACCTCTGGTCTTTATGTGTACTTTGGCCCTCTGTAAAGAACTGAGGTAGCCAGTTCAGGATGCAGTGCTCCAGCTGAAATTCTGCCAGTGAAAAGGTGAGTGAAAAACCTATTTATACATTTTTTCATCTTTAAGAGCATGACACAGATAACTTGCTTAAAAATCAAGTTAAAAAGCCCAAGGAAATTAGTACGTCTGGAGTGCACAGTTGTGTTATGCAGCTAGTCTTCTCAGGTTCTTAGAAAGACTACAGAACTGTACAGGCCTAATGAGGGCCATTCCAAAGTTCTAAACAACTGAAACACATCCACAGTCCATGCCTCCTTATCCAGATAGGATTTCCAAGCAGAAAACTAGACACACCTTGAGAATATACAGCAAATTTATTTTCATTGCTTTCAGAAAGAATTGCTTCAAGACCACTTTGCTAATTAAACAAAGTTTATGCTGGAAAAGTGTAACAATTAGCACAATATATTACTGCTTAGTATTGTTTGCCTGAGTCAGAGCTCACTACAGGCTAGGAAATAGCCTGGGCACCTGCCTGAAAGTTGTCAGACTGGGTTTTGTTTCTTACTGTAATCTGCAGTGATGGTCTTGCTTCAATTAATTTGGTAACACAAGGTTTCACTTACTTTTGGAGGCTCAAGGAGGAGCTCGTGGAAGGATGAAAGTCTTGCTTTTATGGCTTCTAAAACACTCTGGTTGACCGAATACGTGGAATTACTCATGCCTGGAGGACAGATCTCTATATGGCCTTCAAATCTAAAACATACACAAGCGGTATCTAACAATTAGTATCAAAACTAGTTGTAAAACATCTTTGAGGTATGTAACAGTTCTGAAAGGATATGAAAAGAATGAAGAGGCAAAAAAATGCCAAAAGATAGGGTTACACATACAAATCAAGAGTGAAGTAATGGCTGAACATTTTCCCAAACACTAATCCTAGTATCTATAGGTATATTATGCTAGAAATCTCAACAGTAGTTCCGAGATTAAAAATTACAGTTCTATTTGCTATCTTGAGGCAGAAAAATAGCTTGTCTATCCCAAACAATGCAAGTTGAATGTACCAGAGAGATCTGTTCAGCAGTTTCTCCAAATGAAGCTGTAATAACATTACAAATAACTTTTTAAGAAGTCAACACTCACTGCACTAAACATATTTAAACTATTCCTTGTATTTAGAAACAAACTGATGAAATGTAATTAATCTGATCTGTCAAGTGGTACTTAAACCAGCTTCTAGAAAAAAACTGCAGAAAGACCAGCCATTCAGTGAAAGTGCAGTAACAACTGCAATCACTTGGTCTGCGTTTTTACTCCTTCAGCTAGAACAGACTACAGAAGTGCTTTAGTCACAAGTACATGAAAGACACTTGTTATTGCAGGCATAATTCAAGTCAAATAATAACACTTACGTCTGTCGTCTTGTCTCAAGTAGGGTCAATAGTATTTGGATTGCACTGACTATTGCTGATTCATTTTTTTCTTTATGAAAAATATTAGACAGGAGCTGCTCTATGATTTCTTGTCTGAAAAGAAATTAATTTGCATCAGATAACACGACTGTCAGGATACAGATGTTAGCAGAAATAGCTATTCTTTGCCCATGCAAAATTAATAAGGGGATAATACCAAGAAAACCAGTAACCATTTCAGGCTAGCAGGTATCACTAGGACAATCACTCCCATCCTCAATATCTCAACTATAATTTTCTATTCCTTCCACTGTTCTAGTTTTTTGATCTGACAAAAAAAAAAAA
>VXAU01005292.1:447484-464143 GCA_013399695.1 Formicarius rufipectus
AAAAGAAAAAGAGAAAAGGAAGTCTTCAGTCAGAACAAAAAAATCTGGTCCAGTTTGCTGTAACAGCCACACAAACCTAAACCTATAATAAGCAAAAGGGAGCAGGGAATACAGGAGAATCTTCTCTGGCAGAAACAGATTAATTTAAAATAAGAAACAAAAGTTTTGCATGTTTAGTCTGTGCAGTATCAAGCTGATTTCAACATGTGAGATCCCATTAAATATTTCCTGTGCTGCCCAATTTAATGAGATAACTCCTTCCCCATGCCCCCACAAGAAAGTCTTCCAGGGGATCAGCCCACTTGCCAAATTATTTTAAGTTAGACAGATTATGGCTAGACAGGAAAATTCACCTAAAAAGCAGAGCATGCCCTTTCTGAAGGTTTTCAAGTTGAGAAGTTAAAAACTGTATTTTTATCAAGTGAGAATATAATCAGAAACTATAATCAACTTACTTCTCTAAACTTGCAAGCAATGGATCTGGTTCTGAGCTGTTCTGTACTTGTAACATCTGGTCTCGGCTTAGACGAATAATTTCGCAGAGTGACTGTGATGCATTTGAATGCCTCTGAAACAGAAAAACATCACTTTTCAGTACAAGAGTAGTAAGTTGGACTGCAATTCTTCAATTAAAAAAAGTGAAAGTTTCAACATGGAAAAGAGTCACTCCTACCCAAAAAATACTGAAGCAGCAGCTTTATGCCATAACTAAATCTTAAGACAAAAAACCCAAAACTTGATGCATGAGGTAAGAATCTATTTCCAGTATTAAGGTAGCAAAACATTAGAGTTAAATCTTCAAACATCAAGCATGAATAAGGCTTTGACACAGATTTCAAAAAGGGGGCTAGGAGAGAAATAAAACCACATATTCTCTCCCAAATGACTACAGTTAAATTCTGAAATCACTTCCTGAAAAAAGCAAGTAGAAAACAGTAAAACAGAAAGTTCTAGCATCACGTTGTACAGCTGAATAGACAGACCCAGAAGAATGTCAGACTAATACTTACATCTTCATCTTGAGACGGATGTACAATTTCCACAAGCCGCTGGATAATTCTCTCCTCATTTAGCCACTGGAAAAACGTTTGTGGATGTCAGTAAGAAATTTTTTCAAGTGAATGAATAGAATCAACTTACAAAATTGAAAGCAGCCTTTTGATAGCTGCCTCAAATCATACTGTCAATACTTCTAAACAAGGACTAACAATATTCCAGAAATAAAAAAGTAAAATTAGTGTTTCTACACAGTAAAAAACAAAGCCTTAGGTTTAATTTTAAAACAAACTTTGATGCCAAAGGAATATTTATTTGGTAAGGTACAAAGCAATTTAAAAATCGCATCTGTCAGTTTTAAGTTAGACATTAAAGACTGGGGATGAGACCAGCCACTTGGGTTCTGAGCTTCCCCAGCAGCACAGGGGTTCCACTGGAAAAGTACTGGCACCTTAAAGCAGAAAAAAGACCCAAAAAGACCCCACCAAAACCCAAAATTGCGCACATCTAATTTCAGCACATTTTAAGAAATAAACATAGTAAAACCAGAAGAAGACAAACCATATTACAGTCCACATATCAGACTAAAATTCTGAGAAGTTTTACTTACATTTAGCACTTCTTGCCGGGGCTGTGGAGGTTCTATGCAAGTCAGTAGCCTGAGCAACAAATCCATGATAGCAGAGGTCCCTATGTGCTTAATAATGAGGTCTACAAAATCATGTTTTTTCTTTAAAAAATCCACAATCTGGAAATTAAAAAGCAAGTTTATATTTGCTTGTCTGCATTTTACACACTAAATTACACCAACTACTTTTAATTTCTCTCCTACCAAACAGGCAAAACAGGTGAGAACTACTTAAACACTTCTGCCACTTAAACCTTGTAGTACAAGGCAAGACAAAATAACACACAGCTAGGGAGTAGCAAAACTGGCACAAGGCAGATCCATAATATGTGCAGAATGTACTGGGCTTCCTTTCAAGGCCAACCTGATGATTGTAACCTACTTCTAGTTCCAGGCAGAGTAAGTTTTTGATACAAATTACTCTCATCCCTGCTCAGTGAGCAAAAGCCAACACAGCAAAGCCTTAACATTTTACAAACAGTATCTCAGGTTTGGAAGTCAAGTCATTGCAGTTATTTGCTGTACTGAGCCACAGGAACAGAGTACAGCAGCATTTCTGAGCTAGGACTCTAAACGTTTCTCATCTTGTTCTGCAGTAATTCTTCACACCAAGTCTGACCCACCGTCACTGATTCAAGTCATTTACCTGCACCTCTAACAGCAATTAATAGAAGTATTATCATATAAAACACTGAGCTAAGGTAAGCCCTCACACACTGATTGCATAGATAGCTCAGGCAAATCTGAATCAAATACATCTTACTCATCCAAGTGTATTTTTTAATCCTGTGTACAATTAAAAAGTATCCTCAGCTAGTATGGAAGATTAATGCTCTCTTTTGACTCTGTTGCTATCCCTCAAACATGAAATGTTAAGGCAGAATTGCTGAGTACTATGGCTTTGTCAGACCACTTGTAAAGTTGGTGTGTTTGTAAATATTTACCTGTTCTGGTTTTCTGCTTATAAGAATACTTAAAACCTTGCTGAAGAAACTGGCCAGTAAAGGGTTTAGAGGAGATTCATTTAAGAGGAAGCTGTACAGTTTCAGAAGTAAGGATTCTTCTTCTCCCAGCCGATCATTGATCTGTGAGACGTCTGATGTAAGTAGCTCACACGATATGTTTGGGTACCTGGGGAAAAGAAGAAAATTAGCCATCACTCATACTTCAGAGTTGTCATACTTCCAGCTGTGAATTCAGAATCCAGTAAGGCTTCTGACTAAGTTTTCAAGCAGGGTTGGTCTGCACTAAAGTTGTAAACTAAAACAAGGTAACAAAACCGCACAGTCAGCCTGCAAGCTCTGTTTTCATTCAAGAAATAGACTACTTTGTTCCTCAGTAGCAACAGAACACCACTAGGGAAGTGGGGAAAGAAAAGAGCAAACTTTCATTTTAAGATCCATGGTTAAATCCATCTGTGTTAAGTACTGACCTCTCACTTCAGAAGCCCTCCCCCCTCCTATTTTTTTTTTTCAAAGGGAAAAAGGTTTACAAGGCATTAAAGCAGACTGACAGTACTGGACCAAGAGTGGGGAGGGTGCAAACACTTAGAGGAGGCTTGATTTATTAGAAACTATAAAGTTCTACAACTAAGAATGTAGCTCATTTCACATTATTTTTTAGACATGTTTTTAAGGAGGAGGAAGGAAAAAAAAAAGGCAGTTTTCTTCATGGACAACACTAAAACAGATCAAAGTGGTAGAAGTACTTTTATACAAATTGCCAGAACAACTTTTGAGTTTGAACTTTCTCAGTAAGCCAGCTGAAGTCATAACCATACTCTGAAAAGGAAAACATTAGCGATTGTATTCTTCCAAGGAGTCCTACAGTTCTTCTAATAAGCATCTTCAAAATATCTTACCAATCAATAAAACAAAGGTAACCACAGAACCTACTACCCAAACAGGGATTTTCATTAATCACAACTACAATATTCAAGTGAGTTCTGACTGGAATTTTTTTTTGCACCTCCTTTGAATAGCAATTGGTTTTGGAAGCATCTGCGGACAAGCTTCCATTTGAAAAATATGGAAATATTAGAATAAGCTATATAAAAGTGCCACAAAGCCTCTTGAAAACAAACAATCTAAAAGATACCAGTATTGTATTACACACCAGCACATAAACGTTCAAAGCACACTATCAAATTCACTAGATTGTTAGTCCTCTTTCCACCCTCCACATCTTCCCCACCCCAAAAATTTTCCTACTTATAACGAATTTTTTCATCCATGTCTTGAGGTGGCTCTTCAATAATAAATGAAACTAAGTCTTCCAAACATTCTGACTTCAGCAGAAACTCTATAAGTTTGCGATTCTGAGCCTTGCACTCTTGTAGAACATCCTCTTCATCCATCAACTCCTTCAGTGTTACATCTTCTCTCTCCAGAAGTGTATCTATATGTGATGACGAATGGAGATCAAATTTCCAAAACATGCTGGTCTGTACAAGAGGAATAGCAGTATATTAGCAATAGCCATTATTCTAACATCCAAAGATAAAAAGTTAGGCACAGTTTTACTTACATGAAAGGAACACGCTAATTTGCATTAAGGAAAAAAGCATAACTTTGGGTTTTAATTTATTGAATTTGCTTTTCCCAGTCTTTGTTTTCAGTCTGTGCACCAAGTCTTAGATTCTGAACAAGTTGCTTAGCAATTAATTGAGCTGGGAGCAGATCAAATGGACAGTGTACAACTACTCTACAGTACCACCCCCACAATTGAAAATAACACCTATAAAGGCAGCAGAATAAACTTAACTTGCAGGCAGCACACATCGAAGTGCAGGAGCAAATTTCAACACCTACTCTCATTGTATGTGCCTCCACAAACTTGACAAAGGAGGAACAACAAAGAACAATAAAATGTGTTACACAAACATGTCGAAGGACAGTGGCCCCAACCAGTAAACACTGTTAGAAGCTCTTAACAGAGATGCATAAGGAGGAGCAATTGCACCTTTTCCTATAAAATCCTTTTGGCATCTCTGTTAATGCTGTTTCTCTAAGACACTGCAAACAGTTGCTACTGAGACAACTATGCTATCAGAAAAGAGTATATCAGTATACATTATATCCAATAAACTCCTGCTTTCACCTCTCATTAAGCTCAATACCAGCATTCATTTCATTTCATTCCCCTCATGCCCTAAAAACAGGGCTTTTACATTACACTTGATCTCTGACACAATATTAACTAACTTGTCTTCAGTGAACGCAGATTTTAAGTGGCTTGAAAAGAGATAAAAAAAAAAAGCTTTCCTTTCCTTACAGATGGAAGTAGCAGGGTTTTGAGAAGCACTCTTAAATAAGTCTTTGGCTCCTTTAGTAACTGCTTGCTGAGTGTGAGGGATTAATTCAATATATTAGGTACTGCTGTGCATTAGCAACATCAGCTGTGAGGATGTGTAGCTAAGGCAGAGAATTTTGGTGAACAGAATCACTTAAGCAAGAACACTTCTGTAAGCTGTATACAGGAGCAAGCTTAAAGACAATCATCCGGCTATGTTTTTGTCATATGCTCAAAAAAACCCATAAAAAATAAGAACACAGATATCCAATTCTTTTGCAAACTAAGAAGTGGCATTTAAGCACTCATTCCCAAGTTAAAATTCATTCAGCATGCACACTACAGCTACTCAGAACTGTGATGTGTCAAAGCTAGTACTAGAGCAGTTTGTAAAACAGATACAAGTCCAAAGATCTAGTAAAACTTTTATGCATCTTTTCATCAGCAGGACTTCCAGTATTCAGGCTAAACTGAAAACTTGGTATACTGACTATGGAGAAGTTTTAATTGCTTTTAGGGTTTTCACTGTTGCTTTTACCATCACATGCTGATAACTTAATACAATCTTACTTTGCTTAGTCTTTTTTCAGAAGCTGTAACATACATAACTGCCCCTAGATTACACCACTTTATGTTTAAAGATATGGGAGTCAAACAAAATCAATCAGGAAATGTACAGAGATATTCAACTGCAGTACCAATACTTTTAGTTACGCAATATCCCAGGCAAGTATTAAGAGGTTAAAAAGCAGAAAAAAATTATTTTGTACTAAAAGTGTTAGTAAACTTACAGGAAGGGTTTAACACACCTGATCTCACAAATTAGCTTAAATCAAATTATAGTTATTATAAAAAACATCAGGTTGTGGGTATGCAGGCTACACATGAACTTAGTGTAACCAAGTGAAAGTAGTGCATTGTTAAAGTCACAGGATATTCTGTGCTTGAGATTTTTGAACTACTCTAGAAGGTAGATCAAATCCCTCCCCTTGACCCAGTTAGTGAAAATATCATCTTTGCAAGTAACCACTATAAACACTAATTCCAGATGTAAATTATCGCTGTAGTGATTAACGCTCATTTCAGTAGTATTCAATGCTATTTCTCAGTTACTTATTTCATGAGAAATTCAACAATAGAAAATAGCAACAAAAAAAGAGGCATACTACTGCAAACATGTTACTGCGTTATTTCACAAACTGTTTCCCAGGAAAGCTCTTTTAGGGCTGCTCCCTCAATATGTCAGGTGCCGGCCAGAGATTATTCCATCACTTCTCAACAGGAGCCCAGGTCCTTTGAAATAAGGAAAAATAAACAACATAAACTGTGCCAAAGGAAAAGTCCAGGAACCCTGAAGAGAATTTTCTCAGGCAATACCACTGGCAATATTCTAGAACCAGCCTATTAGAGTTTTGAATGGAAGTTTTAAAACTGAAACAGGCTATTGCTATTTTTCCCAGAGCCCATTGTTCTACCCTCCACCCCTCAAAAATCAACCCATTCTGAAATTCTGAATATGATCATGCTTTGTCAAATTTCAGTCCCATCAACAGAGTCAGAATTACACTTTCTGTCCACAAATGAAAAGTGTTCTCCTGGAATTTCACTACTTGCAAATTTACAAAAAACTCCACAGGTCAAATGGGTTGTGTTACTCCCAACGTTACTTCACTGTTAACATGAACAGAAAAACACATTTGGATTTAATGCAAGATACAGAAGACTACCAAATATGAGATGTGCTCTAGATACAACAAGAAGCAAAATAGTCCAGGCTAAAGTTAAAAACTCTCAGATGTGGAAAGAAAAAAATGTGTTAAAGATGGTAAAGCTATTTCATGTATTTGACTGCCTTTTATAACTTGAGCTAGTTTTCCATATTTTCTGAAAGTTCCCAATAAGCAAATCTGACATCCAGTTCATTAAACAGTATTTGTGAAAGTTCACATCAACATGCTGATGCACAACCTATGAGAATTCAAGATCCTAAGTAACACCTAATATCCAGAAAAAAATTTGCTTTGTTTTCTTAGTTAATATTGTGAACAAATTCTCTGAATAAACATTCCAAGGAGTAAAACACTTGACTTATATCTGAAAGGAAAAAAGCAGTTCAACAAAGCCAAGAAAGCATGTCAGCCACTGAGATACAGGTAACTGGAATTCCCACTTTTATTATGTGCTAAAGGGAAGAAATCAAGCTTAGAAATAATCCTTTCAGACCAAAAATCAAAATGAAATCTTCTGCCTACTACAGGGGAAGTAAAGGACACCCTGTGTATTTTTAACAGTAACTAGTCAGTGGTTTTCCCTAGAAGTGAAGTGCTTAAGTGGCATCGCCACGAAAAACAGTTGGTAACAGTTCAATCAGTAAGTTCCTCTGTGGCTTCAAGTGATCGTAACTGTCAAACACCTTTCTGGAATATAGACATTCCTGTTTCCAAGCTACTTTCACATAACAGTTGAGTACGGGTAGCTACAAGCAGACATGGGCCTCCAAACTAGTTCAGAAGGAAAACAGGAAGGACCTGAGTAGCCAGCTGAAGGCTGTTTTACCTGACAACACCAGAGATGTTACAGGCATATACACAAGTTCTTCTGGCAGAAACGTCACAGATTTTACTGCAATACCTAGTTTCGTTTTTCAAGCAAGAGAAGCTTTAAGTGTGTCAGTGTCAAGCTGAAAATTTTGTAATACGTGAAAGTTTGAGAAATGCAACATACAGAGTTGTAACAAGGATATAAAAAAAACAAAAAAAAACAAAACCCAACAACAAAAAAACCCACCAAAACTCGGAACTCGTCATTTTCCTTTTGTGTACCATCTTATTGCAAGATTCAACTCACAGATGCAAAAAAAAAAAAATGTTACTTTTGCACCAACAAACCCTTCCATGACTGAAACACACCTGAAACACATATTAATTGATGTAGCCTACTTCAGCAAAACAGGTTTTTACAAATCCTGTATACCAATTCACAAGACAACCCAGGGCAACCACCAAATGAGCCCTTGATGCCATCAGAGGTTCTAAGACAGTCTTGCGTTTCTTAATGATAAAAGCACTTCCAATCCAAAGAATCCCCTGCCTCCTAAAAAACAAGTAAGTTGGTAGGTTTGAAGAAGGACAAAGTAACAATAAAGAAAAATTCTTATGCTTTTATTATGAAAACCATTGGTAAGTTTTCTTCTAAGACCTTTAAACACATTAAGAGACTTTAAATACCAAACATGCCCTTCTGCTACCTAAACATAAAAAGTTACTCTTCAGGTATATTAAGATTTCAGTTTTGGGTTTTGTCGTTTTTTGGTGGTGGTTTTTTTGTTTTGGTTTTTTGTTTTGGTTTGGTTTTTTGGTTGGCTGGTTGGTTTTTTTCCCCTTCCCCCTCCAATCAATGGACAGTAGTAAGACACTGTACTAGCATTTACAAAGTGCTTATTTTGACACACTAAGTAGATCATTTGTTCAAAACAAAACTAAGCATGAATGAGTGTCTGAAACAAATTTACAGCTAAGCAGAATTACCAAGGACCCAACATAACAGCAAAGAAAGACACTCTAGTGGCTACTTTTTAAACTACCTACTGCACTCAGCCAAAGCATCACCCTCTAAAAACCTGCTGTCTACAAATGTCTGCTGTTTGCAGGCTGGGGCACAACTGCTCATATCATTAAATATCCCAAAAACTATTAAATGGGAAAATTACACATTTATGCATTTACTCTCAGCACAAAAAGAGACAATAGTTGCATTCTACCTTAAAGACCTGGACCAAGACAATTCTTTTCCATAAAGTAATGGCAATTCATAGTAAGATACAGTTATGCTGTAATTGAATTTCTTAATTAATAGAAGAAAAATCCTTCCCATATAGAAGCAACATACTTATACTGCTTTTTCTGCACTGAGTTCAGGGGGAAAAAAAGGAACTTAATTCACTAAAATAGTAGGATTTTTAAGTAGCATGAAGACTCTGCTCTTAAATATTCCTTAGTTTCATTTCTAAATACAACAGAGGTCATACTTATCCAATAACCTGTTTGATTTTTTTTCATTGTTTTTGGGTGTGTTGGTTTGGGGTTTTTTTGTTTTGTTTGCAGTTTGTGGGTTGGTTTTTTTTTTGGTTTTTGGTTTGTTTTTTTTGTTGTTGTTGTTGTTTTTTTTTTGTTTTTGTTTGTTTGGTTGGTTTTTTGTTTTGTTTTTTGTTTCTTTGTTTTGTTTGGTTTTTGTTTGTTTTGTTTTTTTCCTGGCAATCAAAGTGGTGAAGTTTATTGACTGTTATTAGCCAGAAAGATTGCTGTTCAAAGTGCACAGACTTAGTTACAGTCTTTTACATTGCACCCAGCAATCACAAAACAGTAAAAGCAGTAATACAGGAGAATTTTCATGGTACAGTTATTACAATTCTTAAACAAAATGTAAGATCAATTTGACACAGAATACAAGGCTCAAGTGAGTGTAAAATAAGATGCAGCCATTTCTTCAGTGTCAGAATAGCCTGATTGCACCACAAACGCGAGGTTTTTAAATTTTGATAAATACTCCATTACTTACATTATTATAAGCTAGTGGAGTTTCAAAGAAACTTCATGGGGAAAGAAGACAGTAGATGGTTTGAAATTAATAGGATTAAATAGAAGAGAAAATACAAGTACTTCTATCTGAACAATTCAATACATACTTCTAACACCAGGCACGTTCTTAGTCCAAGGGCATAGCAAACTAGAAGAGATAGTGAAAGTGAAACAAAGTCAACAAACAATTCTGTCGTGGAAGGCTAGGAAATCTTGTGCAGCAGGCTGGCTGCACCTCTTGCTTCACTACGGGATTTTTGGATGCATCGCCTCCCTGTCAGTCACTGTTGGGCTCAGGGGGCTGCATAATAGGAAGTTAACAAGAACCCTTGACCTTCCTGCAAAACCACTGTCTCACCCAAGGACCCCAAACATGGGATAAGACCAGGACGGAATTCACGCACATGAGGGGAGGAAGAGGGCGGGCCCTGTGCCCAAGGGGCAGTGGCAGCAGGAAACAGGAGGAATCCCACAAAAAGGGGTCCTCAATCCACCCAGCCCTCCTCCTCCTCCATGAGGACATCTTTCAGGCCAGAACATCCCCAACTCCCAGGACAGCCATACTTGGCCAAATACATCAGCACCACAGTGATCTCCTGATGTCATGGGCCACTCACTGCCTTTTGTTCCAGCCTAGGCAGCTCTGCAGCTTGCCTTCAGTTTTTGCTAAGCTTCAAGGCCCTCAGATTTCTAGAATGACTGAAACAAACATGTCCCACAGGAGCAATGCAAGTAGTTGTCAACCTTTATACGGGAAGGCAGATAGGTAGTTGCAGGTGATGAGGAGAAAGAGGTGGCAGCACCACAGTGAAAGCACCATCAGCCACCTGGTAGCGATGACCATCACACATGTGGCTGATGATGTGGAGGCCACAGAGGCAGATCCACCTAAAGATCAAGAACAGCTGGCAATGGATCCACCTCCAGCACAGCTTCCCTTCCACCACCACATCATGCCAGGGTTCCCCTCCAACATAGTATCATGGGAGCACCTGGTCAGCACCCTACTGTCAGGGCAGCCTCTGCACATAACAACCCTCAGAAGAATGCAGCCAGAAAGATGAGCCAGCCTGAAGCATTCAAGCCCCTTCTAGCTGCTTCATTAGTGCTTTTCAAGGTTGGGCAATAAACAATCTGAAACTCAAAACCAATAAATTACGAAAATAACTGTAAAAATGCTTTCCTACTCTCTTATTTGGCACTTTGCCAACTGCATCTGGGCTCCTCTATCCTCTCCCGGTCCTCCTAGTCCAGGAAAGACACTGATACATGGGATATTTAACTAGTCAAGGTCATCAAGATGGCAAGAGACTGGGGTATGCAACACACACAAGCACACTGAGGGACACTGGGCACCTTGAGGACACAGAGGTGATTTGAGATAATCAGCATGGTTTCACCAAACGCAAGTGTTGTCTGACAAAGGACAAGGCAATGCTAGTGGATGAAAAGCTGGACACGAGTCAGCAACGTGTAGTTGCAGCACAGAAAGCCAACTGTATCCTGGACTGCATTAAAAGTAACTCCAATGAGACTCCACGTGCAGTGCTGTGTCCACCCCTGGAGACCTCTGCACAGGAAGGCATGGACCTGCTGGAGGGACTCCAAAGGAGGGCCACAGAAGCAACTAGAAGGGTGGAATACCTCTTCTGCAACGAAAGGCTGAGAGAATGGAGCTTGTTCAGACTGCAGAAGAGAATACTCCAGGGAAATCTCACTGTGGCCATTCAAAACCTAAAGGGGGCTTATGAGAGATAGGGACAGAATTTTTAGTAAGGCCATAATGATAGGACTAGAGGTAATGCTTTTAAAACAATAAAAAGGTTAGATTTAGACTAGATAAGGAAGACTTTACCTTTTTTTTTTTTTAAGAGCAAGTGTGAATGCCCCATCCCAGAAACATTCAAGGTCAGGTTGGATGTGGCTCTGAGCAACCTGATTCATTTGAACATTGGAGTTGGACTAGATAATCTTTAGAGGTTCCTTCCAACCCGAACCATTCTACAATTCTTTACATATGTTAATAAGACCACTAAGTTTTAAGATTCACAAACTGTGGGAACCTTCCTTGTATATAAAGCTAGTAACATTTCAGCATTTTGAAATATCTGCTAACTACTACTGTACTTTAAGAGGGTAACTACATCCTTTTGAGAAAAATGCAAGTAAAAGACATCATGGGGCACTCTTTTCCTGATTGGGAGAAAAATGACAGAAAATTGTGTGAAGACAGTGATCTTCTAAAATCATCTTTACCAGCTGCCACCTCCTAATGAGGGAAGTTATTAACTAGGGACTTTTACTGCCCTATTAGACAAAAGGGGTAGCCTACTATCATTACAGAACAATTAAGAATTGAGACAGAAGACTAAAAGGGGATCTCATCAATACATACAAATATCTCAAAGTCAGGTGCCAAGAGGATGATGCCACTTTTTTGTGGTGCCCAGCGGCTCAACAAGGAGCAACAGCCATAAACTAAAACAAAAGAAGTCCCAACTCAACATGAGGTAGTACTTCTTTATGTTGAGGGTGGCAGAGCACTGGAACAGGCGGCCCAGGGAGGTCATGGAGTCCCCCTTTCTGGAGACATTCCAAACCCACCTGCACATGTTCCTATGTCACCCGCTCTAGGGGAACGCCACCTTGGCAAAGGGGGTTAACTAGATGATCTCCAGAGGTCCCTTCCCACACTATTCTGGAATCCTGTGATTTTTTTACTATATCTACACCCCCACCCCACCTATTATGATCAAATGCCCCAATAATCAATAGCTTTGACAAGATGAAGTATGCAAGTCCAAATTAATGTTTACTCAAAGATATCAATCCCCCAAAATTCAAGAGGTCCTAACTGTTCAGAAGTACAAAAATCAGCTGAGACCTACAACTTGCAGGGAAGTTACAAGAGTAATTTTATACCAAGCAACAAGTATATCCTTGTCAATTCTTACACTATCTCAAACCACAAGTTAATAAGTGTCAACAAATATAGACCTTAATTACCTGCAATAACTACAAATTAGTAGAGAAGATGAATCATTTTCTATTAATTACACATCAACTGCCAAACAATTACACACTCAAAATACTCACTGGTCACAGAATTCAGTTAGATTTTTCCTATTCTGAATTCTCCAAATTAGCTTCAAAACGAAAACGAAGATATCTACACACCAAGGAAAGCACAGAGTTCCATAATAATAGAAAAACCAAGCTAACCTATGCACAGCTACCCAGAAGACACTTTTCCACTGAAACATGCAGTTTAGTACAAAGAATTCAGTTGCAGTAGACAGTATTACTGTACTTCAATATAATAACCTATTGTGCTGAACAACACTCAAAACCAGCATATGTCAGTTCATAAACACATTTGCTTTAAAACTCTTTTGAAGAAGGCTGGGCAGCAGATACACTTCCTGGCACAAAAGCAAAACACTGTAAAACAAACAGAATATCGACAACAGTGCATCTAGATGACCCTTGACTGCCATAGTAAACAAAAGCAGGGTGGAGAAAGAAGATAGCGCAACAGCAGGGTGGGTTAAAAGTCAGAACCAGCCAACTAGAAAGCAGTCTGAAAAAAAAGCTGCAAGAAAAGGTAAGGAACGGCCACAAAGCCTGAACTGCCAAAGGAGCTGCAGCTTAGAAGGTGGTAAATGTGAACCTACAGAAATCAGGTATGACTTTAGTGGCACATCAGGACACGAAAAACTTGAAGTGGTTTCTGAATGCTTTAAGATAAGGCTTTATAGATGCAGAAGCTAAATCTATTGCTGTAGGTGAAGTTTAATTGTTTCTTACCTGATAAACACAAAAGTTTTTAAAAATTAAAAAATCAGAACGTTTTGTATTTTCTCAGGCTCCTTGCCCATTACAGATGGTATCCTGGCAACAGCAAAACAATCTTTCAATCTACAGTATTAGCAGATTAGCAGGACTGAGTTAGCACTGAATTAGATGAAGATTTCTTCCTACAACGACAAAAAAAAATTATCATTCAATACTGTTAACAGGCTCTATTCAATAGCTCAACAACTGCATGAATGCTAAGGATTGTTTTGCAGCAAGTACAACACATGAACAGAGGACAGAAACTTGCTAGGAAGAAGTGTCAGTCCAGTAGAGCATACACTGAAAATAAATTCAAAAGCAGCTTGTCATCTGAAAGACTGACTGACTTTCAAATCAACTTTAAACATTCCCCTCCAAGAAACTTCACTGCTTCACTGACATGAAACTGCCTTTATAATCTGCACTTGACTGAAATCTAACAAAAATTTAGAGTTTTTTTTAAATAAACTATTAGCAGTTTCCCCATGAAGTGACACCTTCAGATCTAGATCTAAAATAACCATTACTAGAGTCTTCTGCAGTAGGTTTTTTTCCTATCCTCATAACTATTCCCTTATATTACCATCTTATTTACCCGCAAACCTGCATAGAAATAAACTAACCAGCATTAAGAACACCAGTGACGACAGCATAAGACTATAAAGAATTCAGCCACTTTCAGTTTGAAAAGCAGCTATCTTGGAAAAAACAATACAGATCACATACAGGCTTCCAAAGTAACAAACTGTATTAAGATAGAATTTAGTTGCCCTTAAGAAAAACCCTACTTCTGATAGTTTAATGTTACTTTGCTTCACGCTGGAAGAATTAAAGAGCTCCATGAGACAACCTTAACTGGCTTCAGAGTGACGCTTACCTGCCTGTGCTTTAGTCAGCACCGAATAGGCAAGAGTAAGCACCTTATGAATTGATGTTTCTTTACAATGTAGCTGTTTGTAGCAGTAGCAGGATGAATTTCTAATACAAAAATGCACCTTTATTATCCACCACTTTGAGTTTTTTGAGTTTGCTTTTTAACACAGGTTCCAAGCAAGACAATAGTTCAGTTTCTTTTGGGAACGCGAGTAATATTGTTCATGGAAAATAAAGTACTTGCAACTAAGAAGGGTAACAAAATCAGTAGCATGTTTATTAACTCAGGTAAGTGACTAGCAAGTATTTGGCCAAGAAGCTCTTCTATCACAGTTTGTTACAAACCTACCTTCAGCTATAAGAAAACAAACCATGCACTTCAAAAGCATTTCAAGTAGTCTGCCAAGGAGAAGGATGATTTAACATTACAGTTTCCATGTTAAAGATAAGGAGCTGTGTCTTCAAAGCTGTTTTTTAATCTTCTGAAATGATTTAACAGATTGCCTCTGTCACTCTAAGGATCACAGAATCAAAGAACAGCTTGGGTCAGAAAAGACCTTAAAGATAATTTCTCAGGCTATTTCAATAACTAACATACACATGAACTGAAGTTCAGGGTAATACATTGATCATAATTCTTTCAACGGTCACACACATTTTCAACTGCAGACCTTCAGGTTTGCATGTCTGACAGACTTGCCAATCCCTTGTGAGTCAAGTGATTAACTAGAGCAGAAAAAATACACAAGTTACCCAGACTAAGTTCACTTTACTGAAGTTTCCTAGGTTATCATTTCTGCATTTTAAGTTTGTACCTATGTTCAGAAGCAGAGCTCCAAAAAGGGAGAGAACATCACTTTCTCAATTACGTCATGTGGGAACAGAGTAGGAAGCCTGCTTAGCTTAATGCACTTTTGAAAGAGTTTACACATTTTTAAGACACTATTCACAGATTTATCCAAATGAAAACTACTATTATTACTTCCCTTACAAGGATGTCTTTCTGGTTTTTTCTCTGCTTTCTGCTTGAAAACTTCAGTGTCTGAATACCATTGTTAAGCATCAGAACAACTGGCTAATGAATTCAATACAGTAGGATTACATAGTAAACCAGAAACACTAGTATAATCAAAATTAACAAGATACTTGCAGTGCACATAATATAGCATACCCTGTGATGGGTGTTCAGACTGCTCTGGTCAATCAGGACTTTTTCAGTTTGTCTCACAATCTGTAGGACAGTTTAAAGAATTACTCCCACTTAGTGGTATAGCTGGTTTATTGGCTCAGAATGTTCCTCTCTGCACCACAGATTAGGTGTTGCATCGTGGATAAATGGAAGAAGGAAAAAAAAACAACCACAAAAACCACCAGAGCAGTTCTTTCCTGAAAATCAACTGACTGGAGGAGGTTCAATCATATTTAAATCTTACTTTCCTACAAGCAGGAATGACTTCCAGCAATAATTCAGCCACATTAACATGGTTCTGTCGTGGAGAAGTGATGCCATGATGGAAGGTATCAAAAATTTAAACCTGAAGGTAACATGCAAAGGCAGGATCAAAGTATTGTCATGTATACATATTACATTTAAACACAAAACTATGAAGATTCATCATTACAACTAGGAACACATCCATGCTTGCAATTATCTGATATAACCCAAAAAAAAAAGCAAGGCACAGCTACTGGGGGTAGTATCCACCTCCACATGAAATGCAACAGCATGGTAAAGTCTGTCCTGAGCATTATCTAACAAACTTCACTTATACTTCAGTTCTACCATTGTCTCAACCATCTGATAATTTGCAAGGGTAAATGAGTCTTGCATTCCTATATTACTGCTCTGGTAACATAAAAAAAAAAAAAAAAAAAAAATCAGTAATGCTGACTGCTTCAGCAGTCAACTTCAGCTTTTTTATTCAAATATTTAAGGAACAACTACTGTAACTCAAGGTCACAGCCTTAAGTTTAGATGCCTGAATTTTACCAGTGGTTTCTTTATAAGCATTTATTCTATTCTATTCATTAGTACTAGTTCAAAGAAAGCACAGGTTTAGATTTATTTTTTTTCAACTTCATCCTCTTTTTCCCCTTGTGGATTAAACCTTGAAAGTTGGAACCAATCTAATTCTGAGGCACATAAAAAATACATGGAAGTAGAAGAAAGCTACCTCAGCAATTTCTAATCAGGACACCACTGTTCTTTCTGTATAGACAGTTCATTCATGTCTGTTATTAGCTTTCCTTTTTTCATGCAAAATCTCAGTCTTGTTGAAAAGAATATTTAAGGTCATTTGCAGTTCAGAAGTGGAAGCCAGCAGCTTCTAGGAGCCTATCAACGTCTTGCCTCCTGAAACTCCAATCAGCTATAGCTGCTGCCAGAACGGGAGTGGACTCTTGCATTAAAATAGCAACTTCAAAATTAAAATTAATTTTAATTTAAAAAAATTAAAA
>VXAU01005292.1:476543-487933 GCA_013399695.1 Formicarius rufipectus
GAGGTGGGGGGGGGGGGGTAGTGGTTTGTACAAGGGACAATAGGCAAGGCTGTGTGCTTATCTATCTGCATGTGTCCTTTTCAGAGTAAGGATTGAATTTTGCCTGCATATCAGAGCTAGTCCACATCTTTTCCTTTGCAATGGTATTCTGTTCAAGAACTTCAAAGACATAGGCTGCTTGGGCTTCCTCTAAATACAGAAAAATAGGTTAAGTTGCTTGTTTCTAAAGTAACAGTGGCTATCAGATTTATAATAGCTGTGAACAGGCTAAGACATGGCCTGGCCTTTGTGCTTTGTTCAGGCAGTTACACAGCAGAAACTCTTGCCAGCTGCTCAGGTGCTTGGTTTTATAATGCCCATTGCATAAAAGGCTGGCCACAGTGTCAGCTTTCTTTGTGTTCTTAAGTCCTTCCTTCTAGTTGACCAACCATAGGCTCTTGCGCTTTCTATGGGCATTACTGGTTCTCCAAAAGACTGAGTTGCAGCACACTTATCCTACTAAGAGCTACCCTTCAGTATATGATGACACATCTTTATTCCACAAAACCTCTATGAACAGAAGCCCACCCCAAGCTGTGAGCCCAGCGTGTTGCTTCCATTAGAAGGAGATTGCTGACTGCCAGTTCATACACATGATCATCTTATTCTGCCTGAATAAGTTAGTGGAGCTGCAGCAATTATGGATACATGTGATCTTAATGTGTCACAAAAACATGGTAAAAGCTCAGCAGCATGAAATGTATTTGCTGATACACAGAGATACACAGGTCTCTGCGTGCAGAGCCTGGTTTTTGTTTTCTTTTTCATGCAAGCAGATTTATTTAGTAAAATGTGCAAAAAAAAAAAGTCCTCAAAACAATCAACCTGAAATGGGACTTTGTTTCTTTTTTCATTATTTCAACTGGTGCTCAGTCCAGAAAGGTCTCTAGACTGTATTTGTTCCACATTATTTTATCTGTCTCCTTATTGTTTTCTTTCTTTTCACTGTGTCTGCTTTTTGTGGGGGGGATTTTGTTTGCATCATGCCACTTGCATGTTCTAGCAGTGAGGACCTGCACAACAACAACAAATGGAGATTTCACAATATAAAGTGTATAGAGGCAATTCTGCTTGTATTGTCCATTGTCAATGATAGTCTGTAGGAAAGACGCTGGAAATTGTGAGCAGAGAGTTAACAGGAAAGAATGGTTCTAAATAATGGACAAATGAATGTATCATCCTAAATGGCATTCTCAGGACAAGCGGGTAGGTTGTTAAAAGGATGATGAGATTTACAACCTTCAGCAAGCACCAGAGATGATAACAGGAGAAGGGATTCATAGTTTGAGTGTAGAACAGCTACAACAGTAAAACAGTTAACTCTAGTACAGTTTCTGTAGACATAAAACTTGCCTTCACAGCTAAGTAGTGTGAAACTGTGTGGCTGTTGACACATTCTGTATCCTGGGCAAATGTGCCCTAACAGTAAGGGATGCATCTCAGCTCAGAAGGGGCAGAATAATATTTGCATAGGCACATATCTGATTTTCAAGGGTCTCATCACCTCCATCACAATTCTGGAAAGATTTAGGACATCACAGGCCCTGGCTTTATCTTATAGAGTTCCTGTCAGTATATTTCTAAATCTTTTGTGTAATTATTTTTTAAAACTACAGCTGTCCAAGTGATACTACTATTACCACATAAGTTGGTAATGCTGGGACACTGCTACCTCAAGATAGAAACACTTCATGTCTTCCAGGAGGATCTCAAAGCACTACTGAACAGTTAGGGGAAATGAGGTTATGTGATTTGCCCGGAATCACACAGTAAGCTGAACCAGAGGCAAAATAGTGATATTTCAGTCCTTTATCCCTGGGACTTGTTTGCAAATCTAAAGACCTCCATACCATTCTTATACCTGTGATTATAGACAAATCAGAAACAACTAGCCTACCTTGAGTGGCTGTAGTATTTTATTGCTCACAGGGAAACACTAAATTTTAGGTGTAGTCTATTACCTGAACTTGATAGTCTTTGGTGTTTTTGCTAATATTGCAAATGCCAATATAACTTTCTGATGGCTGCTACCTGGGGCACTTCCAGAAACAGCCACTTCTGATGGATTCTACTAATCCCTCGAGTAAGACACTTGCTCAGCAGAAAGTGATATAGACAAATAAAAAAATAACCTGCTCAGTCACCATTACCCCATCAAACAATGCTGACCGTATTTCCACACTGTGCACCATTATCCCGTCAGCCAGAGCTGCTGCTGCCCCAGAAGCTGGTGGGGTTTGCTGGGCCCCACTGCACAGTTGTCAGGGGGAGCATTTTTGGGGTGTTTCTGTGACTCAGCAGCTCTGCCACACCTTGAAGAACAAGCTTATCTTCCCAAGCAGTAGCACAGCCTGCCAAGCCTGCTCATCCCACGGCTCTGCAACCGCTAGATGTGACAGCAGAGAAGGGGAGGCGGGACTGTACCTTTTCAGTAGCATTTCACCACTGTCTGCTCCTGCTCTTATGTAGCCATAATGTCAGACCATGAACATGTGGGGTGTGTTTCTGCATCAGCTCTACCAGGACAACTGAGGTCTGTACCCAATGATAAGCTGTCTTCCCTTTGTCCCTCCAGGGCAGGAAGGACCTACATGAGGGACAGACAGGTAGTTTGGCAGTGCTGATAACGGTTATCTGTTTCCAGTTTGGCACCTTTTGCACTTGGGTTTCCTTGGAGGTGCAGAGAAGCACCCATGCCTGCAGGGCAATGGGAGCACCTGCATACAGGTCTCCTGACTGCCAATATCTGGCCGTTTGATCACCACAGACATAAAATGATGTCATAGTCTATCCTCTTTTAATCTGGTTGAGTTTCAGTCTTCTGAGCACTGATAGGTTACATGTAGGAAATAGACATAGAAAACATGAGATAATTGGGTGCTTTGCACCAAAGAATCCCCATCTGTGTTAACACTGAATGAACATTTGTAGAGTAAGGTCAGCCAAGAAAAAAAAGGCCTCTGGTTTAAACATAGCCCTTACGAAATTCTTTATTCCTCTTATAGTTCAGGAGGGAATAAAACCTTTTAAAGAATTTTAATGATTTAATGTTTAGCATCTTATTAACATTGTGAAAACTAAGTAGCTTTAAGAAGAGTGAAGGAGCGTTTCTGAACAATGGCTTCATGGTTATACTTCCTGAGGGTGAACATGGATGTTTGGCTGCACCAGACCCACAAGTTAATCCCTTTAGTTGAAACAAAATGTTCAAATTCAGTTTTCTAATCTCATTTCAAGCATTGATCCTATTAGCATTTCTAAGGCAAATCTGCTGAGCAGTAGGATAGGATCTCCATACCATCACTGTGGCCCTGCTGGAAAGAGCATAGGCATGGAGGGAAGCTTTGGTATCAATCTATGTTATTTTCACTTGAGTGCTTTGGCCAACCCACTTCCATCACTGTGGGAGGACTTTTATCGGTATTGGTCATCCTATTCTGTCCTCACATGTTTTCTCTCACCTCCCCAACACAAGCAACCATGATATCAGCTGGAAGCAAAAAGCAAACAGAACTTGTCAGCTTTGGTGACTTACTGGCAAGGTGCAGTGTGGGCCCAGCATACAGGCTGTGTGAGCCTGCTGGATGGCCAGGAGAGTGGGGTGGTGGCACAGAAAAGCTGTCCCAACCCTCCTTTCTTTCTGAGGTGAAGGCTGGCAAGGTATGCCAGTATTATGGGCAAAGCACTGATTTCTTCCCATCCATTTTCTAAAAGAGCAGAGGAATGAGTGATGGACCAGTGAGAGCATGGTCAAAGGCTCTTTGTGCAGCACTAGGAAGTTGTACATAATTTGCTGGAAATTCCATATACCTTATTACATGGTAAAAGGGGTGCAGAAATGGAATCCTAATGATCATGGTGCTACCATTGATGCTACATATATGTAGGGTGGTTTTCCTTGAGCCTTTTGGAGTTTTTCTTGTCATGATAAAAGGGTTGGATGTTTACAGTTTATCTCCCATCCCAGCATAGCACTTAGAAATTATGGGGAACAGTAGGAGGCCTGGTTACATCAATTATTAACATCAGTAGCAAATTATGCTCTTATAATAAAACGGATTGTGTACTATAAGCAGGAGAAGAAATGCATAGTTTCCAACAGACATCTAAGGCTAAAACCAAAATCTTGGGATAAAGGTAAGCAGAACTTAATTGTATATCCATTAAACACTGACCAGACAAAATACTCTTGCTGAACCCAGAGCAGATATAGAGAAGTTGCCTTCAATGACTGGAATACAGCGCTACTCATCTTTCCTTGATCCTAACTGACCTGACCGGATGCTGGGAGCACATTCCCACCCCAGGAGAGCTTGTAGTCTGGTGGTTACATTTGAGAGGTACAGATTGAAACATCCTGTGGCAAAAGAAGTTAGTGGGAGTTCTGTATGCTGCAGCCTTACTATGAATGTTGTATAGAAGGAACACCCATGTCCATTTCTTTTCCCTATACCTGTTCTTCAGCAGAAAATGTACCCAAGGGCTCTTGAGTTGTGAAGAGTACAGTATCCTGGAAGTAGGCCTAGGACTTGGGATGCTGACCAAACTGAACTGCTAGGGACTCAGGCCAAGTAATACAGAGTTTCTGTGTCATGATTCAGGTGTCAGCTGTTTGGCCCTCTCAGAGCCCTCCCAAGGATTTTTGATACCTTAAAGCTTACAGAACAGCTGAGCAGGAGGATTGCAGGAGTGCAATTTTAGACTGCAGTGTCTTAATCCCATTTCAGGCAGATAAATGCTTTTAATATACATACTAATAACACAGAAGAGAATGAGAGAAGAAAACTGGTAGACAAGTAGTGGAATACAGATTATGAGAGAAAGGGAGCGTTCATTCTCTTTTGTTTCATTAGGTGTGCAGTGGATACTTTTTTCTTACATAGTTACCTATTAAAAAAAAGGTAACACTGAGTTCAGCAGCAGTGCTAATTACCAGCATAACCACATGACCACTCTGGTCTAATGATAGTCCTAAACCCATGTTATCTTTTAATAGCTAAGCTGATTAAACTAGAGGAAAAACAAGTTAGAGAAATTACCTTCATGGTACTTCTCCTAGGAAAATTAAGGTCCTTTCCAAACATGCAAAGTGCATATATCATGTCATTTCCCAAACAGCCAAGGTACGGCTGCCTAGTAACGACTGAGTTTCTGTGAAATAGGAGCATGGAAATGAAAGAGGTGATAGGAACAGGCTGAGTTACCCATGCAAACATGTGAACACGGGGAATAGTCATCTAATCAGTTACATGTCACAGGCAGCAGTTGCAGCTTATTTTTCCTTTAAGCTCTTCTCTTCTTCAGTTCCACTGTGAAAAAGGGTGTGACATGTCCCAAACTAGTCAAGATAAAATCTTTTGTGTAGTTTGAGTACTATAACCTTGAAATACAGAGCCAAACTTTGGTTTTAACTCATTGTTCCACTGGGTAGGAAGGAAAAAAGGGAAGAGATGCTTCCCTCTTTCAAGGCCAGAACAAAAAATTATGATCAGCTAGTCCATCTTTTGATAATTAAGATAACTAAATGAGCTAAATAAAAACAAGGTGGAGAAATTACCTTCAGAGTACTTCTAGGAAAATGAAGATGCCTTCTATTTTTCAGCCCCTTTCTCTTCCTATGTATCCTAACCGACTGCCCTCGTGTATGCAAAGATGAGGAGTGACCATTAAAGGGATTAGGCTCCTAAAAAGTCTTAAGTGATTGCAATTAACTCTGCAGGTCGTTTCCACCTCTGAGAAAGGAAATGCCTGGCAGAGACCTCATGACCCCTGCCCCCCCAACCCCACAAGTCTGGGGTTTAGGTAGCTGACAAATCCTGTGCTTGAGGCTTTCATCTGATAGCTTCTTTCCAAAGAGTAATTTCACTGTTGGTGTCAAAGAAATAGAAGGACATCAATGCATAAGAGTTTTCAAATCAGACTTGGAACATCCTGTCTCAGAGAGCTCTGAATGCCTGATAACTGCTTGGTAATACTTCCAAATAAATAAAAACCCCACGCCATGTGTTTTCTGCAGCCTTCAGAAGTTTCCCATTAACACTTTCAAAAATTCATAAAAGTTAAGAACTATTCTGTTTTCTGAACAAGTTGTACAAAGTAATTAATCTATTTTTTTTTCCTACCTGAAAGGTCTTTTGTGGTGCAGTGAGTCCAACAGCTTTCATCCTTTCTTTGGTGGTAGAGTCAGGAGTGATTGTTATGTACTTTGACTGCTTTTATGTCAACCAGACTCTGTCCCTAAATTTATTTTTTTCAAAATAAATTAGAGACTGCAAATACTTACTGAATGACTCTAGATTGACCTGGCTGGAGAAACTTACTTCATTTTCTGTGTCTTATCTCCTCCTCATCCCATCTGTCCCTACCCCCAGCAGCAGCCCCCATGGCGTCAGAAGCCTATATGATTGCAATTAACTAATCATGTAATGTCAACACCTGAGATAGGGAATGCCTTGCAGAGACAACCTGACCAACTTCAGTGATGCTATTTGAATTTTTTATATTAAGAGAGACACAGGCACACCAAGGACCAAAACCTCTATAAAGTATTTGCAAGGATCTCTCTGCCAAGGACTTACAAAGGCATCAACAGGAGTCAGTACTTAGTCTTGCCTCCAGGATTCGAACCAGCGTCCTCAGAGAAGGAGCCAAGATCTTCGTTCGCGAAGTCCAGCCAACAACAACAACAACAACAACTTAGTCTTGAGAGTCTAGGCTTAAATAACGTGCATAAGGCTTCTGCTGAGAAAAACCTGGAATTAAGTTCACATCTATCCAAGACTTGTACATTTGTAATAAGAAAAATTCTGCTTTTATGTATTTTTTCATTTCATTTGGTTTTTTCATTAGTTTCTCCTCTTATGTGACTGTATATTGTATATGCAGGTAAAAATATTTTTTTTCTGACAATCATAGTTAATAGCTGTGTATGCTGTGTTAGAGGAGCCATTTGTGTACTTGGAGGATTTCTGTCAGGCTCCCAAGGCACTTTCCTCGCTGTATTACTTGGCTTTGTTTGTGCATTGATGTCGTGTCGATTTTCAAACTGCCCCCCAGGCAGAAATAGGTGACCTACTTTTCAGCACTGGACATCTGCTAACTGTAGCCCATCCCCCACTCTGTCCTTTAACCCCTTCTGCCCTCCTTGCTTCTTTGCAGACCATAGGGTCTCTCCCAGCCCTTCCAGGGACCTGTGGCTGTGCTACAGGCTGCTTTAGGACCATGGGGCCCACTCTGCAGCAACAGGCAGATAATGCAGGAGGCGGTGCTGGAGTGGGACTACACACACCACACCAAAAGGGGTTGCAGTTCTGCCTCTGTGCTACAGAAGGTCATCTTGGTAGAATCCCAAAAGTCACCCAGGCCCAGGTACTAGCTGGAAAGTCCTGAGGCACCTTGCCACTAACCACCTAACCACTCTAGGGCTCTCCACTCAGAATTTTCCCTTTTACAGAGGCAGTGCCTCCTCCCAGAGGCTTTCTCTGTTATCATCGCTCTTACGAAGCAGACCTTAAGTGTTCGGTTCTAATCTGCTTCAACAGCTGTTTGTCCTGTCCTCGCTAAGCCCTTCTGTGCTCTGTGTTAGAGACATTCAGCTGGAGGCAGCAGGGGTGTCTTCTTGCATTGTGACTCTTCCAGGCAGTGCCAGTTACATTCTTTGGCTCAGGATGGTATTGTGGTAGTCTACAAGGTTGTCCAGGCTCCGGCCTTGCTACTCCATGGCATTTGCAGATTTGTAGGTCAGTAGTAACAAAGGATGAGGAGAAGGCTGAGGTACTTAATGCCTTCTTTGCCTCAGCAATTCATAACAAGACCAGTCGTTCTTCTGGTACTCAGCCCTCTGAGCTCAAAGACAGAGATGAGGAGCAAAATGAAGGCCCCATAACCCAGGAGAAAATGGTTACGTCTTGCCACACCACTGAGACATAGACAAGTGTATAGACCCTGACGGGATCCACCCAAGCATACTGAGGGAGCTGCTGGAACAACTTGCCACGCCACTTTCAATCATTTGTCAGTGGTCCTGGCTATCCAGGGAGGTCCCAACTCACTGGAGGTGAGCAAATGTAGCGCCCATCTACAGGAAGGGTTGCAAGAAAGATCTGGTGAAATATAAGCCTGTCAGCCTGACCTTGGTGCCAGGGAATGTCATGGAAGTGATCATCTTTAGTACCTTCACACAATATGAGCAGGACAACCTGGGGAGCAGACCTAGTCAGTGTGGGTTTAGGAAAGGTAGCTGCTGCTTTATCAACCTGATCATCTCCTGTGAACAGGTGACCCACCTGGTGGATAAGGGAAAGGCTGTGAATGTGGTCTACTTGGACTTCAGTAAAGCTTTTCACAAAATTTGTCGTGGTGTCTCCAACATTCTCCTAGAGAAACTCTCAGCTCATGGCTTGGACGGGTGCACAGATTGCTGACTAAAAAACTGGCTAATTGTCTGGGCCCAGAGAGTGGTGGTGAATTGAGTCACATCCATCTGGTGACCGGTCACTAGTGGTGTTCCCCAGGGCTCAGTACTGGGGCCAGTCCTGCTCAGTATCTTTATCAATGGTCTGGATGAGGGGTTCAAGGACACCCCCAGTCAGTTTGCAGAGCACACCAAGGTGGGTGGGAGAATTGATTTGCTGGAGGGTAGGAAGGCTCTGCAGAGGGATCTAAACAGGCTGGATCCATGGGATAAAGCCAATGTTAGGTGGTTCAAGGTAAATTGCTGGGTTCTGCCTTTGAGTCACAACAATCCCATGTAATGCTACAGGATAAGGGAAAGGTGCCTGATGGAAAGTGCCCACATGTCCAAGAGGACCAATGGCATCCTGGCTTGTGTCAGGAATGAGTTGGCTAGCAGGATGATCCTCCACCTGTACTTGGCACTGCTAAGGCCACACCTTGAATCCTTTCTGCATTCTTGGGCCCCTCACTGCAAGAAAGACATTGAGGTACAGGAGGAAGTCCAGAGAAGAGCAGCAAAGCTGGAGAAGAGTCTGGACCAAAAGTATTATGAGGAGCAGCTGAAGGAGCTGAGGTGTTTCGACCTGGAAAAAAGGGTGCTCAGGGGCCTCCTATCAGTCTTGAATCGTTATCACGAGGTAGGGGCTGGTGTCTCCTCCCAGGTGACAGGATGAGAGGAAGAAGCTTCAAGTTGTAAGAGGGGAGTTTTATACTGGATATTATGAAAAGTTTCTTAACTGACAGGGTGGTCAGGCATTGGAACAGCTGCCCAGGGAAGTGGTAGAATCATCATCCCCAAAAATGTTCAAAAGGCATGTGGATATGGCAATTTGGGATATGGTTTAGGGGTAAACACAGTAGTTCTAGGCTAATGGTTAGTCTCTACTATTTTGGAGGTATTTCCAAACTTAATGAGTCTGAGAGTGTAGTGTTGTGGGGTGATTCTTGTGCAGTGGCAAAGAGCAGACTCTAACCAGGACCTTTGGCTGGTTTTGCGATGCAAATACGTTTCTAGTTTGGTTAATTTATGCACTGGTTTTATTGACCAAACATGTCTCCCTTCTGACAAACAGCAGGTGGCATGTTTTGATCAAGAATATAATTGCTCTGTCTCAGACTCTGGGGGGCCGGGGAAGATGTACAGTGATTAGAAAAGAAATAATGCAATAGAGATGCCTTTCAGGAATTTTTTGTCATAACTCCAAGATGCTGCCAAAAGGATCAGTTCTTACTGGGCAGTCCTACCCCTTCTTGCTAGAGAGGGTCCAACATGAGGGGAAGTATAGTGCAGCAGCCCAGCAGAAGGTGCTCAGCTACCTCAGCTTGTGGGATGGAGGGAGAGTATGACCATGTTGACACAGGAATGGTGCGTTTTAGACTTCTGGTGAAGTTTGATGGTGAAAGCATCCACAGAGAAGGAGTTAACAACATGGGCCAGGAGTAGATACTGAGTTCTAACTGCTTGCATGTTCCCACTTATTACTTAAGTTACTTCATTCCCATATACCTTATGAACAGGGTGAGAGTTCACAGACAGTTCAAACTTCCGATTTCCCATGCAAGGAGGAGGAAGTCTTCAGTTATTTCATTAATTAGAAGAAGGAAGGCCACCCAGAGCAAGTCCTTGCCCTCTGGGAGAAGAAGAAAAGCAGCTCCAGAAATTTGATCTCATTCTTGTTGAACTAAACTCTGGACTTACAGAACTGATAAACAGCACAGTCTGAAGCAGGCTTTGCTTGAATGGATTATTTGCAAGCACCCAGCCCTGAGTCTAGCTCTTGCCAGCTCCTGCAGCAGCCTTGGGATGCTATAGAATCATACTTGTGTCTCTGAGCCCTGATCTGCCCTGTGAAAGAAGCCTTCAGAAAGGACAGGAGGCTCAGCACAGCCATTTAAGCCTGTGGCATGGAGCAAAGCTCAAAAAAGAGACAGTACAGAAGCAAGAAACTGGGGAATAAATGTACATTTTCTACATGGGAATCTGGTTTGACTCAGGACATATTCAGGAACTGATTTCAATTGGGCAGAGTCAAGCATGGTTAGGTAATTCCCCAGGATTCCCAAACACATCTAAGCGTATCAAAACCTATAAATATATATCTAGAGAGATATATGGAATGATTTCATATATATAACCTCAAAAAAGAAACAGTATAGAAGTGAGGGACAGGGAAGCAAACATGTACATATGTGTGTCCAGACAGATAGCTATCTATTTTCAACAACACCAAAGGATCTGTTGTGAGAACTGTTTAACAACAAGCATGAGACCCGTGATTGCTGGATGTCTTTCTCTTAGATGTAAACAGCAAAACATGGGCTGCTCTAGGCCAAAGGACCAGGCTGTCCGTGGGCAGGTTGGGCACTGGCATATTTCCTCTTAGAGATAAGCAAAACAGACTGCACGAGAGAAATTATTTCCACCTGCTGTCAAACAGCACTCAGCCAGCAAACGAAAGTAGCTCCAAGTGTCTGTAGTTACTCCGTGGTTCATGAGAAGAGAGGAAAAGAAAAAAAAGAGACATGCTGATAATTCCCTTTACTGTGCTACTTCTTCCTGGTGATGCTAATTCCTCTCTCCCTATCCCTGCCACATGCAGATGTCTCTGCAAACAAGTGCTATAAGGACACTCTTTTGTTGTTTTGGTTTTTTTTCTTTCTTTCCCCTTCTCCAAAGCATCATTTGTTCCTTCTGGGAATATGCCTCCTGATTCTCATCTCTGGATTTCTGTACCTTCCATGTTTCCCTCCAAAGAAGAAAATGCAGGGATAAAAAAATTGATTAAATTACTTCTGAAAATCTGCATAAGTCTCATGATATTAATGCTGAAATCAGGCACAGAACTAACTGCTGCCTCCCAGAAATGTTGCTTCCACCAGGAGAAAAAAAAAAAAAA
>VXAU01005292.1:487979-562184 GCA_013399695.1 Formicarius rufipectus
AAGAAGGGGGGGGTTACTGTTACGTTTTCTAGGGCTGAGAAAAAAATTAGAAATAGCAGAAAAATGTTTATTACCATGTAAATATTTCCATAGTAGGCCTATTTCATAATAAAAACATCTCACTCTGAGAAGAGCCACACTACCATCAGTGCTTACTTGAAATTTAATGCCGGGTGGAGAGAGATGGGGTAGTTCCCTGAAAAGGGTACCTCTGGACCCGAGTTTCTTTTGGGTAATGAATTTTGGTGAGCAGCTCTTCACAGCAGATGACTGTGCCACCTTGTGGCTTTGCTTAGCGTAAAGCTCTAAAGTATTTTTGTGTATGGATGTTTCCCCGTAAGTGTCAGGTGGGGCCAGCAGGACCAGGACAGTGATTGTCCACCTGCACTGGGCACTGGCTGCACCTCAAATACTGTTTCTGTTCTGGGCCCCTCACTGCAAGAAAGACATTGAGGTGCTGGAGTGTGTCCAGAGAAAGGCAATGAAGCTGATGAAGGGTGTGGAGCACAAATCCTACAAGGAGTGGCTGAGGGAGCTGGGGCTGTTTAGCCTGGAGAGGAGGAGGCTTGAGGGGGTCTTATCAGTCTAAAGAGGTTGTAATGAGGCGGGAGTTGGTCCCTTCTCCCAAGTAACAGGATGAGAGAAAATGGCCTCAAGAAGTCCCAAGGGAGGTTTAGATTGGATATTAGGAAAAATTCTTCAGCGAAATATTGCAAGGCATTAGGACAGGCTGCCCAGGAAATTGGTCGAGTCACGATCCATGGAGGTGTTTAAAAGACAGGCACGTGTGGCATTTAAGGACTTGGTATTAGTGGTAGACTTGTCAGTACCAGGTTAATGGTTGGATTCCATGATCTTGGAGGTCTTTTCCAACCTCTATGATTCTGTGATCACAGACAGACACTGGCTTTGTAACAAAGAGAGAAAGGACCAGTAAGGCAAGAAGCCAGTTGTTAGAAAAAAATTAAGCTGATTCCAACTAAACCACTTTACTTAAACAAGGCAAACTGTTGGTAGTACTGAGGATTTCATCCTTTCTTGACTATGAGGATTGATTTTTTAAAGATGGATGTTTCTGTTCACACATGTGGTAGGGAAGTATGAATTGGCCGATCTCTTATATTACAGGCTATAGAATATCACCCCTAAAACAGAAATACCGCAGAATAATCCTATCTGGTTCTAAAACTTAAGAAATATAATTTGGCAAGTTCTTGAAACCAATAGTGGTTGACATAAAAATGTGGGTTAGAACATGCCACTCCAATTAAAAAACAAAAATAAATGATAATAAATAAATCAATAAAAATCCACCTTCAAAAGAGGTAATTCAAAGTGTTTGAAACAACCTTGAATGACATAGAACATATGAAGGATGCGAAAATTCCTTTGAAAATGACAGCAATTTATTGTTCTTTAGCCAGAGAAAAAATAACCTTTTAGCAAAATTGGAAGAAAATATGCTGTTCCCTTGACATCTACCCTCCTCCTTATTTTGTGAGTAAGCTGGAAAGCTATCCTGTGCTTCTTCAGGTCTTCCTTCACCAGCCTTAATTGCAGTCATGGCAGTGAAACCCAATCTTCTGTTGCAAAACTGGAAAGTTTTTGTTCCTACACCTGCTACTGTCTCTACAGGGCCTGACCTCCAAGAAGCACTTTTGGAGCAAGACTGAAGATAGTGGTTCCAGAAATTCTAAGCATTTCCTTCTTGGCTGCATCCCAAGAAATTCAGCAAGATCTGGAAATAAACTAGAATCTTCAAGTGCTCAGTTCACAAAACCTACCCTTAGCTGTCTAGAAACAAGATACCAGCTTACAAAAAGAGGCAAAATACTTGTCTCAATAAAAACTGTCTCTCACAGGGACCACTTTAGGACAGAATGCATACATTCCACAATCTCATTCATCACCAATTCCTGATTTTTCAGGTCTGGTTCACTGAACAGATCTACTAATAAAGAGAAGAGCGTTCCCACTCAGTCTAGCTTTCAACTTAAGTGGACTGCCTCACCCTGGGCAGATACAGCAGTATACTCTCTACATTTTAGATTCTCAAACTTGGCAGAACCCTATCTATTTCTACCTGGGGGATGAATGCTATACATGAACACACTCAGGAAACATTGTTCTCCAGGAACTGGGAGAACTGTGCAACAAGCAGGTCCTCTGACCACTTGCATATCTTGTCCCTAGCTTTATGCTTCAGTATTGCCTGGATACACCTGCCAGAACTGCAGAGCAAAAGAATAAAAATGCAGATTAAAGCCCATTAAATACTCACCTCTCTGCCAGGATTCCTTGTTGGCCTTCCTGTAAGGGTTAGGATTAGTATTAGGGTTGAGAAATGTAAAACACCTGGGCTTCATTGTATTGTTGGCTCCTGTGATATATCAGGAGTTTAAAATAAGGATTTAGCTGAATAGGAACTACTTATTTTTTCCTTCTCTCTCTCTTTTTTTTTTCTTTTTTCTTTTTTTTTTTTTGTGTATTTGTTTTTGTTTGATTTTTTGTTTGTTTGAATTTTTTATTTGTTTTGTTTATTGTTTGTTTAAGATCAGTTCTCTGCATTTAGGTTAAAACAGGGCCAGAGAGACTAAAGTTTTGAGAGACCAGATGCTTGCCACTATCAGTCAGCACTCTTCCTGCTCCAGGATCTTAGTGAATCAAACACTAGGTTTATTATTTCAATCCCTAAACCTTATAATTGCCCTGTAATTATAGGCAAAGGATAGATGGCTGAGGGCACCTCTGTGAGCATTTCTTCCTACTCTAGCTCTAGGGAATCTAACAACTGAACACTTGCCACTTTACTGTTCCCAGTGCCTGGGCTTTTTGTAGAACAATCTACCACAGAAGGATACCAACGCTTCCTAATGCTGCAGGCTATGTATAGTATGGGAACTGATGAACTTTTGGAGCCTGTGATTCCCAAATTCTGTTTTGAATGCCTATGTACAATGCTACACTAAAATGAACATAAGCTCTAAATCCATTTCCCTACAACCTAGAAGATCTCTGTGAGAGAAATCATCCAAGAATTAAGTCCTAATTAAATCTGTAACAATAGCCTAAGCCAAATTAAAATACAGGAGAAAGTATTGTCACTGTTTTCGTGAGACCTTCTTATAGCCTTCTAGTCCATGTGAAGTTCAGTAAAGAACATCATTCCCTAAGTAATCGTTAAAGCTGTTGCTGTCCCTTAAATCAGATTTATTGCCACAGTAGCTCCGCCTTCAGGAAGTTGTAACAGAGGGCATTAACCCCAATCAGGGCAAGCTGAGATCCTGTCTTTACAGGCTGTCCAGAATATATGTAAGCTGTTGATATTTTGCTATCCCAAAATCAAAGTCTAGCTTCAAGCCTACTATTCCTGTTAATTACAGACAGGAGACCTGTCTCTAACTGCAAGAGGACATTCAAGACCTTATCCTGTCCCTGCTATGCCTCTTCCAGCTCTTGTGTTCCATGAGGAATCCATCAAAACCCAAATGGAGCAGACCCAAGTAAATTGCTTAATCTTCACTGTAGCTATGATCTTAGCCAGCTGATCTGGCAATACCCCTTGCAGTTACTATCCTTGCCTCATTTCTGCAATATATTCAGAGTCCAGCAATTAGCCTGGTTCATCAAGCCTTCATTTCTCAAACGGTACCTTTGCCTCCAGTCTTAATTACAGACAGGGGCCCTTTCGTGATGCCTAAAACCAGAGCAGCGTCGGCTCCTATCTGTGCTCTCTGGGCAGATTCCAGCAACCAGCTGCCCTGGTCTGTGGAAGGTGGTGGCGTGTGCTGCTCCATGCTGTTAGCAGGGCTATGGGCAGCCTGCTGCAGTCAGGGGTTCCTGCAGAACCCATGGAGCCTGCCTGTTTGGTGGCCTTCCCTCACCCTGCTCCCGCAGCAGCACACGCTGCCCAAAAGGCCACCCCACTATCTCCTGGCCTCTCACTCAAAGGACAACCTGTGTAAAAGGCAAACATACCTGGGGAGTATCTGTCCTAAAAAGCATTAGTTTCTCATGAAGAACTTGCTTTTCCCCATAACTCTATATGGGCTCTTTGGCAGCATGTGGCCACAGTTATCTCACTGTACTGGGTCTGACTGAGGTGGAGTTAATTTCCCCCATATCAGCCCTCAGTCCTGTGATTTGCTTTGGCAGCTGCAAAGGTATTGGCAACACCCCCATATTTTAGTGACTGCTGAGCAGTGCTCCCACAGCATCAAGGCTGTCTCTCCAGCATTCTCCCCCTCACTAGTAGGCTTGGGGACAGAATATACCCCAAAGTGACCAAAGCAATATTCCATACCACATGATGTCTGCTCAGCAGTAAAAGCTAAGAGAAAGGAAGAGAAAGGGAGGGCATTAGTCATTTATGATGTTTATATTCTGGAGCAACAGCCATGTGTACTTAAACACTACTTTCAGGGAAACAGACCTGCATTGTCTGATGATGGGAAGTAGAGAATAAATGTTTTGTTTTCCTCTGCTTCTGCTCATGACTTTTGCTTTATTAAACTGCCTTTATCCTGACCCGTGAGGGTTTTGTGTGTTTTATTTTCTCCTCCCTTCATCCTGATGAGAAGGGGAATGATAGAGCAGTTCGGTGGATACCTGCCATCCAGTGATGGTCGACCTATCACACTCATGCTTCTTTATCCTTCTTAGGGTCTGTAACAACTGCTCTGTGGTGCAGCATTTCACACTCCAGGTTGCTTTGAGGCTGGTGTGAAGCATGGAAGGACATCCATGTGGCTGCACAAGGTTAGGACCAGGCTTTTCCTCGGCACAGCTGTGCATCATCCATACTGTGACAGAATGCTTTTCAACCACTTTTGGGCCACTTCCTAGTGTATCGAGATGAAATTAGTTATTCCCTTGAATCCTCAGCGATGGCACAAGACATAAGCCAAACACCTTATCCTCCCTGCCATGGACAACAACAGCTGGGGCAATTTTGTAGAAGATAAGAACCAGCAGATTTGGAATCAGGCATCCTTCCCTGTGACCACAGGCTTGGTCCTAGCAGCGTATTCAGGCTCCATTCAGACAAATGATATATCAGAGCTTTATTTCCCAATTAACACTTTAAGGAATCTGTAAGCTGTAGGAGTGTAAGACTTACAAAGATCCGGTCAGACAGCTGAGCAAGCTTTTCTGGAGCAAAAAAGAAAATACTGTCTACTCTGGTTTCAAGAAACTTCTGGGATTAAGGCACTTGAACAGGAATGATGAGTATGCTATGTAGAAATCTGTATTCCTTGTGTGGGAGAGACGTATCAAACACCTCTCTGCAACCAGCCACTGTGTCAGACTCAGGGTCTACTCCAAGATGAAAAGACCTTGAGATCTTCTCGGGAGAGAAAGCATAGCTTCAGCCAGGAGTTCTGCTTCATGACATATGAAATCCCCAAAAGCTTTCTGTTCTTCCGGGTAATTTAGTCCAACTTCTATCATACAATAGTATAATGGAAAGCCTGTTCCAGGCTGTGTAAAGCAAAAGCATCAGAACTCAGGATTATTCTTTTTTTTCCTTCAACTACAAATGCATCTTAAATCACAGTGATGGTATAAATCACTAGGGTTAGGCAGTTATTGTATAGTGGGTGCAGGGTCCATTTATATTAAGCATTATTAGCAAGGATAACATGGCTAAGAGCAAAAATCTTTTGACATTTTCTGGTTCACTACAATACAAAACCTGAGAGAATTCTGTAGAAAACAAGCATGTCCCTGGATGAATATGCTAAAATATTTTCTACCCTGGAAAAGCCCAAAGAAATCAAACTAGACATCACCAGGACTGCTGATGACTGCTCAGAAAGACTTCATTCTGTGTTTCATTTAACCAGCATGCAGGAGAAAGGAACTCGCCATGAAAAATTATTTTGACTTCTGGGTTAAATGGCAAATCTCCCAAATCTGAGACCACCAATATTGACCGCAGAAATCAAGACTAAACTAGACTAAGCTAGTTTTCAAGTATGTTCACAAAGAAAAAAAGAGAAGCCATTAGTTAAAGGTTTCGTTTGACATTCCATAGTACCCATTTAAAAGACACCATACAATTAAAAAAGAAATACAGATCAGATCTAGTCTTGTCAAAACACTTGAGATAATTCCTATGCAGTGTAACAATTTTTATAGGTCATAATGCTGACAAACTTGTGATGAGTTCTATATCTAGCTAGCAATTGTATTTCTAAAGGTGACTGGTTTTGCAGTCAACCTCTTTACTTTCTTGCTTTTGCTGTGGTACATTTTAAAATTAAAACCAAGGGGACAGCAACACTATCCTTATCTTAAATAGTATCTAAAACAATTGTGATATGGCTCATTGTCTCTACTGTAGGTGATAAAACAGCATGGCTCATAAAATGGGTTGCTAAACAAATCTTTTTAAAGTATTTATTATAAAACAAAATCCACATAATCTATAGTACAAATACAGAGTCTGTTATCTGTACAAATATTTATACAAAATACCAGTTACTTCAAACAAGCCTTTGGTTTGGTTAACAGAAACACTGCAGTTCCATGACCAGAAAATTGTTAATGTAGGATAGTTTGAAGAGATGACAGCCTCCAATAAGTTTGGTTGGTTGGTTTTGTTTGTTTTTTTGGGTTTTTTGTTGTTTTTCTCCCTCCCACATTGCTATTACCAAGACATTAGTATGCTAGAAGGCGACACTTGGAAAAATAATTGATAAAGAATTTCTGTAACACAACAAAGATTTTATGGCTCTAATGAAAATGGTGACAAGCTGAAAACAGCATCAATTTAATCCCCAAATATGTAAGTATCAGTTACTGGCATTTATATTTTAAAAGATGTTACGTATTTTTGACAGGTATTGGGCTTTCTGTTGAAATAGATATGAATATATAAATCAACGTTAACTTGAAAGAATGCATTTGAGAGAAATTTCAATATATTACAAATTCAAAACATGCATGCTCTAAAAATCTCTGAAGTTGTAAGCTTTAGTTCCACAACTTGTGGTTGTATGTATTTTAACTGAAGAGAACCCTAACAATGATACAAAGCTTTGTTAAACCCAGCAGAGTACAATACACATTTCCTTCTTCCCCCAGTTTATTCATTAATCTGTTTAAAATACACAAGGCACTGAAGTATTGGGTTTGGTTGTCTTTTGAGGTAACAAATGCTACAAAATGATACACATATAAAGCTGTAATTATTAGGCTGTTTGCAGAATACACATTTTAATATAAATATAAAAAGATTATGTGTGGGTTATATCATAAAAATTCTTGGTACTCTTTGTATATTCACGTACATTTACAATAGCAGCAATTGCGATACAAGTAGGTAAGAAAGCACTCTGGGTTAGAGTTTTGTTTTGTTTTGTTTACTATGCCCTCTAAATTTCACATACAACAGCAAAGCAGTTCTCCTGCTTTCAACAGCTTTTGTTTTATCTCCACAGGCTGATGAATTCCATTTACAACTATTTACAGACTGCAGGATCTCTGTACAAAGCAAACTGGAATATCGCTCCTCCCTTTGTCAAACACAGCTACCCCAGGAATGCTGTCACAAGAGTAGCATCATTTTTATTTACAGAAAGGTGCATCAGTGGGAGAATTTGCTTTTCGAAGGTGTGAATGTCGGGGAATAGTCTGTCACTGTAGCTGTCAAACTTGCTTTTTGCCTTTGATATTCCTTCTAAGCACATTCTCGGCACGTATTTTGTCAATATAAATTGACCCATTTAGGAATTGCCATTGCGGTCTTCTATCCACCGGGATTCTGTGTTGGCTGGCGAGAACTTAGCCCCTGACTCCAGAGGTGGGCTGCAACAAGGGCTGTGGCTCATGCTGGGAACAGCCAGGATGTGGCAGCTTGCCCTCACAGGTGGCTGGGAGTACTGTCAGTATGCCCGGACATGGCACTTCGAAGGATTTTGTGGAATGCAGAAGACATATCTGACTGATTTCTATCATTCCTATCAGCAGGCTTAACAACCATTTAAAATAAAATTTGCCTTTTTCTTTTTCTTTTTCCTTGCTACAGGGGGTATGATCCTCTGTCAAAAGGCCCACAGCATATTTGGTCAACCTCTAACTAAATGAAAGAAAAACACCCTTTACAAAAACTGGAGTGTTCTCAATGAGAGTCAGAAGACCTGACAGGATTGAAAATATCTATGTACATTAGTAACTTCTTAACATTTAGTAAATCCCTTAAGCTGTGTAGCTAAACTCACAGTGGCTGAAAAAAGTGTTTTTTACATATAATGACGATCAGAGAGTGCTGCAGTACCTAAGGGAACAGCAGCAGAAACAGCAGACACCTCTCACAGTTTAGGATTCAGCCTTCTATTAATCTTCTATAGACAAGCCAAATTTACAGTGAGGACTGTACTCATAACAAGCATAGAAACAACCAAATGACTGATCTGGAAACAGTTATCATCTCTGACAGTGGCTTGTCTGAGGCTCTGTCCAAGCATGGACATTTACAAAATGTCCTTCAGCACTGTAACAGCAAATATGTTACTTCTAATTCAGGGCTCCATGCCACGCAGACTTATGTGTTATTAATTGTTGGGAACATGCTTGCCTCCTGTTTTCATTTCCTGACATTAATGGGTATCACTTCTGGTACAGTTGTAAGCACAGCTACTTATTTGGACTGACTCAACATAAACCTCAACAAAATGACTGACAGAAAATATCTGCTTCCAAAAATGCTTGAAGCAAACAGGACACAGAACATTTGTGAAGTTCAACTGAGCACACTTGTAGAGTATTACAACGTGTTTTGGAGGCTCTGATGAGGGGCAGCACAAGAGCTCTCCCTAGCAAAGAGATCTCACCCTGTAGGCAATGCAGGAACACCAGTGCAGTTTCACCAGCCCTTGCTTGAGTGCTCCTGCTTCCAAATCCTTTTTCACTGCTGTGCATAGAGCTTCAGAATGTCCAAATTCCCAGAATCCAAGAGGCACCAGTTGGCACAAAATGGGGAGAACATTTTGTCCTAGAGTCCTAGGATCTTGCATATGACCTACTAGATACCAGATGGAATATAGACTTAGGGTTAACAGGCCTGCAGATTTCCAGAAAGCCCATCCTAAGTGTGTAGAACAGTTATTAAGGGAAGAGATCATTTTGTTGTTACTTTGAAAAGAATCAGAACTTAGAGGGAAGTGCTCATATCCTTTGCAAACCACAGAAATGAAGGTTTATTACTGAAAATCAAACCCATTATTTCAAAAGAAATTTTTTTCCACTCGTTTCTGCCTTCCACTTTAGAATATGCTGACAATGGCATAATCTCATTTTTAAACATAAAGCATTTTGTACTAAGACACTATCCTGAAAAAACATTGTCATACATACAGATTTAGCTTAATCTTAATCTTAGCCTAAGTGGTCTTTAGTGACCTGTCCAGACAGAAGAAACCTGAGTAAGAAATCTAACTAAGACAGCTGGGATAGTGCTCATGAAACTTCCTCAAACTCATCCAGCAATAATGGATAAATTCAGGACCTCTGTTGCAAATTTAAAGGTGCAGTGGCTGTTAAGCAGTCCAGCTGAAATAAAGTACAGCTATAATTCACACAAAACTTTTCCTTGAAATGACAGAACACTTCACTGTTGAAGATGATAACCTGGCCATTTACCTTACGGTTTCACAGTGCTGCTACCTCTGCCCTGCACAGGACAAATTCTACAAAAGAGAAGATGACCAAGTGGCTGCTCTCATGACTGCACTGGCAGGCAGGTAAGTTGCTCTCTGCTAGGATATCTGGCCTTTAAATGTAAATGGAATCAACCACATCATTTTTCCATTACTAGTTGCTCTGCAGACACCATTCTGTACTACACCCTGAGTTGTTTCAAGTGCTAATACGCAGTCATAATGGGCTTGGGAAACAGTGGTTGAAAACACTGATTCAAGTACTCACAAGCTCACACAGCCAGTCAAATCACATGCACCCTCTGCAGGTTCATAGGGTAGAACTCTTAAGAATATTCTGGCCAACTTTCTCGTAAAAAAACTTTTGCATTATTAAAACTATGCTTAAACCTCACGAAAATACATTCCCCCCCCACATATTTCCTATTCCTCCCTGAATGGCCACAACTTCTCATACACATTCAGTGATTCCCTGAAGCTCATTCTCTCATTCTGATCTAGAAAATAGCACCTATTTTCTATGTTTTAGTCTGAAAGCTCACAGGGTAGAAACCACTAAGAACACAGTGGGGTTATTTCTGGAGAGTAGGAGTTCCTGTCACTCAGGTTTTCTTTCTTGCCTTTTGTAACACCAGCAGTGCAGTAATCCTTTTAAAGTATATAGTCTACAGCAATAAAAAACAAGACTTAGTATTGAAATGTTAAGATGCTAAATTGGTATACCATCTTATTTTGGAAGAGGCTTTTAATGTCAGTATTATGGAGCAGTGGGGGGCTTTGAGTCTGATCATCAAACTTTACATGCCTCAGAAGAGGCAATTTCTCAGCAAACATCAGCAGCAAGAAGCTATGAATATTCAATTAAAATAAAATGTAGACTTAATTTATCCCATTCAGCAAGTGCTTACTTCCTTCTGAACACCTAAGCTCCCAAAAGTATCTGACTCCTAAGATGGTTTAGCACTCACCAAGAATGATAATTTTCTTGAACTCAATTCTAAGGTTTGTAACAGGATGCAAGTCTTCAGATAAAGTGGTTAGGATTGTTATAGTTGTGGCTCTTAAAAAAGATCAGTGGTTTAATTTAAAATCAAAGTAATTTTGCATCCAGTGTCATCACAGGAATACTGGAAAATTAATGTGGTATGTCTCTAAGATAGAATTGTAACTGAAACAACTAATGAATTCATTATACACAGTGAATAGTTACCATGCAGAAAATTACATATGATATGAAATTGGGCAACCAGCTGCTTTAATGCAGAGCAAATACTCTTTTATATGACTGTTGTGGTTCATAAAGTATCCTGAGGATCTATGTTCCTAATTTAGTTAATTGAAACATGATCATGTGAGCATTGCTTTTTCTCACCTAATCATTAGTTCAGAGATCTGCCAAGTCACTCCAGATTAACAAACTATGACCTTGCCCATCGTGGCATACTTCAAAATTACTAATGTTGACAGAGGATGAGGAAAGAATCCATTCTTAAACTCCAGTGCTGTATTCTCCATTTCTGTACTTTTCTGTATGAAAAATCATGGGCATCTTCTTTGTGCCTAATCTCTCAAGCCAAAATTTGGATATAAGATAGTAAAACCTACATTAAGAGTTTCACTGACAGCAGTCAGTGACAGCACAAATCCTATCCTTGAACTATGCAGAAAGGAAGAACAGATCTGGACTAATAAACACAAACTGGATCAGAACACTGTGGTCCCAGCCCTTCCACCACAACAGAGACCTCATCCCCACAGTTGTAGGGTTCTTCTGATGTGCTGTCAAATAACTGGCTAAAAAGACCCAAACCCAAGTACAATTTAAGTTCAAACAAGAGAAGTTTTCATTGTTGCCATCAATATTAAAGCTGTGAAAGGCCCAACACTTCTGTTTCTCAGCAGCTGCAGAAAGAGGTGCAAGTTTGTATATTCGGAACTTCCCTCAGATGTCCCAAGTAGGCACTTGCGTTATCATCACCAGTGCTGAATTTATAAAGTGCCATAACAATACCCAAGCGCTTTTGCTACAGCAAAAGAGCAATCAAAGCAAAAATTTATCTTCTGAATTTCAAAGGGACTGATTCTAGCTGCCCCATTCCCAAAGGAGGTTTTTTGGTAGGAGTTGGGAACAAAAACACTTAGCTGATCTTGATGTCATTAGGTTACAGCAGCTTGTAAGAGAGTTTATCTTTTTTATTTCAACACAAATAGGAAGAGTATTACAGCCTCTCCCCAGACAGTCATCAAAGCTTCACAAGGAAGGATGAAAGAGCTTGGTTTCATCACAATTAAAATGGTGAGTCTGACCAAATCTGCAGTTTGTTGGGCATTTCTCTTAGCTTAAATACCACTTTAAACTTGACCATTCACCCAGTCAAGTGGGGAACTGATCAGAACTAAACCAAGTTTTTTAGGACTGGTTATCTTATATGACTTGAATCAGTTACAGAATTGGCCATGAACAGAGTGGTACTGACATGAGGTAGGACATGATGCCTGTGGGTTTAGCTAAGCTGGAAGGTCTGGCCTACAGAAGCGTTCTTTCAGTTCAATGCTAAGCAAATGGAGAAGGAGATTAGAAATTCAGGTCTTGGCAGACAAGTTCTGCTGGCAAGCATTCAGCTCACTTGCAAACAGGGGCATCTCAGCGTTATGGTCATGCATGTTTTCTCCTAGTGGTGGCGAAGGGATGGTACTGACAATTGTACTTAAATGTGTATTTCTTCTCTATGAATAAACCTGAATCTTTCTTTAGATGCCTCCTCCTCCCACAAGCCACTTTGTTTTCTTGTCTCGCATTAATTGAAAGAACTACATACACTTTGCATGTAAAGAGGTGACTTAAAAATGCAGAAAGTCCCAACATTCCCTCCCCAAATCCTTTGGAGACTGAGTCAGTTACATGACTTCAAAAAAGCAAATATGGCACAAAAGAATGGAAATTAAGTTAAAAAAATCAATTTTATAAATATTCTTCCTCTGTACAATTTTTCACAGCCCCATCCCTCCCACCCATTTTTATTCACATTTAGTTTTGTTTAATTCCCACCCAGATTTATTTTTAAATCATAAAATATATATTTTAAATCTGTTCATATTTTAAAATATTTACAGGAAAAGTTCCTTCTGTTGAGGTCATGAAGAGTCTGTACAAGGAGAGGGTGGAGGGGGATAGAGGTGAAAATAGCTTCGTTCCGTGGCAGGAGACGGAGGGCAACTTTCCTCTGCCGACATGTACTGACTGCGAGGTGTGGGTGGAGGGGGATAAGGGTCTGAGTCTGAATTTAAATCTATATAGTATTTGTTGGCCTTCCATCGACTGGTAGTATAGTCACTGTCACAAACATCTGTGCTGCAGGGGGTTGTGGGTGGAGCTATCCCTCGTATAAGGTATGGCCTGCAAAAAATCCAGAAACAAAAGGAAAAGCACAGGTATTAGTTGCAATCTGGGGAAAAAAAAAAAGAGGTTGAAAATGAAGAGCTCCGTGTGCTCAGTCAAGATGCCTGCTCATTAATACTATGTGAGCCGTAATCCAGCCTTTCAGAGAAATCCAACAGGAAGTATCCGAACTGTATTAAATTTGAACGGCACAACTATGCTCAGCCAGCAGCACATTCTTCCAGCCCCTAACCTGCCAGAGGAGGCCACCATGACCATTTAGCCCAGGCACTAATAAATACGTTGACTCATTGAAGAGTTTTAAGATAAGCTTGAGGAAATGAACAGAAAACTTCAACCTTCTCTATACAGAATGATTGGTGATTTTTACATGGCAGTAAACACATGTAATTTGAATGGTCATCTACTAAGAGAGGGAAAGGATTTCTTAAATGAAGTCTAAACAAGACCATTTTGCTTAAGATCCAAAACTAAAGGCAGATCAATAGAAGACTTAGCAAACCTTTTTATCTGAACCATACCTGTAAGATCTTGTGTTTGAAGGAATGTTTGATGAATAAAACATCTCTGCATTATACAGGGAGCGATCGGTAGCTGGGGAAGGAGGTGGGTTCAAGATCTAGGAAGAGCAGCAAAAAGAAGTGTGACATTTTGAGTTAATTATACAACTTTATTTAGTTTGAAAATTTTATTTATGCCTCCATCCTGTCACTCATCCTTATTCTAGTTTCCTCTCCTTGCTGCCTGGATGGGTTAATGCATTTTTAAACATCAGAGAAGTTGATTATAAGATGTTACTTTGGACTTAGGTACAGTGCAGACCTTCAGAGTTCTCACAGTACAGGGAATTTTCTTCTTTGCATCATCTGTTATTATGCTGGAAGATTGCAGTAAAGCTGTAAATTAGACTCAGTTTTGTTGAACCTTAGTGCCCTTCCTTGGACATAAGGACTGGTAGCTCCCTTAGCAGATGCCAATGGGGAAAAAAATATGTTTCACTCCCAGCCCTAAACATACCCCTAGTCAATAGTAGGGTCAGGAAGCCAAGTTCCTTTACTGTAACTAATACAACTCCATCCATCCCTGAATGCTTCATTTTTACTGTTGTTCTGTAAACATATAATTTTGGCACAGTTCACAATGCAAAAAACCTATGAGCTAAAAAATAATTATAGCCTGCCGATGTGTGCATATACAGGGTTGCTGGTAACCTTCACACAAGAAAAAAAAGTTTAGCATGATTCAAAATAATTTAGCTTTCTTCCCCAACAGGAAGCAGAACCCCTGACATGGTCAGCAGGACACTGGACTAAACCCAAGAAGAAAGTTCACCCCTTCCAGTGTGGAAAATTGCACTATTGCTGCTGATCGAGCCTTACTGCTGATGTGAGCATCTTGTACGCTGCCTGTCCTGGGCATTCTGCCAAATCATGGCCTGTCACAGTGACCATTCCTCCTCTGTCTCTGCTCTTTTCCCATAATAATACTCTAAAATCACTGGAGTGGAGATCATTCAGTCTTCACTGTGCAGCAAAATGAATTCTGACCATTGAGTTGAGCCCATTGTTACTAATACTGACAAGCCCTGAATCCAGATTCATGTGAGGGCAGACAAGCTTGAATACCACCCATTGCCAGCTGTGGGGAACGACTAATTGCCCCAAGAGTATCTTCCAGAAATCCTCTTCCTTGGAGGAGCATGCATGCTACATCTGGATTCACTGCTACTAACACCCTGAGCCAAATCAATACCACTTCACGGGTAAGATTAAATACAGAAAACAGTGTCAGCCAGGATGCCTGTGGCCAGGTTCTCACGTATATAAACTGGCATAACTTCTCTGACATCGATTCTTTGCCAAGCAATATTCACTGGAGAATAACTCAGCACCACAAAGGTTGTGTTAGAACAAAATAGAAGAGCCAAGACAACTAGATGCTCAGATCTCTTATTTTGATTATTCACATAAATCTGGGTATTTAGCTACGAGGAAAAGCTTAGCAAAACATTTAGATCGAGCAATAACTTTAATGTAACTTTAGCTTCCTCCTAAGAATCCAGCACGCCTTTCATGAAGGAAAGGCTGATATCATCCCTCTAGTCCCTGGCTGACAGAGCCCAGAGTGGAAACCATGGAAGAAGAATTCACAGCAACAGTCAGATTAGCTTAGGCAAGAAATCAAATGGACGAGTTGACCTTTTGGCCAACACAGATCCCACAGAATCACACAGGCAGATCAGTGTTTTTCTTGTTCATCCTTTTTAATGTGGCACTGATACATCAATCAGGCACTAGCATGAAATTTTTCAGCATGTTACACTGGTGAAGCACGAGACAAGCTAAATTAGGAGGGCTGCTGAGTTACAAAGTCTGCTAAGCTGTGACTCGCTTCTTGAGGGCTTCACAGAGAAAGCAATGCAAGAAGTAACTAATTTTTCCGTATCTACAGATAAGCTCACAAGCCTCTCTTTTCCAACTTTGTCCTTCTTAAAGGGGATAGAGAGCACCTTTGTCACTCGCTAAAACACTGTCAGTCAAAATACCCACATACAGCAAACAGTTTACATGTAAACACAAAGGCAGGTATACCCACACATTCATGTAGGCTCCTGAGTCAATACTGCTAAAAAATCACCTGCACAGCTGGCAGATCCACTCTGGCAGTTCTAGTGAATGTAAGAGTGAATGTATTGCTCAGAAGCACTAAGGAAAAAACTGTCCTGACAAAATGCAGGCAAACAGTAACCTCCGAATGTCTCTCCTACGTATTTGTAGAGAATTTCCATTCTTACTGTTTATCTTTGAATTCACGGAACTGTGACATGGGGACTAAAATTCTGTCACCTCCAACATTTAGAAGTCAGAAATGGAGCTCAATTATAGCAGAAAAATGCAAGCAAACTTCTTTTTTACACTGCTCTACCAGTGTTTCCCCCAGTGCACGCACTTGGTTTTCTGAATCAACAATCGTCACTTTATCTAAGCAGCCAGTCAAGCTTATTTCACAGGCGTCTGCATTCCAGTCCTGTTGCATCTTGTTTGCCGTGTTGTTCCATGTGTGCCTGCAGCATTAGGCAGTGCAAAATGTCACTGGGCCACTGACAGCAGACTTCACAGAGAACAAAGGAGGTGGCATCTCCAAAGGGAGAACAGAAATGTCCATGAACAAATCAGCTAAGCATCACTCTAATAACAAAACATTTTGGACACTATAGCACTGTGTAATTCTGATGGACTGCAACAAAGCCCTTTTGTGAAGTTCAATGAGTGCTGAACTGGGCCCATGTGTCATGAACAGTAACACCCAAGAATAAGTTATTAACATTCTAGTTAGTAGCACAAATTTTCATCTTTCTTCAGGGAGATACTTAACTCACAAGTATACTTTCAAGACGTACCTGTGGGTAGAAAGTGGCTTTAGTGCTGGATGAACTACTCGAAGAGGCTCCTGTAACGTGGTTTCTGTCATACAACGGGGCACCACTGCTTCCTCCCATGAGACTCATGGAGCTAATCATGGACTTTCCACAAGAGATGCCTGCATTGAAGCAGAGTGCAAAACAAGGTTCAGTAAAACACAATTTTATCTACCCGTGTAAAACATAAACCGAATCCATAGCTTTGCAAACCTATGCATGATAATGACTGTCTCTTTGGGAAGAATGTTTTATGTAAAAACTTTAGGATTACAAGGAACATCATGTTTTGTAAAGAAAACATCCCACCCTTAGACCACCTATTGTCTCACTGCAGCACTGAACTCCTCACAATCTACTCTCACACTGCTAAGAAAGGAATCTCCAGAGCAACTGATTCAAACTTCTCACCCAAATTGTTAACCAAGAAATTTTCCAATTAAACAAACTTAGGCATTTGTTAAAAAAGCATTATACACTGCCCAAAAAAACCAAGCTAGAGACCTCTAAAGTTTTCATTTCTATCCCAAGAAATTCCACTGCAAGTGCATAAACAACTGCAAGCCCCAACTATTTTTTTGAAGATAATCACAGCTAAAACTGAAAATCAGCAGAGACAAAAGGAAGGAAACCTCGGTTACAGGAAAAGAGAACATTCTCCAATTTGTTTTACTCCAATATACACTCAATTCAGAAAATTAATTTTCAGCTTCTTCCTCTCATACTATTCAGCAGTAATGGAAGAGTTTAGTTTGGGAAGTTTTCAGAATTTTTCTCAGACGCAGGAAATATATATTACAAACACAGTGATTTCATCTGTAATCATCATTCATGATTATGTATCTTTCTTGGAAATGCCATAGTATTAGGAATCTATGTCTTTTCTTTAGAAGTAACAAATAGTAATATTTTCAATTGTTGTAACCTGTCACAGCAATATGGATTAAAAAAACCCTGATAAATATGAATGAGAAATCAGAATGACAGCTTGGTTTAGCACCTACAGAAGTACAGACAAAGACCACTGATACTTGTTTTAATTACAAAGCTTTGATGTGAAGTTCAATTTAAAACTCTTGTAAAGATTTCGCCTGCAATGATTTCATCCGCTGATTTTATTTCCTACCACAAAACCCTCCTGATAACCATAGTAACATAATTTAAGCAAGAATAGCTGACCCCACCATTAAAGTGCAAGAAAGGCTAAACAGAAGTTGTATCTGGCTATCTTGAAAGCCATGGCTAGAAGAAAACAACAATTAGCACATCTCAAAAGCTTGTTTAATATGAAGTGCCGCATCTTTTCATTTGTGTTTATCATCTATCTGATTTTCAGCTGACGTGAAAAGCAGACTTCAAGCACTCTGAAGTATGGATTTCTTGTCTGGCAGGTTTACAGGTGAACATTTATTTTCCAGTTTTCTGAACAATATGAATTCTGTCTTCTCAGGGCCTTGTAGTTAAGAATTTGCTATTTCCTCTACGCAAACTATGTTTGACATTTGTAAAATAATTTGAGGTGCATCATTTAAGTGTTTACTTTGATGTCTGTATGAGGTTTCTGGGTTCTTATCTGGATGTCCTGAGCTTTTATTTATACTTCAAGGTCTCCTTTGCTGGCAGCATTGTAGCTGCATGCACTTCTCCAAAGGGATGCTTAATCCTTTGCAAGGTAGAGAAGCTTTCCAATTTTACAGATGTAGGACTGAGACAGAGAGAGAATAAATGCTTTGTCCAAATGCAAACAGAAAAGCTGTCTCAGGGATATGGTAAACCGAGGGGAATGTTTTCATTACACTTGAGGCAACAAGTAGCCAGATTACAAAACCCCACCCTGATTCCTTGGGCTCTTCCACATTTGCTGTTGTAACTTTGGTGAGGGAGGTTTATCCCCTATTTTGTATTATAGTAAGATAAGATGCTAGAGTAAACTAAGCTGCTTCTTTCCACTGTGGATTAACATATCCATTCTAAGCAGACAGGACAAAACTCTACAGACCTTTCACGGACAGGACAGACAGAAGGATGTCTTGAGTACAAGACAGAAAGAATAATTCCATAGAGCTCACACTAGAACACTGAACAGCACATGCATTATTAGTTTCCAATACTGCACGTGGTTCACTACTCTTCATACAGTTTGACTTTAGGCCTGTGAAGAACTATACAAACCCCAGGGTTTATTACACACACCAGAGTGAACCATCTAAGAGAGATGTTTTTGCTGGAAAAATACTCTAAGTTTTCTATCAAAAAGACTGACACCTGTTTAGATAAAGCTTAGCACGAAAATTGCTTTTGAAAATCTGGCAAGATGCCTCATGAAATGTGTCTAGTAGTTTTTACGTATCTGATCTAAATGACAGATTTACCCCCAAACCACCACGCAGATCAACAACATCTAATTTCTGCTCTTTGAAAACTCCACATCAAGCACTCTTAGTGACCTGTAAAACTCAAAATCCAGACAATGTAATGGTACTGATTAGATCTAAGATCCTTAGCATCCTTACCAGTAAAAGTGCCATGCTGAGAACTTCCTGGAGCAATAAAATTAAGAGGGACGTGAGGGGTGCCACTGACATACTCATGTGGAAAAGGACTATTGGGCCCGGCATAGCGCTGACACACCACTCGCTGGCAAACGAAGTACATTCCTCCCATGACAAAAAGTGACAGTATTATACCAATGACAGGACCGATGGCACTACTGTGTGGCTGTGACTCATCTGAGGGTGGCTTTGATTTTTCTGGAAAGAGAAGAGATTAAAAAAAAAACATAAAGGAGGTCATTTAACATGGAGCAGTATTTAAGTTGCTGTCCTGGAGCTCATGCAGCAAATCAGCTCACAGCCACTCACACAGTGTCTTTAAAAGTATGTGCATCACACTCAGGGATCTATAACTCAGTATATTCTGATTCAATGCACATGACTTCATGACTCCTCTCCCCCTCCATAAAGCAGTACGAGCAAAGAACTCTACTTTTTGTCTAGCAGTTCATCTTGTAACAGGATTACTAATCATCTTGATTTAACAGCCTAGACTTTTCATTCCCCCCTCCAAAGTCTGTGGGTCAAGGATATAGAATGCTTATAAATATTAAGTCCTTCATCAAGAATCTGCTCTCTGAAAGGCCATTTGGACTAGCAATAACATTAAAAAAAATTTAAAAAATTACCAGTAAGGAAGCTACCATATCTATTAAGCAATGGGTGTCTTCCTAGGTAATACAGGTCTTAAAATAATTTTCCTTCCTAAAATAAGACTTGCTTTTAAAAAAAAAACACCTTACAAATTGGAAGGAAAACACAATCCAGAATATCTTAAATACTTTCTACTAATAAGAAGTGCTGCAGTATTTGAGTTGAGCTACGCATTGTATCTCTCCCTGATTATGAGTAACACATTCAAAATTCTTGTCAGATAAACCTGACACCTCTGTGTTTTTCACGTATGCAATGCTCTTCACGGAAAGCAATTTCCCTCATGTGACTCACACATTTATAATTTTATTTTTTAACATACACAAATAGATATATTCAACAAGTAAAAAAAAAATCATATTTGTCCAAAGCCTATCAATTTTACGTGCTCAGTTCAAGATATAGACCCCTTCCCTCTTAATGAAGTTGTAAGAAGTGAAAAGGTTCATGTAAGACTCAAGCTTTCCCTTCACAAAATTTTTCTCCAGTGGTTCTGGTTTCCACTTCAGTGGAAGGGAATGAAAAACAACTGAAATTTGAAATGAAGATCAGGGAAATACAAAGACCTACCAATAAAATCTTAACAGCTCAGCATCAAGAACTCATTGCTGTCTCAGAGTCTTTATAACTTTTCACACTTATTAGCGTACAACAGCTTTTTTGTCAGCTAGGGTCCTAGCTTTCAAACAGTCAGATTAGTTCAGCTATGGTACCAGAAGAAAGCAAAGCCAAAATAAAAACATGTTCCCAAATTAGTGATTTTAAACCACACAAATCTCATTTTGGTCAAACCTAGCTTATTTTGAATTGAAGATCCTTATCTAGAAGGGAGCAATCATTTTTATTCCCTACTTGAGTTTTTTTCCCCTCAGTCAAGTGGGAAACCACAGAATGCTCTATTCCACAAAGAGACTCCAGAGGGGACAATCTTACGTCTACACAAAGACACATTTAAATCACTTAAGACCTAACTGCAAGACTGGACCCAAAGCGCAAGCAGGAAACAGCTGCATTAACTTGGCAGAACAAAAGTTTGCCAAGTGTATAAAGAAACTAAAAAAACCCCGAAAAATTGGCTTTGTATTATCCAGGGAATTGGGGAAACTGGGTGAAATCTGAGAGATAAATGGAAGATGTGGGAGAAGTATGTTCAGTCTGAAATTTCTAAAACCTTTTGTCTCTATTCTTTTAGTATTTTTTAATATTAACCACGTGGGCTCCTTTTCACAACTCTCAGCCATGAAATACACTTTTCCTTGCAGTACCCGCCATGAAGATGGAAGGCAAAAACAAGGTTACCCTGGACCAAACCTGGTGACCCCCTCTCATCTCAGCACTGGCACAGCTTCTGACAACTGGTGCCTCAAAACATGAAAAGACTCTAAGATGTTAATGCTTTCACAATCAGCTAAGGTTGGTCCTACAGGCAACATATGCACAGCACTTCTCTACACAAACACAAACCAAGGCATTTGTTCAGAATGAACTACAGCACATCTCCCTCCTTTTATTCTAAGATGCTATGTTCAAAATATGTTGCTAAACCACTCGTGTGCTATTAAATGCTCCCTTTATTTGCTCCATTGCTTGAAAACTTCATGCACTAGTCATCCCAGTGGTGCAAAAAAATGGAAATTGAAAGAGGAGCACAAGCAAATGCATTTTACTGTCCACTCTGGACTGGAAAATAAGAGACTCTCTAAGGACTATCACAGCAAGCCATTAGCATGTCTGTAAACCTGCATATACCTACTGCCATAACTCAAAGTTAACATTTCACCCAGAAAAATCAAGGTCTCCTTACATTCTTTTCCCACCTGCACTTCCCTGAAAGTGTATTACTCTGCCAACACCAGGGTTCTGCATAGGCATGTAGGACATTGTGCCTGAACACAACACTTGAAACTCAGGAAAAGATATCTCACCACACATAAGCTCATCAGAACCATCAATGCAATCTGGGAAGGAGTCACACTGCTGCTTCAGGAGGATGCACTGGCCACTTGCACATCGGAACTGATTGGGCAGACAAATTGCTGCAGAGAAAGAAAGAAAAGATTAAGTACTGAATGGCATTGGAGCATTTCAGCCTCTTAAAAAAAACCAAATAAGGGAGACATGAAGGCACAGTGAATTTTCTATTACAATCAGGTAGGCACCAGAACACCTTCTTTGCTGCTGTGGGTAAATTGCAAGGCTGCATATCTGATTCTTCCTTCTTGTTGTTATACATCCTACTCAGTGGGGAACTGAGTGGGGAACTTCTCAGAAACTCCCTATTCTTTCTCAAATCAGTCCTGCTAAGGCAAAACTGAGATAAAATCAGCAAGAATCTCTTACAATAAATAACAAAGAGTAGCTGATCAACTGACATGTGAACAAAATGCAGTAACTTGGCATATGATGAAACCTTACATAGCCATTACTATGTTATGTAGACCTGTGTAATAAAACTTTGCTAAATAGCTGCTGAATTTCCTATCTATATTCAGGAACCTCTGTCTCAACAAAAATGACTTGTATCTATGTATTTCAAGAACAGTTAGAATTTCAAATGGATGCTTATGTTAGAGCCACGAGTTCAGGAAAACTAATCTTACTATCACAGTCTGCTTCATCAGATTTATCTTGACAGTCAATTTCTCCATTACATCGCAAGTGTGCATCAATACACTGTCCCTTCTCACACTGGAACTGGGATGCAGAGCATATGGGGCAACTGTCTTCATCACTCTGGTCGTCACACTCAGGAAACCCATCACACCGCCATGCCATTGGGATGCAGTCGATCTCTCCAGTTGCACAGGTAAACTGGTCTGGGGAACAAGTTGGAGGTTCTGGAGAAAGAGAAAACAAATCACATTTGCATATTCAACTTGAGCCCTTACAACAGAGTAAAAGTGTGACAGACTTTTTTCAAGAAAAGCACACTTATTCCTAAACTGGAATTTTTCGGTGACAACATTAAGATTCCAGAGGAAAATGTAATTTTGCACAGGGAATGAAATTTTACCAACTTCATAACAAAAACTGGATGTGTGCTGATTAAAGAAGTTTGCTTTAGCAGTCAGGCACTGAACTAAGGACAGGAACTACAAATACCCCACAAATACATGTTTTGGCTCTAACAGTCACCTTTTGAAAGGCACTGTCATAAATTCAAATGACTACTGTTTCTGATTGCAAGCCGCATTCTAAATAATTCTAATCTCTGTACTCATATTAGCCTGGGCCAATTAACACATAGCGTTAATTGGCAATGAATACACCTAAAACACGTAATATCTACTTGTACAATATTTATTTCTCTGCTTTTTCTGTGGTTTCTCCAAGAATCTGAGTCAGCTATGAATTGAAAAATATGAATGAATAAAAAAACATATATATGTAAAGGGTTGTTACACATTAAATCCTCTTGCTCAAAGGTCTCTGAACAGCAGGTCAGTAAAGGTTCAGAGAGTAGTCTAAGTAGCAGACTTAGTCTTATATTCTTTCACTACAAAGACAGAACTGAAACTGGTGCACAGACATTTTTTTGTTTGTTTGTTGGACCTAACAGAGCTGAGATTTCCCTCAAATTTGATTCTTCATGGACCCCAAGATCCTGGTATCACTACTTTCATATCATACTGTTGCTTAAGTTGCAATCATGCACTGACAGCTTTAGGCAGCAGCTACAACTCCTCATAGAGATGCAACAACTGTGCTGTAATAAGGCACCTGTAGCTGCTTTCTTCAGAAGACAACTCAGATCAAGAATCTACAGCAAAAAATGCTCCAAATTCTTACATACAGCAAGCTAGCACGTACTTTTTCACCATTAGTGTCAGTGAAAGAAAAAGACAATGTAGAAGTCCATTCAGTTGTTATCATAGCAATTAGTTATGCTCAAAATGAGGGGCCCATCTCAAAACACCTCTGCAGCAAACAGACACTTCCACTGCCTTCCAAAGCTGCTGGGTCCAAACCCTGTGAGGTAATTAAACTCAGTGACCAGAGGCAGTCACTAGTCCCCAGAGTTGTTGTTGCCAGCTGATGCTAGAAGTAGATGCTTTACCACTTGGATTATCAAAGTACCACACTACACCCTCTCTAAGATGACAGCAAGAGCAAGCTGGAGGGGTGCTCTGACCCTGAATGGCAACGCTCCTCTGAAAACCCAATGAGCTTTTGTTCAGATTCAGACTCAGGAATGGATCTGACAACCCAGCATCAGGAAAGCTTCTTAGCTGTAACCCATGGCAAGACTTCTGTATGAGCAGTTTTTCTTCTGAGGGTGGTGTTAAAAATTCTAGAATTATGTAATTACATGCAAGCAATTTTTAAAGTGCTGGTGTCCTTCATTAGGGAGAAATGTTCAAGAATGACACTCAAGTATAATCAAGAGCTTGAAAAGCAAAATAAATAAAAATACAAATGCACTTGGTCTTTTTAAAAAATGTGATTTTTTTTTAGTTTGTCATTTATGGTTATTTGGAGTAGCAATATAAGTGGCCTGACAGCAGCAGGCAAGATAAAGTTGCCAGGTACATACCTTAAGATAATTCTTGAATTAAATTTTGATGTGAATGTGCTGTTTAGATAATTCAACAGACAGATTTAAAGCCACATTTAATGCCGCATTATGGTTGCACTTGGCAAGCACAAGTTCACATTTCAAAACTTGACAAAAGCATTCATAAGGACACACTGGCAAATGTTCTCCAGCCAAAAAGCTAAGTTATTTTGAAACACTGGCTAGTGGCAGTTACTAGGGCAGAGAAGATAGGCTAGAAAGTTGTTGGAGACTTAGTGAAGGATTAGAATAAAAAAACCAGACACTGCAATGGAGGCGCCTGAATTTTTAGATTTATAGCTGAAGATATAAAGGAGTGGAATGTAAGAGGCTCTCTCTGGCCCTGTTGTGCAACAACACTACAGCAAGAAGTATAATTAGACTGATCCACCCTGCCCCCCAATGTAACCACCACTACTCTAAAACCACATGGCATGTTGTGGTCATGGGAAAGAAAACAGTTTATCATGGAAATGACTGTCCCATGGGAAGTCAGAGTTCAGCCAGAAAATGAAATCCACAGCAAAATAAATACATGGAAAGGAGTCAAGAGGACCAACGGAGTAAAATGATTTAAGATTTAATGCCTCCCAAAAAGAAACAATGTTTTGTTTTCTTTTGAATCCCTTTTGCAAGTGCAATGTTAACTGTTTTCAAAAATCCTGGGATCTTGAAAGGGAAGGCTAAGGGAAAAGTCTACAGTGTGGAAAGAAGACAGCTACCTTAATTAAAAGAATTGCAAGGGAGCCTACATTTTATAACGAGCCAGTGTTTCGTGGTATGAGGCCAAATTCATTTGAAAGACTGGAGTATCATACTGTGGGAGTCATATGCACAGTTTCTGCTGCTAGGTCATCACAGGTTGAGGCATCATCCTCTTTTATGCACTTGCCTAAAGTACAAACTTGTCACATCATACAATTATAAAAGTCTGAGTAGAAGATGAAGGTATTTTAAGGTCAAACAAGAATATTCTACTCACAATGAAAAGTCACATATGCCCAAAACCTGAAGCAGAAAACAGCTAGGAGAAAACAGGTAGTAGAATCAAAGGTTAATTTAACACATGATGCAACACAGCATGCATAGAAAAACTGTGTGTAAACCCACGTTTTGGACTGGAATACAAACATCAACCTCCACTTTTCTGATATAAATTGATTAGCAGCACTGTTAACCATGACTCACCTCCACATGTTAAGAGATTTTGTAGAAGCACAAGGTGCTCAGGGCAGGAGCATCTTGGAGTTCCATCCCCTTTGGCAATGCAGATGTGTGAGCACCCACCATTGTCACGGGAGCATGGATGCACAGCTGGTGAGACACACAGAAGAGAGTATTACATAGCATAAAAGAAATAATAAGCATTTCTAGCTAGAGCAAAATCAAAAACCACTCACAACTTGTCTTTGAGTAACCAAAATTTCACTACGAATGATTAGGAAGATAAAAGCAGGATTTTTCAGTTCATTGCTCAAAAGCTGATCTACTACTTCATAAGGACTACGTTTCTCCCAGTCACAGTAGTGTGAGCAATGTGATCAAGTTGAAGATGTCCTTGCCAATTGCAGGGCAGTTGGAAGTAGATGACCTTTAAAAGGTCCCTTCCAACCCAAACCAATTCTATAATTCTATAATATGGAAACTTTTAAAGTACTTCTGGAAGGAATTTGGGAGGTGAAGAGAAATGAAAAGGCAGATTTGAGAAGGTTGCATTTACGCTGCACCTAGATATCCCACCTGCATTTCTAGAGTAGGCATCAAGAATTAACATAAGACACTGCAGAATGCAACTCTTAAAACTCTCAGAAATTCTGCTTTAAAGAGCTATTACTACCTAGCCTGCCAACTTCCCTGTTACTCACAGAACTGCAATATAGGCACATAGAGTTTATTTTTTTTAAAGATAGGAAGCTACATGGTTGTGTTCCCAACCAGTTACCCAGAAGCACTGAGCATATGACAGCTCCTGAGAGAATCATTTAACATGAACATTGGGCGCGTAAGAAACAGGCACAGAGAAGGGAGGTCACTGTCTGATGACCGCAGCCCAAGCGACTAGGAAGAGACCAAGTCTCTTAGCAGAGCTGAGCATTTGCTGAAGCAATCTATGGAGCAATATACTGTGTTATTTGTGATGATGCTGAACTAAGCTGCTAAGGATCAATAATTTCCATGGGGAAGAAATTGTATAGATATCATCATTTCTCTGCCAAAGTTGTCTTCCATCTGTCTAGGCTTCTCAGCAACCTGCTTTCACCTTTAGCACATTTATTAATTTAGAACAGTGTTTGAGGCAAGGGTTGCTTGCAGAAGTGCATGCATAAAGACCTATATGTACATATGTATTTTTACTCCCCTGTTAAAACAGATATCACCTATGTAGAAGAGTTTTAACTTGCAAAACAGGATTCCTTTCAGTGTGACTTAAAAGAAGGAGTACTCTTGCCATAAAAAATTCAAAATTTTAAATGAACATATGAGATAAAAGCAAACTTTTTAAGTGTTGAAAATTAAAGAAAAAATTCTTGCTTCATTCAGTGCTACCTTTTAAATATAGAAAAATTATGAGAAATGGCACAGAAGAAGAAAAATTGGGTATTGTAAAAGAAAGAACATCTGGGTCATGATTAGCACATAGAATCTAATACGGTTTAAATACTTACACTACCTTAGTTGTAACAGCTTACTCAAAGGTGCAAGTTTGGGTAATTTCAGCCATTGCAGACACTAATGTACATGACACAGTGTTTGTTGTGAAGTGGAATAATTTCTGCTGAAAATTAAAGCACTATACAGAAATGTACCCTCTCTATATAAGACAACTCATCACAGGCGACAAAGTCAAAAGAGTCCTCTGTCTCCCACATTTTGTTTGTGATTTTATATTATCTTTTATACTCTTGTTAAGTAGGAGGAGCTGCAGCTTGTCACTTTGAGGAGTCCCTCAGCCCACAGTAACCTGGACCACTAGTCCAGAAAAAGAACATCCTGCATGCATGATCCCTTTCAGAAGGGAGCACCTAAAATGTTCCCACTCTGTTGGGAAATTCCAATCCATGGTAAAACTCATTGTAGGAGCTTCCTTCCCATCCTCCCTCTCTCGCTGGAGGCTTTTACATCATCCATTGTGCCAAGTCAAACCAGTCATATTTTACATGGGAGTTTGAAACCCCTGGAGAAAAGTCAAGTACTGTCCTTTTGTATCTTATTAAAGGTTTTTCCAAGACTTTTAACTTGGTACTACAAAATTAGCAACCATAATTATAAGCAGCTTTTAGACTGTAACTAGGTGCTACGATGTCATATATTCCAGCTGTGCAGCAATACTCCTCTCAACAAGATCAAGGAACTTGTTTCTCCTCCTCTTCTAGGATCCTGAGTGGCCAAGTTGAAAGCACTCCATGACTTACTTGAAGCCCACAGGGCATTATTAAAATATTCGGCTGGATGAGGACTTTGAGAGACAATGACCAAGAATGAGACACATCAGACAATGAAACAAACTCACAGAATTCTTCCATATCAAGCTCTTCCACAGCATGAATGCCCGTTAGGTGAGCAATCCGGCCTTGAATTCTAGTCCTTTTGTACCCATTCACTTTCTCCACTCTCTCAATCATTTGCTGTTGACGATCAATCCAATACAAGTGATTCCCTAGCACAGTGAGTCCCATGGGCTGAAGAATGTTGGAGTCCTCCAGGGTCACGCGGTTAGCACCTGAGATAACAAAAACAAAGACTAGTTTTACACCACTTGACTTCTAAGTAATTTATTTTTAAAAAAAATCACAAAACAACAAACCAACCCAAACCTTGCAAATAATTAGCTATCAGATCATTGCCGTCCAGGCTGTGCTTCTTCAGTCTCATCCCAGGTAAATGCAACCAGCTGCCACGTCATGAGGGCAAGCAGATACAGTATGAAACACAGCTCATCCTCGTGTGGCCAGCCACGACCAGCCTCACGCTCACATGCATTATGTGCAACTGTGAGCCATCCCTAAAAGCTGATACAGACTCAGCCCTTAGACCAAAAGTTTTACAATACATTCACACACTGAGCAGTTCATTTTGTTGGAATCTACAAGCAAGAGTGAAATACAACCAATTAGTTTCGCTGCCGTTACTCAAATGAAACGCATCCATCATGCAAAGCAAGAGCCTTGCCATGTGACAACCACAGATACATGATCACAAAAGAAAAGCTCATATTCTGTCAGCCACACTTCCTTCTTCACCTTCTCCCTTTTATTTTGTAACCAATCAGAAAGCCCAAACTCTAAGTAACCCGGTATGTCCTTAAATAAGAACACTATCAAATGCTCAGGTTTTCCGCTTTACAAAAATGTGTAAAAATATGCCCTAAGCCAATGTGTAAAAATCAGGTCAAGTAAAAATGCATTCATTACTGCTTTTTACTTTAATTAGTTGCAGTCTTCTACTGTGTGATACCCTACACTTACTGGCACTTCATTGTTATTTTTATGCTCTTCTAGGTGAACAAGAGATTCTAAATTATTCCATTAATTCACAGAAATAATTTTGGCCCTGCATAACTGGATATATTTTATTTTAAAAATGAAAAATCAAAACAAATTCATAACTCAGTGCTGCTTCTGCCCTCGTATTTCATTTTGGAATTAAGACCTTATGTCTGCTTGCATTTTAAAAAAATGTAAGTGTTTAATATCTACACAAAATGAGATTATAGAATCTGAATACATAATAAAAATGCTATGAGAATCAGATTCAGCTAATTTGCTGCATAAATTATCTAAAGCTCAGCCAAGCATGAGTGTGTAACATTAACAGGTTCTATTAGTTTTGCACATCAAATTACCACCTGCAAAGTAAGACATAGACCTCTTAGCAGGTCCACAAGAGGGTCACAAAGGTGACCACAGGGCTGGAGCACCTCTCCTATGAAGACAGGCTGAGATAGTTGGGGTTGTTCAGCCTGGAGAAGAGGAGGCTCTGGGGAGACCTGACAGTGGCCTTTCAGAGTACTTAAAAGGGACTCATAAATAAAGAGGGAGAGTGACTTCTGACATGGGCAGATAATGATAGGACGATGGGCAATGGTTTTAAATTAGAAGAGCTTAAAATCAACTTTCAGTGTACCTCCAACTGAAAAATTCAAGAACCTTGTAAAGAAAACTGTTGAAAGTGTTTATAATTCTTTCATCCCTCTCTGGAAGTTATGCATTGGACATCTCAGCATATTCTATGATTTAGGAGGATGCGGATAAGCAGGGTGCAATGTGAACTCCAAAAACCTCCATAACCATGTCATCTCCCGAAGTCTACAATGGAATAAAGGTATCTAGATGAATCTAACTGGCATCAAGAACACTATACACAATTTTGGTCCAATTTATTCAGCAGCCTTGTTTATGCTAAAAAACTTTTCCTAACATATGCCCATTTTAAGTATTTAAAGTATTTTGCTCAGAGAGTACTGTTTAGAGGAAGTAATTTAAATCAACATCATTTTGGCTGTGAAATTTCTTCTGAAGTTCTGATGCAAGAATGCAAAGTGTTTTAAAATAAAAATATGCTGTTAACTCATTTAAAAATTAAGCGAATCAAATTACAGTGACCTCAGCTGGGTCAAATAAACCATAGTTTTCTGGCCACGTGATACATCTCCTCTAGTTCATAAACACTATTTTCTTTTAATACTGTGGCTTTCCACTGCTTTTACATTACCACTAAGGTTTGATCCTTTATCTGTGACCACATATAATACTTTTTTGATACCTCTCTTGCATACCACTTCAGCATACCTGTACAACATGAGGCTTTTCTATCTTGTCATTTTCCTTTTGAATGTCCTCTTACAACACTTCTTATATCACTAGACAAAACCCTCTCAGTATCTCTTGCATTTTGTGTCCCACTCTGTCAGCCTTTTCTTCTCAAATGTAGATCACAGGTCAAAGTCTTGCCTACTTCTTACCTTCCTTTCTCCTACAAAGTTTTGTAAGTTGTCGGATTGGACACTTTGAGGCTGTAGTTTGACCATGCTCCCCTATGCAGTTTGGTAACTGCTGAAAGACATGAGCTGCTTTATTTTCCCACCTGCAGCTTTGTGTTTTTATCTCCTCTCTGGCAGAAGAGACCTGAGTCTGACCTTCAGTCAGTTTTAGGTGCTCCAAAGTGAACTGTTCTTGTAAAAACATGAACAATTTTCCCCTCTTTTAGTTCACTGTTTCACTACAATAGAAAGGAAGAATGTGGCTACATGGCAAAAAGAGAAGAGCCACCAAAAATTGCAGAATCAGCCTTTTATCACACATGCCAATCACTGTAGCTTCTATCCCCTCACACTAGTTCACTTCTCTCTGCACCTCCTTTGGGGGGTTTAATTTTTTGAATCATGATGACAATGATGATGATGATGAGAGAACGATTCACAAATCAGAAAGCAGGGTCATTGCATCCTCTGTGCTATACTGCTCACCAGATAAGGGAGACAATTTCTCCACTTGTTCAGCACTATCAAGTGCTTTTAGAAGTCAATGATGAAACGTGCTAAGATACATGAGGTGTTTATTGCTATGGATGTGAATTAATGCTTTATTTTAGTAATATGGGAAAACTGCAATGAGCTGACATCACTGTCTTCCAACAGTGGTATTGTAGATGAGCTTTTTTATCACCCATATTAGAAAAAAACTGACCTTCCTTTTGTTTGTTTTTTTTATGCTACCTTGGTTTACTGAGCTGCAAACTCCAGAGAAAGAAAAATTGAAGAGTATGAAAACTTTTCAAACCATTACAAAAAAAAAAAAGGGCTCAAGGGAGGTGATTTAGGGGTTCCATGCCTGACAACATCTATTTAAATCTCATCTTGCAAGAGTTGCTTTCAGAACACAACAAAAATCAAATGGCTTTCTTGGAGGGTGTTAATCATTGCAGACATGTTTATTTTAATTACATCAAAGATGGGAGCCCACCAGCAATTGCTGTCCTGACTGCCTACACAGAACTGGCAACAGTGGAGATGAAAGTCAGCAGGGTCAGCATCAAAGGGAGAATGGTGTCCTGTACATGCAAACACTCTGCTGCAAATGTTTGACTTCATACCACATACCTGAGAGGTCACAGCTTTCAATGCGCTTCAGATCTGCATCCACCCAGAAAAGCTTTCCAAGTTTGTTGTCAACCACCAGCGCCACCGGTCGGATCAACCCAGTCGTGAAGAGCACTTCTCTCTCCGTGCCATCAAGGGCTGCACGCTCGATCTTGGGAGCTCGCTCCTGCATGTTCGTGAAGTACATGTACCTGAAAGCAAAGACACCAACCTCTTCACTGAGAGCTTCAGCGAGAAGCAACTCACCTTTGCACACAGACCCTATGCTGTGAGTGGGAATGGTTTCCACAGGCATCGCTGGGCTGACTGTTGCTACCAGCTGCAAAGACCCAGACCTGTCAGCTGCAGAAGCAAACATTTGCTAACTGACACACTGAGATAGCCTGAAATTGATAGCATTTGTCACCAGGCCATAAAAATGTCTCAGCACTGTTGTGCTGGCAGCACCGCTCCTGCACAGAGGTGGGGGTTGCAGGAGACTACCACAGACTTTTCAACTCTCCTTGGGTAAAGCTGTCCCTATTTTGTGAATCAAAGTCCAAAAGTTCTTTCTGACAAAAAAAAAACTAATGTGCACCTCCTTTTTGGGTTACCTTCCTTCTTAGCAAGCAGAAGTTTCTACCAGACTTGAGAGGAGTAAAGACCATGGATGGAGAACAACAGAGGATGGCAGGTTCCTGATGTTTTAGTTCTATGAATTCTTTATATCTGTCTAAGGCAATTGAGCTGCAAACAAAATCAGTCTCTGCCCTCCTTCTGCCTACAGAAAAAAAGGCTTGTGCACCTACATGATGAATTGAGAACTCTCCAGGGAAAGAGTCCACTATTTTTTCCCACGGTGAGTGAGACAGGCAAACTCTCTACCACAGTGAGCTACATTACATAGTCTTTGGTTATGGCACAAGAAGGGAAGGCAGCAGTCAGAACATACAGCCAAGGGAGAGATGGAGGGAGGCATTTCTGGAACCATGGCAGAAGTTGCTCAGTACACAGTTCACTCATTGAGCTCTCCCAGATAGTCACAGTGTTTAGCAGTATCTCCCCCATTTTTCCTCCTTTAATTTATAAACAGATTTAGCTTTAAATCATTTGAAAACCTGACTACAAAAGCTGCGAGTTTTAGAGATCAACAAACCCAAACTCCCATTTTAATGAAGAAAGCAGATAAGCTTTTATAAATACAAACTATATCCAAATGGCTTAGCCCCAATAAGATTAGACTCTTTCCTCTAGTCCTTCTTCTCCCCACAACAGCTTTTGAACTGTGCAGAGTACACTGGTATAAAATACCAATCCTATACATGCTCCAGATAGAGTCCCTAGGTACTACTGCTTCCACAGAGTTGTGAAATACTGTCATTCAACATCTGTCAAGCATATGGTAAGCCATTTAGTAGTAAATTGGGATTTAAGCATCTAACTAATTAAATAGAATGGTAAAGGACCATCTTTGACATATAAGAATGAATCTACTGACCACCAGAAGGGGAGATGGCATCTGCTGAACCTAACCAAAATTGCTTTGCTGTAAACCAAAATATTTTCTTCCTGAGGGAAATCACTCTAGTGCATCCCGCTGTTTCAATTGATTTTCAGAAGTTTTTAAGATACACATCAAGGCAGAATGAACTTAAGAATGTAAAGATCATAAGCATCTTAAGTGTTTGTTTAAATGTCATACTACTATATCAGGAAGAACAGTGGCATTATGCGAAAAGTTCCTTTTTTTCTTTTTGCCCCTGAAAACATTTGTTTTATGATGAGCAGGAGCCAGACTCCCAGTTGATACAGACTCAGTGTAAACTCTCCTGTTTTTCCTATTAGATGGCAGGGCTGTGCATTCACACAGACAACAGGATGAGGTAGTGTTAACTTTGCTCTCCCCTCCCCGTGTTAGCTGTTTACACATGGCTGTGTGAACAGTGTCAAAGGAGAGAAAACGAAGAGAGAGCTGGATACCTTCAGAAGCCAGAATTGGACAAGCAGTCACTTACATCCTCAACAACTAAATATTCAAAAATATGTAAAAATACACAGATGCAGCACAAGATTCACACACACAGAGCTGGCACACATCCCAGGAGTGCTCTGCACAAGGCACAAAAAGGACTCTCACCCTCGCTCCGCGTTCACTACGATGGCTCTGGGCCTGTCGTGATCCCCTCGCAGCACCATCCCGATCGACTCGCCATTCAGTCTGTGGACGTTGACTGAATTTGTGGCCTCACAGGTCCAGTACAAGGTATGGCTGTATATATCGATGCTAAGATCATGTGGCTGCTTCTCTGGGTTCTGACTTTGGTTTGGGGTACTCATCACAGTGAAAGGCTGCGAGACAACATACAGGGAACAACTTCCAGTAATTATTCTGATTACTGATTGTAGAACACTGATTGCACAGTGGTTTACCTACCAGATGGTTCAGAAACATCTAAACCCACCCACAAGGAAACAAATACCAGAAAGGCAACAAAGCTTAATAAAAAAAAGGTTTACTTCAAACTGTGGATTAGATGGGAAACATCTGAACAAAATCTGTAAGATTATGCAAATATCCACAGAAAGCAGTTGTGGGGAACTTCTGTAACTATTATTTATTATCAAGAGATGGAAGAATTATAAAATCATAGCATGCTAAGGGGTTGGAATGAACCTTAAAGATCATCCACTCCCAATCACATAAAGCAACAGTGACTGTTTACACATGAACAAACCAATGCAGGAAACCAGACAGCCTTCTGGACAGATCTGCACTGTTATGCAGACACTTAACTAATCTCTATCTCTTGCCAAAGTCTCCTTACTTCATTATTTGTAGTGTAGTAGATACTGATTTTCTTTAAGTCCCATCTTCTCTTAAAACCTAAAATCTTTTAATGAAACTCAGTTCTATTTGCTTATGTGTTAAATGGCTACAGCTCTGCCTCACTCCCCTTCTAATATTAGCTGCTTTCACTCTCATGTAGAAAGGATGGTCCTTACAAAAACTGACATTATTGCCAAGTTTCTGGAGTCATTATCCTCAAACCCTCCCAATCTAACTCCTAAACAATTTGCTACGGTTTTCAACTCCATGTTGAACACTAACATAGACTTCGATACTTTATATCTGTTAAGTGCACTAGAGAATATTAAAAAAGTTTCTAATGGGAAATAATCTCTTAGTTGTTTAACATCACACAGGCTTCACAACCATATAGCCAATTCCAATGCCATTGGGACAGTCATCCTGCTGGAAGGACTCCCAGCATCAAAGCAGCCTTCAGAAGTGACTGCCTCTGGTGACTGCCACCCAGTCCAAAGACAAAAACAGTACCAGAAAGAAAGCTGAAGACACCATTCCATGCTCATCTTAAGTCGAATGAACCACCCAACACTTGTGAAAGTTATATTTCCACAATTTTAAGCTTAATGATATATAGAGATTTTTTTTATTTTTACGTAAAGCTTTAACCATATTTTGTCTTGACAGTGGGCCTAGCAATAAAAAGAAAGTATTTTCCTGAAATCAAAGGTAACATTAACCAGGTATGAAATTTATATGCCTCATCTGCAAATAGCACAAAGGTAATTAAATAAAGTAAATACAGTTAGTGAAGATTCAAAAGTTAAATTTGCAGGGGATCTTTGTCTTCAAAGCTGTGTGGCCAAGGTAGAGGAAATCACAGAGCAAATAAATCCCCATTGCTATTTGAACCTAGAAGTACCAAAAAGAAGCTAGACTAGAAAAATTGGCACCTAGCATAATCCAAGCAAAAGCAAAACTTCTTCAAAATTCATCTAGAACCCAGTTAACTGCTCATCCCCAATATATCTACTTCTGCTCTTAAAAGAAGTGGCCAAAAAATAAAACTGTCATCTCTACCTTTAGAGGAAACTGTAAAACTTGAGTTGCTAAATGCATGAAGAGACCAGTCCATTTCCACTGATATCATGTCATACTGTTTACATAAAACTGCCCAAGAAATAGGAAAATATAACCTGTCCATTCACCACTTTGTTTTATATTCTTATTCAAAGCATTAGTTTTTAAAGAATCTGTTACCTTGATCTAGGAATTAAATTATGTTAACACAAAAGACTGCCTGCAAGAACATTATACTTCTTACCACTGTTGTGTGAACATCTAGTGCAAAAAAAGTAATGTCCCAAACACACTAAAACCATTAAGCATGTGGGTAAGCCATGCACATACATCTGGCACAGCAATCCACTCAGCATTAGCTCAGGGTTTAACTACAGCTTGGATTGCTGAGGGTTTTCATTCTGAGAGAGCTTTACAATGATGACAACATTATCTCACAACTGACATGCACATTATTCATTTCAGACTACAGTTTATCTGTCCTAAGTATAGTGATTCTGCCTTACTTGAGAGCTCACCCTTAACTAAAGAGTGCAATTCAGGGCTTATAGTTTCAGATACATATGATGTAGTCTCTTCTATTACACAATCCTACAAAAGAATATACATGAATAAGTGCTGACAAGAGTAGTTTAAAATGACAATCCCTTGGTTCAGTGGGTAGAAGGGGAGTATCAAGCATAAAGTATAAATCACACAAAAAGACTGACACAAAATTATACATAGGATGTAAACTTGCCTGAGTGCCATCATCTTTGGCTCTTTTTATAATATTCTGACGTCCATCCACCCAGTAGATCAATTTATCTAAGGGATCATAATCAATAGCCTTGACATTCCTCAGACCATGCATAGGTAGGATGATATCTGGACTTTGCTGATCATCTGGTATCATCCGGCTGATTGCAGATTTCTGGCTAAATAACAGGAAACTGGCAGGGGCTGAAACAAGCCAAAATAGAATGTATAAGAAAATGCAATCCACAAAAATATATCCCCCAGAAGACAAAAAATATTAAGAACAAAATCCCAGAGAGACACTTATAGTCACAACGAAAATTAAGATAACTCATCACTGGAGATTTTTACTATTAAGTTGAAAACGTTTCTTTGTGTACTTCCAGAAGGCAAACATGCACATCCTCACTCAGAAATGATTTTCTTTTCAATTATAAAGTAACTGTGTTGCCCATGTGGAATTTAAGTAACACCAGTGACTGTGGACCATACAGAGTCACAGAATTTCCTTTATTATAACAGAATCATTTAGGCTAGAAAAGACCAACTGTTTAAGTAACACTGCCAAGTCCACCACTAAAACATGTCCAAAGCACCATGTCTACACATCTCTTAAATACTTCCAGGGAGGTGACTCCACTTCTTTCCTGGGCAGCCTGTTTAACAACCCTTAAGGTGATGAAATCTTTCATAATATCTAAAGCTCCTCCAATGCAATTTGAGGCCATTTCCTCTGGTTCTATCCCTTGCTACCTCAGAGAAGAGAATGACACTCATCTTGCTACAACCTCTTTTCAGATAGTTGTGGAGAGTGACAGGGTCCCCCCTGAGCCTCCAAGACTTGTTCTCTAGACCATTCACCAGCTTCATTGCCCTTCTATGGACACACTAAAGCCCCTCAATGTTTTTCCTGTGGTGAGGGGCCCAAAACTGAACGTGGGATTCGAGGTTCAGCCTCACCAGTGCCATGTACAGAGGGACAATCACTTCCCCTGTCCTGTTGGCCACACTATTGCCGATACAAGCCAGAATGCCACTGGCCCTCTTGGCCACCTGGGCACACTGCTGGCTCATGTTCAGCTGCTGTCAACCAGCACCCCCAGGGCCTTTTCTGCTGCGCAGCTTTCCAGCTACTTTTCTAACTGGCCTTGGCCCAGTGATTTACCCCATCCAGATCACTCTGCAGAGCCTTCCTACCCCTCCAACAGACCAACACTCCCACCCAACTTGATGTCACCTACAAAGCAAGAGGGCACTTGGTCCCTTCATAGAGATCATTGACAGAGATACTAAACAGGACTTATGAGGCTGTTTTACTGGATGTTATTTTTGCTGACTTTAAACACTTCGGAGAAAAAGACATTTTTTGTTTATAATTCCTCTTCCACCTACCTACACATGTAGGTAAGGAGTGGAAAAGCTTCAATCACACAGCTGATTCACCTAGAAAGCACTTCTGGTGAAACAAGAAAGACCAGACTTGACAGTGCTGTCAGTTCTAAGATGTGAAATACAAATCACCATGCCTAGTTCACGTCATAAAAATGGCTATAAAATTTCATACTCTGTCCTCATTTTTAAAGATCACCTTTAAAGCCAGAATCTTTGAAAAGGACTTGTGACCCTTTCCCTTTAACCACCTGGGAGCCAAAAGCACTGAAGTATATAGTAGCAAACAAAAAGGCTTACAGCTACAGTTCCTACTGTTGGGATCCAAGGTATAATGAGCAGCACAGCCACACCTAAATCCATTGGGTATGGCAAGGCACAAGTGACCACAATGGCCATTATTTTGCACACAATCATTCAAGCCATCTTGACGTGAAGAATGGAAGACCAATATATCCATCACAAAATCCAGATGGCCCTGAATAAGTGTCCTGTTCTTCCCACTGGTCTTGTCTGCTCTTTCTATGCTGTGAAGGTTCCAGTCTGTCCAGTAGATGTAGTCACTGTATTGTGTTAATCCAAATGGATGAGGTAGATCATCTGCTATGATTTCTCGTTCTTGTCCTGCAAAAATAAGGATAAACAACTAAATGACAATTCCCGTGACATAAAACGAAGAGTGTGACTGCCACTAAGATTTTTTTTCCCTTCTTTCCCTTCCCTTGAAGTTGAATAAAACTTCATTTCCCAAATCAGCATCATGGGATTTTTCATTATGCAGGATCTGCTCAAAAGGTAACATAAACCGTTGCATTCAAAAACCTTATCCTGATACCCTCTTGCCTTTAGAACAATTTGAAACCTGTGCCAGTCTATTGTAATTTAAATAAATACTACTTTATATGTCACACACTCATCATCCCAAATAGAAACTGGAAAACACATTCAAGAATGCTATCAGCTCAAATAATCACTTAGGCCAATAAATTAACATGCATGAAAGCAACAACAAACCTGAGATTTATAGAGAAACAGCGATGACAGATTATGGTGTTTCACTCAAGAAACAGAAATCTTTTGCAGTGTAATGTAACATACACTCATCCCCAGACTTTAGGAAACCATTTGTTTGGGAGAAATCTCAATACTCCCACACTCAGTGGCTCAGTTGACATTTTTAACACCTTCCAGAGCATGGCCACTGCCAGGGATGCATTACTGATGTAAAGTTTGACTGTAAACTGCCTTCATAAACATTTTCAAGCATAAACCTCTGTGAATCTCTGCCATCAAAGATGTAGCCTTTAATAGCATCATCTCTTTCTGTTTTAACCAAACACCCAATGCTAGATTCTACAGAAGACTCCATTTTAATTCTTGTGCTCTACCTTCCATTTGACCAAGACTTAAGAATAAAACCCCCATAAACCATAACATGAAGCAATTTCCCTGTAAACCAGCAGAATCAAATATAGAGGCACCCTCCCCATGTAACTTTTAGGAATCTAAATTCTCCAAGTTACAGGTACAGATACCCAGCACACTCTCAGGTACTTCTTAGAGCAATTCTACTCTACAGGGATTAATTCAGGGGAAAGACTCTTTCGAAGGAAGGAGGTAAGCTATCTAATTGAATTTTCACAATCAGTAGATGGAGTAAAATCTCCCCAAAGAGTGATTTTTCTCCTGCTGGGTAATGTTTATAATGACCACGATCAAGCTGGAACAGCACTCACTCATGCACTCCGGAGTGCTTTATTCTTTGCTGGTGGGGTAGCTGTTTCTATCAGCAACGCTCATTCAGATCTATCCTGGCAAATGCATTGGCACTGCATACCACAGGCCAACTCTAGCAACATTTTCTTAACTGGCTACAAGTCTGCCTGAGTCTTTATAATTTGCTACCTAAAAAGACATTGTACAACATGATTAAACCAAATAGGCACAAGTCTATGGGGCCTGATTAGATTCATCCCACAGTCTTGTGACAACTGGCTGATGTAGTTAGCAAGCCACCCTCCATGAAGAAGGAAAAGCCATGAAATCAACTGTGACTGGAAAAAGGGAAACATGACTCCTATTTTTAAAAGGGCAGAAAGGAAGACCTGGAGAACTACATACAGGTGAGCCTCACATACAGATTTAATAGCAGATCTATTATTTAAATTTCATATTATTCAATTGATTTACTATGGTCAGTGCATATTCCTGTACTGGCTGGTGTACTGCAACACACTAGATTACCGAGCATATTTGATGATTCAATCATGCTTGTGTCTAAGTCAGTCCAATAGAGCCTTTGGTCCACATAATCAATAGTGAGGTCATTGGCACGACCCACTTTGTCCACCAAGGTGATGCTGTTTGTTCCATCCATGTATGCTCGAACAATCCTTGGTTTTCCTCCCCATTCAGTCCAGTACATGTATCTGTAATGAGAAGTGGAACAGAAAGAGAATATCAGCTAAGTATGAGCATGTGTATTTGCATGCTTTGACTTTCCTAAATTTATTTTCAGCTCCTAGAAAAAGAATAATGTAGTCACATGCAGTATGATAATACTCTTTTTTTAGACAAAGGCAGAATAATATTTTTGACAATTATTAATTTTTCATTGCAACTCATAGGACTGTGGAACATTTATTGTCTTTTCAAAGACTCTGAAGAAACGGAGCTGTATAAAGTGCCAAATAACTCATCACATACAAGAATGTGCACACAAAGCTTTGAAAAACAACACTGTCTCTTACCCTTTGGTAGGATCAAGAGCCAGAGACCTTGGGTTGTCCAAGTCCTTCCACACAAGGACCTGCCTATACTGTCCATCCAGACGGGCTACTTCAATGCGATTGGTCCCAGTATCTGCCCAGTAGAGGTTCTTTCCCATCCAGTCTACAGCCATTCCCTCAGGATAATCTAGCCCAAACTCAATCACATGTTCAACAGAGCTCCCATTCATGAAAGCTCGGCTTATGGTCTGAAAAACAATTGTGTAAAAATATTACAGCATTTATGGATACCCAACTGCAATAAAAAAGAATAACAATTATGAAGTTTAGTGTACAAAAAGAAATTAGTTAAAAAGAATCAGCCATTTTTACATTTTAAAAAATAAATTTCTCTTGTCAAAAAAAGATTTAGAAATTCTCGGGATAAAAGTATCTGAATGTACAGAAAGCTAGTGGTTTCTCATGGCCAGACCAAGATATCTTAAAAAGATCTGATTTTCAGAAAGCAGTATGTAGCTGCAGATTCTTCCTTGACCCTTTTCCCTCTCTTCTATTTCCATATAAGAAGTTGCTTTTAAAAATTATTTAATTCACTGTAATGATTTAAGTCTCATAAACACATCTCAGTTTGACGATATGAAAATTAAATTGTTTCTCATAATCAGTCACCTAGAGCACGTTTGCTGATGCATCTACATTTTAGTTATGCACACTCATCAAAACAAGTCATAGGACAAGGACTAAGCATATTTATATATGCTTAGTCACATATAAACAACAAGGAGCACTGAAAACAATACCCAGGTAAATAAGAACTGCAGGACCAATTACCCACCTGTGTTGTCAACACTGAGCAATCATTCTACATGCCTGCCAACATTTCAGCTATTGATTTCTTAATCATTTGCTAAATGAATGTAGGGGTAAGAGACATTTTACATTTTTAAAGGTAAATGTCAAAACCAGAAATCATGTAGTATAGGTTTTGAAAATGGAGAGAGAAAATAGGAAGAGATCAGGGCAGTGATGGTCATCAAAGGAAAGGGACACGACTATGGGCTCTGAAGTTATAATACCTGTTGCTAAGCAGCAGGATGTGGGGGACAAGAAGGAATGAGAACCCAGAAGAGCTGAAAACTATCTAGTATGTGACAATACAGTATGCTGGATAATTCAGGAGGCCACAAACAAGCAAAATGTTTTCCAGTTCTGCACAGTGTGAGACTGAGATAGACACACTGATACAGGTGAAGCAATGTGTTTGCCACTACAAATGGTTAAGATGACCGTAACTCCTCCTCTCCATGTGCTTGTGTGAGATTTATTTAGTCACTGTATCTACACTACACTAATTCACTACACCGGCCCCCTTCTGGAAGAAAAGTATCTACACCATAAGCAGCACCATTACCACTGAAGCACAGTCATCTTTGGACTTCACAGTCCAAAGCTCTGGAAACTGTACAAGCCCTTGAGGCTTTAAAACTGAGATTTTCCATATTATGGCTTGGGCACGATGGCAAGGAAACTTTGATTGCTCTTGGAAAAACTATTAAGAGTGTAAATAGAAGAATTTTGTTGCAGTGAAGCGAATCTGTAATTTTCTTCCACTACTTAATTCACTTCAAAAAGCAAAGTAGCACTGATGAAGAGCACAACACTCACTTTAGCACGCACCTGGATGTGAACCAAACGTCACAGGAAATGTCAAACCTCTGGGGAACACACTGAGATAGAACTGGGGGCAGGTAGGCTCTTAACACAGTGTGGAGGAGACTGGACAAGTTCCCTGGCCTTTTCTGTGCCAAGTTGGAGCCACAGACTAACAGCAACCAATCCAAAGCTCACTTGCCAAATGTTAATATTGAGTACAATTGCCTTTCAAGTCAAAACTGGAAGAGGATAGAAAGCTCAGGGGTCTGCCAAGCTCAGTGTTTAAATTATTCTGCTATGTGACATGAGAACAGCTTTTCTACAGTAGATACATATATGGATGCAATATATCTAGCATCCAAGACTTAGGCATTTGGTATGAGCAGACATGACTTTGAATTTTCATTTGAAGCAGGAAGATGCCTGTCACCCTACTGTGCATTCAGCAATGCAACTGTCTTCATCTCCAAGGGTCTCCTTGGATGCAATTCAATGACAACACTAGCAACTGCAGGACAGATCATGTAACAGAGACCTTTGTTAGATCAAAGTAACTGCTCTGTGGCTTTATATTCAAGGAATTCACACGTCAGTAATACCTTCAAACTAACATCAGTCCAATAGATTCTGTTATCAGAGACATCAAAATCCAGAGCAGACGCTTCCTTGACTCCAGTAAGAGGAATAGCAACATCATTATTATTGGTTTCAAGGGAAATCCTATGAATTGCTGCTCTGCTAGTGAAAACTAAGAAGGCTTCAGGAATGATGCAAGTCTTCATGTCACTCAACAGCTCAAGGCCAATGGGACAGGCACACCTGGTCTCCTGGGGTGTAAAGAAACACAAATGGCTGCAGCCTCCATTGTTCTCTGCACATGAATTAGTTCCTTAAAAAAACAAAAACAAAAGAGATATTAGTGCATTGAATTAGTTCCTTAAAACATACAAACAAACTAAAACAGATAGTAATGTATTGTAAAGGTAAAGGTGAAAGGGGAGCACAGGAGGTGGAGCAGAAATATCATACAACTTTTTGAAATGGATTTTTTCTTTCTACCCAGGATTATGAAGGTGGACCTACTCCTTCTATTCTACAAATGTCAGCTACAAATAGAACTTTCTTGTCTCCCCAAAGATTAAATTCATTCACTGATGGCAGATAATTAATTGGTTATTTTTGGCCAAGTACTCCATCTTTGTAACTCTTTGAAACCACCAGCTTTTACAAATGTTCAGTGATACAAAAGGAGAAGAGCTGGATAACTGCAGTTCTTTCCTAGCTGTTTAATTTAAAGTTGAGAAGATTCATTAGCAGAAGCAGTTCCAACAAGATCATCACAATCTCACACTTATTTTCTCATGTGATGGGGAGGGAATGTGGAGTGGAAAGTAAGGACCAACAGATCAATGACTGCCTTTCTCCACCAGCTGGAACCAAGGATTTGGGCATTTAAAGACTGATAACATATAACAAATACATATAACAAATCTCCAAGATCAGTCTCAACCAAATTTTTCTTCATTTTCCCTTTTTAGGGTATATATATTTTGGTCTGATAGCATAATTTGCAGCTTGATGTCTTCATTATTCTTCAAGTACAGCTTCCTGAAAGGTGGGACATCCCTGTAGTGTCAGGGTGTCATCTTTCAACCTCCTTTCTCCGATTCCATTGTGACTATTTTCAGTAATTTTAACAGCTTACCAATGAATCCATTTATTGCTATGCCTAGACTCCAGTGTTCCAGGTAGAAGAAAAATCTATGGTGAACATGCACCTCTCATGGGTTACTGAAGCCAGGAGATGCTGACACACTTGCTGCAGAATGCCAGCAGAGGACCTGAAACACTGGTTGCACCTCTCAGCAGATGCAGTGGAAGAACGTGGAGATCCAGCTGCTGATCCCAAGCTAAGGGCAAGGTTTAATTGTTAAGATTAAGGCATAGCGTTAATATATAAGTGCCACATGCTTTGGGGCACTTTGAGGCAGTTGTCAGGTGACTGCCTCTGCCTATACTGCCCAACATAGTGAAAAGCATTCTGCTAACTGAGCATCTCTGGGACTTAGCACTGGAAGAAAAGAGCAACAGAAAATGGAGCATTTCTGTGAAAATAAGGATTCCTACAGCATAGAGCCAGGAATAAAATTCTCACAAGAATACAAAGAGTACAGTGGGACCTGTGAAAGACCTATGTCAAATGTCACTAAAAACTGGAAGCCCACACTTTTTTTTGTAACACTGTATTTTCCCAACAATGGGTGCAATTTGCCTTTAAAATGATTCAAATCCATCAGATCACAGTTATTCTCATTACAAGTGATGAATGCCTGCTTAATGAAACCAAGCCCATCCAGAAGCTACTACAGACCCATCCTATGTTGCTCATGCTTACCAAACACTTTGGTAACACTGGTTGCTTTAAGACCCATTAAATCTGGCAGCTGATCAATAATGATGTCTCTGCTGGCCTTTATCTTGTGAACTCTTTCAATGCTTCGTCTCTGCCAGTCAGTCCAGTAGATGTAATCTCCCAGCAGTGTGAACCCAAATATATGTGGAAGCTTATCTTCTAGGAGGGTTTTCCTCATTGTTCCATCAACATTTATGACCTGTGGGATGCCCAAGAAAAAGGGAAAAAATAATCTTTTCCAATGTGGGTACAATTAAAATGGCAGTATCAATCATATTTTGAACAACTACACTTTTACGCAAGAACCTTCTGAAATTCTCAGCGTGCTCCTTTCAAAAGCGCATACTTCCAGGTCTGGTGAAAGTGAAACGTATTGAAATGACATGACTGAAAGTGGCTTATGTCAACACTTCTCCATTGAAAAATCTAATCAACTTGAATTTAACTTGCATCAGTTCATGCCTGCAAAGACCACTGCAGAGGGAATGCTTTCTTTAAGGATGGGAGTGAGATTCAGGGGAACAGAGGCCATCAGGATTCTTTCAGAGCGCAACAAGGCCATGTAAACTTTCACTTTCTGAAATCTTGGGGTTTTATACCACAAAAAAATTACATTTTTCTCACTCTTGAGATAAGGAACATCTGTAAGATCTGGATTAAGTATAGCTTTATAAAAATTTGTATTCATAAGGCTGCAGAGAAGGCAAAATGGTATTGGAGATGTGATAAGCTCCACAAATACATGTGTGTGTGTATGCTATTCGTTTCTTATTTCATAACAAATTACTACAATGATCTTGTACTACTCCACTTTGCTTGGCAACAGGAAAGAGATACATATATTGTCTGACTTTGATCAATAATCACTGGGCAAGACAGGAAATTAAAATGCCAACATGCCACACATCTAAATTCACCTCAACCTACTATACAAACTTCAATAATCTTTTCAATCATTCAGACATCCCTTACCCGCAGCCAGGAGTGTGTATTTATAAAATCAAGGTGAAATATTTATCTGACAAACCCCAGGCTTTCCCTCCACCCCACTGCAATTGGTAGCTGCAACGTATCTACATTATTTTTAAGCTGCTGCTTGAAATTTTATACTGTGAGTGGCATCAAGTTCAGTATCATAGTAAAATCAAACCAAAAAAACATAACTTAAGGCAATTTATTTTGCAGTCACATCTCTATTTGTTGCTAGAAATTATTTGCAGATGGACAACTGCTCTGCTCCAATTTAGACTACAATGATCCGTGACTGAGGTTTTAAACAGTCTCCTCTTTACTATTATTTGGAAATTGCTTATTCAGACTCATATTAAACCTGTACCTTGCAGGAGACTAAGTTGCCTTCACTGTGCAATGCTTCTATTGTTTCATGTTTTAATGACTATGCTCATTTGAACACTGTATTCCCCTGACTTTTAAATTGCTACGTGTTTGAGCAAAAACTATTTCTTATTATAAATATCCATAACTTAAATGCAATGCAATACTTAACCATGAAATGCCTAACTAATGTCGGCACTCAAAATCAACCATCACTTTTACCACAACTTAAGAGTTGTAGGGCTCTTTTCATATACAATAAACAGCACCTACAGCTTATTTTTTTTAACATGACCAATGACAATCACCACATCCTTCAAAACTAGCACGTGAATTTCAGTACATTCCTGCACACACAGTAGATATCCAAATAAATGTAAAAACTAAATCTTCACTTAGAAACTTTGTAATACTTCACAAATTAGTAAAAACAATATGCATTTCTTCTGTGGCACTGTTAATATGGGCACAACACTTCCCTTTTACTGAAACACAAATAAGATATTAATATTATCTGAAAAAAAATTGTTAAATGCCAGCACACTGTATTGGGTTTGTATGACAAAGTTTTTGAGAAGGAGGGAGGCTTACAGGGGTGGCTTCTGTGAGAAGCGGCTAGAAGTTCCCTCCATCTCTGATCAAGCCAATGCCAGCTGCCTCCAGGATGGACCTGCCACTGGCCAAGGCTGAGCCCATCAGTAATGATGGTAGTGCCTCTGGGATAGCATAGTCAGGAAGAGAGGGGGACAAAAATTGTTGGCCAGCATCAGCTGGAGGGAGGAATGAGAATATGTGAGAGCAGCAGCCCTGCAAACACCAAGGATAGTACAGAAGGAGAGGTAGGAGGTGTTCCAGGCACAGGAGCAGATATTCCCCTGCAAACCATAGCAAGGCAGCTGTGGCCCTGCAGCCCATGGAGGTCAGTGGGGATGCAGAGGTTCACCTGTAGCCCTTGGATGACCCCACACTGGAGCAGGGGGATGCCCAAAGGAAGCCCATGCTGGAGCAGGTTTGCTGGCAGGACTTGTGACCCACACTGGAGCGGCGTGTTCCTGAAGGACTGCACCCCCTGGGAGGAACTCACATGGAGGAGTTCATGAAAAACTGCAGCCCCATGGAAGCACTCATGTTGGAGAAGTTCATGGAGGACTGTCTCACATGGCAAGGACCCTGCACTGGAACAGGAGAGTGTGAGGAGTCCTCCCTTTGATGAGGAAGGAGCAGCAGAGACAATGTGTGATGAACTGAAAACAGCCTTCATTCCCTGTCATGCTGTGCCACTGGAGGAAGGAGAAAATTGAAACTGAAGTCAAGCCCAAGAAGAAGGGAGAGGTGGGGAGAAGGTGTTTTTTATTTATCATTACCCTACTTTGATTTGATGTGCTATAAATTAAAGCAAGTTCCCCAGGCTGAGCCTGTTTTGCCCATAATGCTAATTGCTGAGTGATCTCTTGCTGTTCTGATCTGAGTTTTCTCTTCCCTGTCCATCTGGGGAGAGGAGTGACAGAGTGGGCATTTGGCAGGCACCTGGCATTGCCAAGGTCAATCCACCACACACACATGAAACATGCACCAGATCTTCCAGCTGCCACCAGCCAAACAGCAGAGGTGAGCAGTCAGCTACTGTGTCCTGCATCTACCCATGCTGTACACACACATCACCGCTCCAACATAGAGGGCAGGTATCTTCAACTGCAGGGGAAAACAACTTCACAAGACCTTTAAGACTATCTAGCAGCCTGTGTGAATTTGAACACAGGCTACAAGATAAAACTCTGAATTCCTTCCAGACAAAAACCTTCTTGCTGGAGGCAGTTAAAAATAACACTGACATTCCTGCAAAGTAAGTTTCAGGGCAGTTTTGTGTCAGCCCATCAACTTACGGTTGTTCTAATATTTGATGGAGTAGCAGAGACTGAAGATTAATATCTTTTTATTCTGATAAGCTAAATACAGTACATAAAAAAGAAGTCTGTATCTGTGGTTAAAAGCCAAATGGTTCTGCAATTAAGTCATTACATCATGTCCAGGCAAACCCCAAATGCTCACTTATTTAGAACACTATCAATCCCACAGGCAATACTGCAGGTTCAAAAGTTCATCATGAATACTCAGGTGCTGGAGCCAAACTGATGCCACACGAAGTAAACAAGACACCATTTCCCCTACAACACTGCATCATCAGGATGATGATCAAACGACCACATTTCCATCTACTTTTACAGTTATGGACAGTAAAAGTGCAACTGAAATACTAGAGCTGCTGACTACAGTATACCAGCAAAGATTTGATCCAAGGATGCAGAAACACGCTTATTTAAATCCATGCACATCTGTGGATGTTGTAGATGACACCAAGCTGTTGAACTTAAGGAACTTTATGAGGTTCCATAAGGCCAAGTGCAAGGTGCTGCACTTGAGTGAAGGCAATGCCCAGTATCATGACAGGCTGAGGGATGAATAGATTGAGCAGCAGTGACAAGAAAGACTTTGGGGTGCTGGTGGATAAAAAAAATCTACATGAGCTGGCAATGTGCAGTTGCAATCCAGAAAGCCAATCATGTCCTGGGCTGCCTAAGAAGCCACGTGGCCGACAGCTGAGGGAGGTGGTGATTCCTCCCTCTACTCTGGTCTGGTCTGTTGAGACCCCACTTGGAGTACTCTATCCAGCTCTGGGGACCCAGTACAAAGAAGACTGAGAGCCGGTTCAGAGGAGGTCCACAAAAATTATCAGGGGGCTGGAAGAATTCTGCTATGAAGAAAGGCTAAGAGTTGTGGCTGTTCAGCCTGAAGAAGAGAAGGCTCTGGTGAGACCTTACTGCGGCACTCACAAGTTATATGGCTGTTCAACATAGTGGGAAAGGAGGTCCAAAATGTGGAATCAGACAGCAATAACATGCTTAATAGTTTAACTTTTGGCTAAGAAAATGATGGAGTGTTTGCTCTCTCCCTCTCCCAAACATTCCTCTCCCCAACACTATGGGCAGAACACCTAGGAATCCAAGCAGGCTTCCCTTGGATGCAGAAAGGACAGCTCTGACCTGCAGGATTTTTCTGTGCCACGGGTAATTGAGTCCTCTTAGTAGTAGTTAATTCATGGTGACAAGCAGGAAGTGCTAACTAACCACAACACTATCTTCTAGTAGCAGCCAGAGCAAAGTCTGCCGAGTGAGCTGTCACATGCAGTTCAGTATAGGCACATGTACATAGTCTTTACTTCAAATCAGAGATCCAGCTCTACTCTGTCATAGTAGCTGAAACCACAAGGATGCAAAATAAAAATCTACAAACAGGCCTCACAGTATGACCAAAAGCACTACTCCTTACACTAAATCAGCACAGATAATAAAAGACCATTATTAACTCAACATTTAACATTGGCCAGCTGCAGACAAAGGGAAGTCTTTAAGGTGCAATCCTTATAATTTAGCACAAATTGACAAAAATAGGCATTATTTTACTCAGGATTTTCATTCTCTCTAATTGATAAATGTCTCTCAGGGGATAAATGCAACACTAAATCTGCTGTGCTTTACATACAAAACACTGAAAGCTCCCGTTGAACAGCAGTACACACTGGAAACCTCTAATTAGTCTTAAGACTTCAATGACAAATCTCCTAATAAGGCATTACCAAGCTCAGCTAAAATCTGTTGTGGGTAAAATGAAATCAACATCAAAAGCCTTAATGAACTGAATTACACAAAAAATATGATAAGGTGTGATTTTTTTTTTGAGATGCTGCTGCAATGTATGCAAAATGATTGAACAAATATTTCTAAATATAACACTCAAAAGCTCTTGGTTCTTTGAAGAAGATTAAAGTAAAACAATGCAATTAAATTCTACACATCAGCATGATTCATGTAGTCAAGTTATATTTTAGGTGCATCTGTGAAAATAAAAACAACTATTCAGCATGGATACAGGACATCTTTTGAGAGAACAACAAAGAGAACTCAGAGACCTTGCCCATATATTTCATTCATTAAGATAAAACAAAATTTATTCAGTTGCTACAGACAAAGCTGTAGTCAAATGGAAATCAGTTCTTGGGCCCAGCTAATTTACCATGCGAGCAGTCACCAGATACAGGAGGTTGGCAACAGTAAAATAACATGACCAGCATATTTTTAGGAGACTAATGTGGTGGGCTTGCAGGTCTGTGATTCTTCTCTTGTACATCTTATGGAAGGCTATGCTTTTGTGAGAGCGTGACTGAGAACTGGAATAGGTTGCTCAAGGAGGTTGTGGAGTCTCCACCCTTGGAGCTATTCAAAAGTCATGGCCCTGAGCAGCCATCTCCAGATGGCTCTTGGACCAGCTGACCTCCAGAGGTCCCTTCCAACGTTAAGCATTCTGTGAATGCCTCCTACACAGTTGTTAACCAGTAGACTCTAAAATGACATCTCCAGTGAACAATGCCCAGTCTGCCACGGCTGGAGAAAGAACTTGTGAGACATATCATGTGGGTGGCATGGAAACAAAAATGGAAAGAAAAAGATACAGAAAAATGGAATGACAGCAAACTCTGAAGGACAAAGAAGCCAGCCCCAAAAGGAGAAGAGTGAAACAGCTGAGAGCAGCCTGTACCACAGTCTATATTCAGCTGAGTATAAGCCATTCATTCGTTAACATTTCCAACAGCTGAAACACAGCCACCTTTCATCGATGCTTTGGGATAAAAGCGCACTCCAGTTTGGTTTGTGTTGGGTGTTTTTTTGGTTTTGTTTTTTTTCTTTGTTGTTGTTGTTTTTGTTTGTTTCCTTTTTTGTTTGTTTTTGTTTGTTGGTTTTGGTTTTGTTTGGTTTGGGGTTTTTTTTGTCTGAAGGGCATTAATGTCAGGCATATAATGTCAGACACTGGCACGCAGAAAAGGGAATAATATTAAAACAAACAGTACCAGAACCCATATATATATATAAAGGGGACATGGACTGACAACAGACATAACTGGTCATTTTCCACAGTCTCCTTGAGTGTCTTAGCAAACTGTTACTTCAAACACTGAGTAAGACTTGAGCATTCAGAAAGCAGTTCCTCATTGTTGTCATTAGTTTCTGTCCCCCTTGACAATATTTCGGCTATCTAGTAAAAGCTGCCTCATAAATAACATTCATCAGGCTTCTACTGCTATTACATGTCATGGATTAATCCTACATGTACTACTGTGGCTCTTTTTTCAGGCATCTTTTGATGATGACATACATTTACATTATCATTTTCAAATTCTTACATTGCTTGATTGGTTGCAGTTGCAAACTATCATCACCCATCTCCAGAAAACAAAGGGAATACACCTGTAGGATACTGTGAGTGCACCACCTCCGTTAAACTGTAACAGTTTGTTGTTTGCAAATAGGCATAGTGAGTGACACATCACCACCCTTTTTTCACCTATTCGTTTCCTTTCTTTAAGGGACATCTTCTCATTTCTCAATCCAGAACATGTCATTTTAGCTTGTTGAAGACACAGCATGACGGGATAACTCTCTGGCTACACAGATGGATAATTTTTTCTCATAATATAAAAGCCACTTTGAAATGCTCAGCAAAGAAAATTCCAAAGAGGATTATTGAGTGTCAGTACTCTTCTTTTGGCAGTTTTCCTTCACAACTACCTTTACAGCCTCCTAGAGCTCAAGCACGGCAGGAACAGCAAACCATTCCTCCTGCTTTGGTTCTATCTTGCAGTGGTGGTGCCACTCTGGTATGGCTGGTAGGGAAGCCCTGCCAGCCCTTCAGACAGGCAAAGCAAAGTAGGTGGTATGTAATACCAAATTATAGCCATTGCTAAAAGAGCCCACACTCAAACTTTTTCCTATACTCTTACAAATAAAATTCTCAGCAACCTAGCAATGTTGGCTTCTTGCTGGGACAAATGCAGTCACTCCAGCACATTTTCTTAAACACTTTGTTCTGTTTCATACAGAGTAAAGTCTACACTTATCAATGAAGGTAAGACAGTTGTGACTTGCTAAACAAAACAAAAGATAAACAAACAAAACCAAACAAAAACAACAAAAACCCCAAACAAACACAAAACTAAACACAAAACCAAACAAAACAAAAGAACAGCAACAAAGCAACCACCTATGAAGATGACAAATGCAATAGAGTATAAATCTACTTGATAAAAAATAGTAGTTTATAGCAATCTCCCATTTTCTCTGGGAATAATATAAACAAAACATATTCTTATCCTTGTGCTCGTATTATCACCATTTGAAGAGGTTTATTTGCAGTGTTGATCTATTAATTTTTCCATATCAAATCACTATTACATCTAGTGTTCTCTTAAGACTTCTCAAAATTCTTTTAGTTCCAGAGAGAATACTGCATTCTCAGATAGACTTTTAAAAATTAAATAAGCTCTAACACTGATGGATGTATTTGTTCTTGTTGAAAAAGCTGTGTTAGCATGATTATGATTTTTAACTTCTTATATTTTGTAAACATAAATGTTCTCTATGAGTTACAAGAGCCTGACATTTCCAGAACTTCTGCTTACAGAATATCTGAGCATTAAGGGTGCAGCTGGTCAATTCTGTAACTTATCTCTCATAAGCAGGAACACGATCACATACTTCAAAACTACTTCAAAAGTAACAGAGAAAGTTAAATACAAAAATCATTTATGGCAACTGGTAGCGAGACCCTGGAGCATGAAAAAACAACTGAATTGGTATTCCAGTTTTATTTTTAGGTAGACGTTGCTTATTTAATGCACTTCAAGGAAATTTTCCCTACTGTAAATACTTTTTCATTCTCAGATTTTGACCATTGTGAGTTTAAAGGGGCATGCAACAACTCCCAAATTTAGCTAACACCCATTATGAAAACAATATGCCTTTCCAACTTCTAGGTAACTAGTCCAAGAAAGTTGAAGAATTTAAACTTTTTACTGTAATACTTTTAAAACTCATGTATCTTAATTTTTTTAACTTCTATCCTGATTTCCTATGTCTTCAAATGGATTGGAATAATCCCATAAGATCTTTACCTTCTCCTTTCCAAATCCAAATATCTTTCCAACTTTACAGACAGCTAAAAGTCTGTGGAAATAGAAATATTATAGAAATATTCACTGTTATACTCCTAATGATGATATTGAGACTGCAAGCACATTTATAAGGTGCATGTACAACATGGAGGAAAGACAAAAAAAACAGAATGAACTTGGTATGAGAAAAAATTTGTGGTAAGCTTTTGAGTCCAAAAACCAAATCAGCAACTTCAGTGCCCAACTGGAATTCCTTAAAAAGTCAAAAAGATGCCAAAAATAATAGCTGCACTGAGTTGTGAAGCAGAAAGTGGCACCAGTCCTGGTCAATCTTTCCAAAGAAAAAACTTGCACCCTGTCCAACATTACCATGCTAACATTAACTTCTAATGAAATAAAAATTAAGCTATTTTTACCCTTCTTGCTTGCTTACCCAAAAATACATGGATCTTAAATAAAAAAAAAAAATAAATCTTTTATGTTGCAGACAATGAGAGGCCCCTGAACAACTGATTGAGAAACACTGGTCGAGTCATGACCCCCTCCTGTGGCCATACAATGCTGGGTCTCACACAGTCAGCCTCTGTCCACAGCAAACTGAGATTAAGCTTCTAGTGTTTTGTCCAGCACAGTGGGACCTCTTGCTCAGAACTCAGTTTCTTAGTCTTGCCTTGGAGAACCACAACATACTCTTTTTCTTAACCTCACTGCAGTGCAATTATCAAAAGTCACTCGTAGACCTTCACACCCTCTTCACACCGTGCCAGGCACATACAGTGCTTCAAAGACTCCAATGATTAATTCCTTATGCTCCAAGTCACCAGAAGTGTCATATATGGAAATTCTATGAGAAGTCAAAGTTTAAAAGAATAGACCCTAGTTAGCTGACACATCCATCTATTCATGGCACTACACCTTGAAGAACGGATGGTTTAATCCTCATTTAGTAACAGATTAGCCAAGTCTCATGTACATGGCTTAGTTATTCCTCAGAAATTGAATCAAAGTTCTCTCATTAAATGATGAAATACTAATAAACAACCAAAGGCACTGGGCATACAATATGTCCTTGGAGGGAGGCAGTGAAAGTCTAAGGAGTCCTGTATGCATTTACAAATATTCATTCAGTTCCTCACATCATAAAACCTCTTGGCCGAAGCAAACAGCAAATGCTGATCATGATTCCCTTCTATTTGTACCATTTATAGAAACACCGCCCTACACTAATCCAATAAATCCAGTCTTACATACTACCATGTAGTGTGCAAGTCAACAAAGCCATGCACAGAAACCCAGACTAGGCTGCCCAGTTACCTGGAGTATCAACAGCTGTACAGAGGCCAGGCTGAGACACGGTGCTAACGCCGCTTCATTACCAGCTCCTGCAGAACTAAGCCAGGTAGTTCTGACACCTGCAAGCCCTCTCACAACTGAAAGGTATCTCCTGAAAGAACAGATAACAAGACTGCCTTCCTTGGTAAGCTGCCTGCACTCCGCTGTCACTTGGGATAAGCAACACTATCAGTCACTGATTTAAGACATTATTAATACCAGTAATTTATGCAAGGGAGCATTCGGACAGTTGAACAAAAAAACAGTTACCAGATGGTCTCCAGTCCCTGCAAATGGCTAAAAAGGGAAAACACTTGTTCAACACAATCTTGAACTATTCTCAAAAAAATTTACTTTTCCTTCTCAGGCCAAAGCCTGTCAAGAACAAGAGACCCTTGGAGGACATTCTGAAGTTCAGTCCATTAGATTTGCCACAGGAAACCAAGTCCTGCACAGCTGAAGGCCCTGTCTCCAATTATTGTGGTACAGAATGTGTTCTGTGGTGTCACACTGCGAGGGTGCCACCATTTCCGCAGCCAAAATTCAAAGTCTCTTGTGGGTTAAATGTAACACAGGAAGATGCTCCACTACATTGCTCGCTCTTCTTCAGTCCTCTCTAGAGGTCAGACCATGAGCTGAATTGCTCAGAATGTTACATTTTTTATAGAAATCTCACAATTTACCTAACTGTCCCACCCCAGTTCTTAGAAACCTTTTTCACCAGATGAGCTCAGTGTACTTGAAGAAAAAGGAAAGCAACACCATCATGATCTCCTAACAGGACAAGACGGGCATAGGAAAGAAGATGCCTTCAATCACCAAGCAACACTAAGCGCTCAAGAGACTCAAGGGCCAACTTAACACTGGATTCACCACATGACACTGTCTCTCTTCCCATGCTCCAGTAAGTGAGAGCACATGCCAGGTGGAATAACCCTTCATGTGAGGCTAATCTGCAGTATGTTCCACTTACTGGAAGAAAAACAAATCAATAGATAAATAACTTTCCCACGGTTCATATACAGGTCTGGTTTCACTCAGGAGAACATAGATTCCTAAGTCCACATCATGCAGCTTATTGTCAATCCTTGGCTCTAGGCCTAATCAGCACAGAGTGAGAAGTGTCAAAGGTTCCTGAGAGTAAATCCAAATAAGGTTGTTCATCAAGAGCTTCTTAGATCAAACCAATATTAAACAGAGGAATCAAGAGTTTAGCTGAAATTTGGGATGTCCTTTTAGCTTACAAGGCAGATTCTTAGGGCATGATTCCCTACACCTCCACATAAGTAAATAAAAGAGGTATGTTTAGCATCTACTAATAAGAGAGGAGCAGACATACACAACATCTTCAGGCAGTTAGTTACAGTCAAGTGCAACCTGCAAGCTGCTTCTCTGCCTTCACCAGGCTGGTCTATGATCACAACTGAGCTCTTCTCCAGAAGAAAAATACCTGAGAGGCCCTTCTATTTGAAGCTGGGCAGCTAACTCTGGTATCAAGAAGGCACTTTGGCCTTACGGCTCAGAGATGAACCTCAGCATATACCCTGATGTAAGTCACCATACATATCCAAACACTATTTGTCCACATGCATAAGATGGATGAAATATCTTGCTCTTTTCTGAACCCTGTTTTGTCCATTCAAACTGTTCCTTAATACCAAAGAAAGGAGCCAAGCTAAATATCTCAGAGTTCAGTTTAAAATTTGGCAAGCAATGCTACTCAGCCCAGTTCAAGCAGATGCCACTTTGCCTCTGGCCCCTCGTTCTCCTGTTCACACTGACACCTTCTTGCTATGTCAGCACAGCTACTTGTGTGGCAGAAAACATATCAGACTGAAAAATATACACCTTTTTGGCTGGCTATTTTTCAGCTGCATCAGTTAGCTGCTCTGTTTTTCCACGTGGTTGAACAGACTGCTATGCCAGCCAGGACAGAGCAGGAACACACTCCTGAGAGACGAAGGGCCTAGATTGCCTTCAGGCACTGATGGAAAGAACTTGTGTAACAGCATCTTCAGCAATGTAACAGACCCAAGGGTCTATTTTATATGTATGTAGTGTCTCGCTGGGTAACACAAGGAATTCTTTCCTTTTGACACAGTAGGAATGATTTGATGTTTAAAATCAAAGGACATATTCTAAAACAATAAATGCATAAATAATTGATGACTTACATATTATATAGGAGATAATATTACCTTAGGGGGTTGACATTAGATTAGAAACAAATTATAAAGCTTGTCCTCTCTTAATCCTATGCAAACATCTCAAAATTTTGTATTTATTGTGAAACCAGTATTATTTGAAGACACTCAATCCCAGGTAAAAGGGGCAAAACATGATCTGTGCTTGCCACTGTGTCACCCACAGGGTATGATTGCAAAGCCAAGCAATAAGAACTGACCCAGCACCAATCTCATCTGTAATCTACCAGCTAGTGACTTTCTCCCACAATAACTAAAGTCCCAAAGTCCAGACTCACTTTCAAATTATGATGTGTGAAAGATAAGGAGCCTCATGATAGGGAAAGGAGCACAGTTTTTTCACATTGAACGTGTGGAGAGGCAGCAATTCCACCTGCTTGCACTCCAAGGTTTGACTTTCTGCAAACACTGGACTGCGGCAAAACCTCATTTAATCGGATTGCCACAGGATGCTTCTAAAGCCTAAAAAAGTTCACCAGAAAACCAGGATTTAGTTTTAAAGGAGTGGAGAAGGTAAATATATATGAATTTGAATTACACATTTTTAAAAAGAATTAATTCATGATAGTATTTCCCTCTCTGAAGGCTGGCACAACTGAAAACTTGGTGCTACAGAAGAGTGTATTTACAAGAAAAGGAAAAGGAAACACTAGTAATTACATTTTCATGATTTTGGACTGGAGAGCTTACTTTTCGGAAGGACAGTTATGACTGACATAGTTGTTTCTGAAGCGTCTGCAACCATGGCAGCTGAGGCTGGAGCAACAGTGATGGAGTGGTGGATGATAAAATAAAGCATTTCATGTGAGCTACAAATACATTCCTCTAACAGTATATTTTAATACAGGTAAAGGGCAGAGGCAGAAATGCTGATCACTAAATTCTCATCTCAGGCATCCAAACTATATGCCATATCAAGTAAAAGCCCCTGAGCTTAAAAATATTTGAAATATGAGAGAGTAGTTCAGGTAAATAGTGTATGCATACTCAGTTTTTCCTCTTCTGTGGATATCTGCTTTGGTCCACTGTCAGAGACAGAAACTAGGAGTAGATGGACCTTGGCCTTAGCACAGACACCCTTTTTAAAGGTCTGACTCAATAATGTAATTGGGGGTTCTGAAAGGAGCAAGAAATAAAAGATGAGTTAAAAAGAAAGACTGAAAATTATCATCTGAGGAAAGCATTTCCTACCTTCTGATCCTAATTAAGAGGGGAAGAATCTCCAAATTAGAATCCTTGGGGCCCTTAAGCTCAAGTATGATTTTAGCAGTACTCAGGCTCTCAAATGAAAGCAAGGGATCACAGGAGATCATCAGCTACACCCACTGCTCCTCACTGAGATACTGCAATTGTCTCTGCAAACAATACAACTCTCAAGTATAAGAAGATAGACTGTTTGAAATGATTCATGCAAACCCAAAGCTTATCTCTCATTAGTAGCAGAGAGTTTGCATCTAGACTGGACGTGACAATGGTAGTTCATAATACTTTCAATAGGTACGAGAAATCAGAGGTGACAAGGGAGAACTGGAGACAAATGCCAATGCTGTACAGCATGAAAGGCTTTGGAGGAACTCTACCAAATATGACTTGCACATGCAGCAGTGAGCACAGTAGCATTCAACTTGGGTACAACTTCTATCTGATACAGTAACACAGAGGCATAACCCTACTTCTGCACTTGGTCAGGTCATTATCTTGGAGAATAAATGCATAACAGTGCCTCCTCTTTTTAAAGCAGTATAAAATCATGTATTCTAAATTAAACAAAATTATTTGCAGTCATATTATCAGTCTACTTCCCAATACTCATACAGAAAGCTTTCATATAATCAGAAACAAATGCTTAAGCTTTATTTACAGTTGCTGGATCTTCTGGCAACAAAAAAAAAACCTTAAAGAAATCACTGGTAAGCTGCCCATGAAAACACACAAAAACATCTAAAATTATGCATGAAATTCCTGAAATAAACATTCATTTGGAAAAAAAAGTAACCAATAATCACAAAAAAAGGTTACTTCTGAGCAAGGACTTGAGCCACAAATATTTACATTCACAAGCAAAATACACTTGTTTGTTTTGATACTAGAGGCAATTTATTCAAAGTATGTTACAGGTAATTATTTTAACCTTGTTAAAAGAGTCAAACTTCACATACTCAAAATTATAAACTGTAATGAGGCAAAAAAACATTATTCCATTTTAAATTCAGCCTTTTCCCAGTCTCATCCATCAATACCAATGTTATCAAGGATTTAGCTTTAAGCAGAGATGACAGCCTTTACTAACATTTTATAGACATCTTCAGCTAATTCAGTTGCCAGGCTGACTCCTTGAATTCTAAAACATTAACCTGGCCCTGAGGGATGGACACCATAATGTGAGGAGGGCTGGATCACTCCTGATCTTTCTTGAGTAACACAGAAGTACTCACCTCTCCTGTGTTCAATTTCAACTTACCTATGCCAGTATTGCCCTAAATGAGGCTTCAAAATAATAATTCAAAATAATAATTAAAAAAAAAGACAGCAGTTCATCTCAGTAACACAGAATTAAGGCAATGTAAACTTGTTTTCCCCTTTTTTTTTTTTTAACAACGAATTAGAGAGAAGCCTATTCCCAGCTTATAAGATTTCAATGGGAGAGCAGAAAGATGCTACAGGGGTATTCACAGAAATCCATTCAGGAATCAGATATCTGATGTTAGAAAAGAAATCATAATTCTACTGGGAAATGAATCTAACAGTTGCTTCTGTGAAAACAATTGCATAATCAAAGAATGTTTCCTGAAAATATTTTTGTGTAAAAAGATATCTTAGCATTTTTCAGCCAAGAAAAAAAATAAGTATGGTAATTCAAACAGTATTATTTCTTCTCAAGTTAATACTCCTAGAAATGTGTACAAAGGTTTTCAGTTCCTTTTGCTTACTTTCTAAAGAAGTATGTGAAGGCAAGAAAATGGTTCTTCTCGGTCCTGTTGTTACCAGTGCAAAACTATTTGATATGCCTAGGAAAAAGTTCTTCAATTTGATTCTCCTCTTACTTTGGATTAAGAGCTGCAAAAGCCAGTGTTGTTCAATGGATATCTATGAGAAGTGTTAAGTCTTCCCCAGGCGAATGTGGGTCCACATGCTTGAGAAATTGAAGCCAGCAGTAAAGGTTAAAGATGCTCATTTACCTCTCTTAACACAGCTGAGGTTATGAATTTATTACACAGTAGCCCAGAAACTACATGATCAGTTTAAGCCACTGGAAGAGATAGTTCAAGAAATCTTCTTACACATCAGTCTTTGCAGCTCCTTCTCATTTCCTTCTCTGCCAGTGCATGCATTTCTGTGGCTGTACAGGCAGTGTGACTAAGGATTTGACTCAGCATAAACCCAGAAACTTTTCCTGTCCTCTCTCAGCTACAGTGCTGTGTGATCAAAGTCCAGTCGAAGGAACACTGTAGCTAGCAAGGCAACCTAAAACTGAGCCTTCTCTGAGACACAAGAACAGCACATTCTTCTCCTGCATTCCAGTTTCAGACCTTCAAAACAACCAAATGATGTAAACTGCTTAAAATGTCAGAAATACAGTAAAGAACTGTATCTGCTGAACAATAATTCATTTTTGTGGGTATAATGCACTCTGCATCATAGGAATATATTTTTCTTGATTACCCTTGGACAAAACAGTCATATAAAACTTGAGACCCATATAACACTACTTTTTCATTTAGCCTTTTCTGTGGTAAGGTCAATGACACGTGGTCACTCTCACTTTACATGAAACACAATTCTACACAGAGTATGTCCATAGTTTCTTCAACCCCTTCTGCCAATCCTTTGATCCCTTGGCTGAAATTAAATTGTGTTTAAATGTTCATTCAAAGGTTGTACATAATGTCTGGAGGATCAGGCTGAGAAAAACCTTGTAGAGCTCAAACAGGAGAACTGCAAAGTTCCCACCTAGGGAAGAACAATCCCATGGCACTCGCACAGGCTGGGGGCCACCCAGCTGGAAAGCAGCTTGGCAGAGAAGGACCTGGGGGTCCTGACGGACAACAAGTTGACTATAATTCAGCAACGTGCTCTTGCTGCAAAAAAGGCTAATGGTAATCTGGGCTGCATTAGGAGGAGTGTTGCCAGCAGATCGAGGCAGACAATCCTTCTCCTCTACTCAACACTGGTGAGGCTTCTCCTGGAGTAGTGTGTCTAGTGCTGGGATCCTCAGCAGAAGGGAGATGTGGACATGCTGGTGTGAGTGTAGCAAAAGGCTATGAAGATGATTAAGGGACTGAAACATCTCTCTTAAGAGAAAACGCTGAGAGAGAAGGGTCTCTCTAGCCTGGAGAAGGCTCAGGGGAAATCTTACGAATGAACATCAAAACATGCAGAAAGGTGTAAAAAAGACAGAGCCAGGCTCTCTGCAGTGGTACCCAGAGACAAGACCAGAGACAGTGAGCACAGACAAACACAGGTGATTCCCTCTGAACATCAGGATATACTTGTCCACTGTGAGAGTGACCAAGCACTGGCACAGGTTGCCACATCAGCCATTCTGTGATTCTGTGCAAGTGCTGTTTTGTGAAGCCCTTTTGTTCTAAAAACCACGGAGATGGGTGCTTCCAAACTCCATTATTTGCACTCCAACTTGTACCCTGTAAATCCTTTCATGCTGTGGTCTCCAGCACATATGGAATGCATTGTGAACAGACAATCTGCCAGCTCTGAAAACAGCAATGCTGTTATAAAACATGAAACTTCAATCCCAGTTTTGGCACAGTTATGTAAGTCTCAAATATAACTGTAACAGCCACAAAAAATTATCTGCATTTGCTTTTTCTTTAGATTGATTTAACTATATTAAGACAAAGAAAAGCTGCACTTCATATTCTTAAGCTTTAATAGGTGACAACTTACTCTTGAAATCTTATTTCTCTTCATGGTTCCCCATCTTTTCATACACTTGATGAACCATTTAGTAGTAGAACAGGAAGAATGTCTGCAGTATTGTCACAGATCTAAACAAGATTTTTTGTCATTTTGTGTGGTTTAACTGAATTAAAAAACTCAATTTAACACATCAGAGAAACCTGAGGAGTTGTTGAAGTAGTTGGACAAACCTGCATGCCACACATCAGATGGGCAGGATACTTCATACAAGCATGTCCTGGGTCTAAAAGTCATGGTAACACTGTCATGAAAAAACCTCTTGACAAGAACAGACTGATACCGAAGAGAAAACCAAATATATTTCCCAGTATTGCATGGGTTCAGGAAACTCTTGTGAGCTTAGTTTGCAACATGGGTGTCAGACTCAGCTTCTAGAATGTCAGAGAACAGACTACTAGCTAACAAATATTTCTCAGATATATCAGTATCCTCTTCTCGCTTTACATTAGTTTTAGGAAAGCATTTGCATACTCTAAGTTTATCCTTCCTAGAGCTTGTGGTCAATGAAAGCAGATGACTTTGTTACCCTGTGATCTAAAGTACAGAAAAATTGTATGACTGGGGGTAGGGAAGAGCCTCCTAACAAAGACCATGATTGCACTGGCTCCCAGTGCCCTCTTCACTGCACTAGAGACTTCTCTCCCCAGTCTCTGCAGGATTGGGCACCTCCTCTATGCATACACATGTGAAAGTAATGTAAAAGTGTTTCTCCTCTAAGAGATCTACTTTTATAAGGGAATAAATGACCAAAAAATGAAGTGCAGCATCTGATTTCAGTGTTGTACTCCCTGTTTTCTCTTTGCAAACTGTACTGAGTAAATATTCAAGCACTTTATTTTGGTGTGTAGTCAAGATGCAGTCTCCCTCAACATACCAGTGCTAATATTCCACTCATTCCTTCAGCCAACTCTAAAACAAAGCAGCTCATAAAAAGGCTAGACAGTCTGTTTCAGGTACCTTCTGCCTTTTCATTTAAGAAGTCTGCTGCAGAAGCACACCAGATATTCAGAATAAGACACTGCTGCATTCATAGTTCATGAGTATAAATCATTCCCTCCAGTTTCTCACTCAAGAATCAAGTCCAGCTCCAGAGACTGATGGCTGAGGTTTGTGTCTTGGAAAACATGACACCTACAGGGCTCTAGGTATTAGGCTCCCAGTACCAGCTGAAACACATTACTGGACTGTGAAGACACCCCCCACTACCCTTCACCAGAGCTTTGTGCCAACCCTGCCTGGCAGTTAGAAATCCCTCATTTAGCAACCTTAGCAACTGCCAATGTTTTTTAATTTTATGATAATCTCCACCAAGTTTTCAGGCCTCCAAAAGAATACAAATAGTCAACCTCCTTTCTAAAGTTAGATTTAGGCTTATGGCTTAAAGGGCAGGGCCTCCACACTCATGAAGAATTCTAGCCCTGTTCCAAAAAGGGCTCAGCATTCCTGTTTTAGCTCCAGCTATCCTTTTAATCTCATACCTTGTACAGAACTCCTGGCTTTATACTTGTTGTACCATTCAGTGAGAAGCACAGAATGAAAGGATGTGTTTCAGGGATGAGACCAACCTCATCAAAAAACCAAGTCTTTGGATGTCCACCTGCACATCTGGTTTTTAGAATGTTTATTTATTTATTATTAGCTGAAAGGGATTAATTTCCATAGACCAATTCACCAGTTTACTTTGTGCAGTATTTTCCACTGAGGCACTCCTAGTGCCCTCACCACGGCTGACAGAACAATGTCAATGGCGAGCTGCAAGCCAAAGACCACCTAAGACACTTCTCTGATACAGACTGAAAAAACAGTGCCATTTCAACTGTGATACAGTTAATTTCAATCATCCGAGTTTTGGAAAGAGGAAGCTGACTCGTTATGTTCAGAAAAAAAAGAGTTACTAAAGCCACACATGTGAGCAGACACGTGGATCCTTTCTGCTAATAAATGCACTTGAAATGTGGCTGCCCCATGTCACATAAAAATGGTCTGTAGACAGGCACATGTATCAGACAGGGCAACAGAGGGCCAGAGACTGAGTGGCAGAAAGCATCTTGCACTACAACTTCTTTATGTGCCAGCATGTCCTTCTCCAAAAAGCACAGAATTTTCAAAGCAGCTGTGAAGTATCAATAACCCCTGGGTACTTTAGTGCCACTGTCAGTGGTACAGATGCACTGGCTTTTTTTTACTGCATATCCAGGCTCAAATTTAGAGTTTTGTTGTTTTCTAGACTCTATTCTAACATGGCAAGTTGCGGTGACTGCTCAGGAAGAGCTCAAGACGGGATCTGGACACTTTGCAGTCTCTGAGAGAGACAAGGAGATATCTGTTTCTTGTTTGGGGGAGAAGGGAAGAGGGGCTTTTTGCCAGTTTACTGCAAGCAACACGCCGTCAGAACTGTGGGATCTGACTCTGTTCACTTTGACGTCTGAGGGTCACAAGATCCTTCTCCTCTTCACCAAATCGATATGACTATGACCCATGTTACCTCCTCAACCACAGTAAAAGGTGGAGTTGGGTAGAGAACTCATGTCTGAGCAGAGCTTAAGGAATGGAAGCAACGCAGAACCAGGGTGACAGATGCCAAAGCAGTCAACAAAAACAAGGCTGCTAGTCTGGCTCCCAGACCTGCACCTGCATTGATAACACTCATCATTTTCTCCAAATGCCATGCTAATTCTACAAACTTTTGGAAACTCACAAACGTTCTGTTCTACTCTACATGTGGAAGAAATGGGATGTGGAAGAGTGGGAAGACTTCTTCCTTTTTTCCTGCTACTGGCCACCTGCAAGACTGAACTAGTCTCTTCATTTCAGTGCCTCTGTCTCTTCCTCTCCCCTTTTGTTCTGCCTGTTTAGCTTTGGGGCTTGGTGGGTGGCTCTTTGGGTGTAGTGTTTCATTTGTGGTTTTTCTGAGTTGTTTTTGCTTTTGTTTTTCTGGTTTCTTTTTTTTTTGGGGGGGTGGGGGGGTAGAGGGGGTCATAACTTTTATTTGGCACTTTACTTCAATCTTCAGCTATTGAGAGACACTGACTGGGAGGGAATCTTGGCTAAAATTCTAGTATAAATGTTTCAAGTGTTCTGGGTTTCAGAGAAATTCAAAAAATGTAACACAAATCCCTGAAAAGCTTCAACAATAAGAGCAAAAAGCAAGCTATAAAAAGGCATTTTGGGTCCCCATCTTAAAGCAGAACTTCTTTAGGGAGAAGAGCTGTCATATGCGTGAGCTGCACTGCCTGGGGCAATGGGACAAACCCAGGGTCTGAGTTTAGCAATACTGGAACAAGGAACACACTGTGTGTTCAGGTTGTGACTGGCATTATCAATCAATAACTAAAAAAAAAAGAAAAACAAAACAAAACAAAAAACCAAAACCAAAAACACAAACAAAAAACCTAGAAAAACAAAACAAAACCAACAAAAAAACCCAGAAAAACAAAACACCACACCAAACAGCAAAAACAGCAAACAAAAACACAAACAAACAAGAACACCAAAAAACCACAACAATTTATCCATATCAGGAACCTTCTCATGAAAACACACCTTGAGCAAGGGCTGAGAAAGCTTCAGGATCTGGCTACATGTATACATGTGCATATATATCAACAAAGACATATACATACTTATATTTATTTATCTCTGTGCACATGTATGTGCATGAGTGTGTTTCTAAGATGTTTTCAGAAATCCTGTTTCCTGTTGGAAGATTCAAAGACCCGAATAACCCACCCATGGACAAATCAGTTATATATTCTTTACTTCTCAAGCCAAATTTTTCTGGTGCTATATAATGAGATTTTACATTCTTTGTGCTTCATTGCCTAATTAGATCAATGCAGGCTACTCCCCCTGTCCCTCCCTTTCTGTAGTAGGGACTTTCATTGCCTGTAGCTACACAAGTGTGGTTGCTTTTGCCAAATATTTGGAGATACTGCTAATGGCTTCATTTGAACTCTGCATTGCTGCATATTAGTATGGAGGAGGGCGGGTTGTGTATTTTAATCCATACTGTGATTGCTTTGATGTTGTTTGTAATGAGGAATATGGGTTTATTTATACATATCAGAGCTGTTATAGGAATTTGTGCTTCCCAAAGGATTAGATTTCCACTATCAAACAAAACACAGTGTATACTTAGAAGAAGAGGGAGGCTAACTAGAGGTCAATTTTCCACTCACAAACTGCAGTGCTTACCCTCTCTCTCTCTAGTTCTTTCCATCCATGGATCCAAACAGAAAGCTATCACTTATCCTCACCTTGCATGCAAGGAAACAGTCAAGACACCACCACACACTGCTGTAGGTCACACGGATAATTAATGCAGCATTAGAGAAGACACAGGACCCACTGCTGCCTCCAGACTGACACTGCCACACACACATTTTGAAAAAAAACCACACAGGAATTGCCAGAAATAAGGATCTCCACCTTTTACATCCTTGACAGTGCATAAGAAGGCAGAAGGGAAAAAGTTGAAGGAAAGGGTTGGCTGAACACGGTTTTTAAAAGGAATACAAAAAAATTTAACCACGGGAATATGTATGGTTTCTGTAACTCCTCCTAGTTCCAAACGCTGAGACCGCAAAACTACAGCACTACTGTTTACCCCCTTCAGAAGCTCAAAGTCCGTGCACAAATTATTGTGGACTCTGCAAATTAGGCATTTATGCCAGAGGCAAGAATGAAACTACATCTCTACAACACAGAAAAATGATATCTCACTGCGAATCTCCAGGGTCAAGTACTCAGTACTCAAGACAGAGATAACTGTTCTGGAAAAAACCCCAAACCCACCATTAAATGAAGTTTCTGATACCGCGCACTTCCATGCAAATTTAAGCCCAACTGAGTAACAGGTCTTACTGTACAAAAGCCTGGAAAGTTAAATCTCTCTTGCCAAAGTCAGTTTTGCTTCTCAGCTATCATTTTGAGAGTGCTGCTGGGGCTATGGTAATTTCAGCTTCACAGATTCCTCTTGGAATCATTTAAACATTTACTTTTAACAGAAAGATCTTTAAAAATTACATTATCTGCCACTTGCAATGGGAGAAGACCTTTTCAGAGTATTTTGTGGACTCTCTAGAGCTTCATTTTCAGAAGAGATCTTCTGCTTGGAATATATCTTTGTTTTTTCATATTTAATATTATATTTTGACTAAGTACGTTGTTTATGATCATTATAATATTCTCATGGAAAGAAATTATGAAGGTGAAAATAAAGGGGAAAGAGATGGCGTAACACTCCAGATCTGGCACAAAAGGCACTTTCACAGACCTTTCAGCATCTTCTGAACAGTCAGATACCCTGCAGAACTACTGAAGGGAAAGGGCTCACAGTTAATAAATGAAGAACCCAGATGCTCCTGCCTGCCAGAACTGTACTCTTCACTCATGGGCGTGTGAGTAAACTGCTGCTTTCCTGTGACCCAGTGGGCAGCACATACTCTGAGCACTCCTTAAACACTAAGAAAGCCACTGCAATTGCTCATTTATTTCAGGAATGCAAATGTCATCTGAATAAAACCTCCCTGCTGGACAGGACTCAAGTGTATCATTCTCCCATGACCCAGCTGACCAAGATGAGGTGGCACTGCTCCTCACTGGAGCTGAGGGTAAGGACAGGACACACACCCAGCCTCACGCGCCTGGCACTGCAACAACCCCAGCTCAGCACATCTTACCTGCCACAGAGAATGGCTTAAGGCCATGTTTGAGCTTTTGTTCCCAGCTCACTGTTAGCAAGGACGACAAACCAGGTCACAGTGATGCTGCAGAGAACCCTCTGCGTCAGCAGAGGTACAGACTCATGGAGGACCTCTTCCCCTGGTTTTATTAAACAAGGTTGAAAATACTAGAGAGTATCTAAACAGAACAAAATTATTTTTTTACCCCTAGATACGAGGTTGACATAACATTTTTAACAACTGTTCCATGGGTCTACTGGAAATTTATGGGGTTTTTGAGCACAAGGACATGGGAGGAGGCAGCCACTGTGACTACAAAAATATCGGTTTCCTGTTTAAATCTGGGACTGTATTTAGACTTGATGGCTTATCATCTGAGAAGGTTCTCTGAATAGAGGGAAGGTTGGTTTGTTTGTTTGTATTAGGGATAACACAGTTTCCTGACTGGGATCACAGTGTTTATATTTGCCAATTTCATGTCAATTGTGAGTAACAAATTCAACTAATTTACTCATAGACTGTGGTGAATTTGCTCAGTATGTCCACCCCCAATTCTTTTTATAAAAGAATTTGCTTTTTCCGCATGAAAAATATTTCAAATTTTGGGAATGCTTGGACTGTGCAGCTGTTACATAGGCGACTATTAGATACTCAAAGAAAATTCCTCTCAAAAAGGAAGCTGAAGCTGGTTTGATCATAAATATGAGACTTCCCATGACCTTCCATTGCCTGTATCTTAATGTCAGTGTCTTGAGTTTTACCCCTTGACCATGAACAGCTGGCACTGCCTACTCCATTGCTTCTCTAAGGAATTGTCAATAGAAGCTCAACACGGAGACAAAAATCATTGGAAAAGGCTAGTTGAAAACTTAAACCCACTTATTTGGAAAGATACCAGGGTGAGAAGCTGACAAGCGACATGGCTTTGGCTTGTCTAGTACTCACCGCTCCAAAGCTATCTGAGATATCTGAGAACTTATTGAAATGAATGTCATTTCACTCTTTGCTGGGGTCTCTAACGGAGAAGCTCGAGTCCATTTACTTTAAAGCACCAAGGCTGAAAAAGACAGTGGTTCTGAAGTTGATTCACCAATGGATTAGTTGCTCAAGAACTCACAGTCGAGCAAAGAGATGGACCTTATCAGAAGAAACTGTTCCGTGTCTCACCCTCTGACATAAACTTGACAGATGTTAACAGTATAGAGATTGATAGGGCCTCTTCATCCTATGCCTCTTGTGCAAATACTTGTTTTAGTATGGAAAAAAATGTGTATTCATAGCATGTTGAATTTGGGGAGAAAGAAATTCATAGCATAAGGTATCTTACTCCACTTTGGAGACAAGACTAACTGGACACATTTAAGAACATAGTCTGTTGCTCCATCACTAAATGATTTGTGTTTTATTATCAACTGTAGCAGTGAATTATCTTTTACCTCAGCCCATCTTTCCCTTCCCAATCCTCACTGGCCATCACTTATTTTTTGAGAATCACTTGCTAGTAGTTTTCAACTTCTTTGACAAGATGAGATTTTCACCCACAAAAACAACTGAAACTTTGCATTGACAAAGCTGTCCTGTGCTATTGGGTGCCTTATTACAATCAAATTAAAATTTTCAAAAGCCAGGAAATAGGCAATGAAGGTACAAACTGATGTAACCTTTACTATGTTCTTGAAAATGGTAAGTAACCTCTGGCACTGATTTTCATACACTGCAGCACAACCAACACGCTATTGATAACTACAAAAATAAAGGGAAAACAAACAACCAGTTATTTTGTAGATCCTTGCCATCTCAGAAGTAGAAACAATAAAAAACATGTTTGAGAAGCTCTTGACCACACAAGGACAGCATCAAGTGCACAGGTCCTGTGGAACAAATGGGATTCTTCTTCCCTCTGAATTGTCTCCATAGAGGGAACAGGCCACAGACAAGGTAGCACTGTCATGAGACTGTTAAAACTCACACCAAAATGAGATCCTGTTCACATATAAGCACCATTCAAAGTCCACAGGCCCACATTCTCTAACAGCACAATTACAAAATGTCAAAGACAACAAGATGATGATGTTGCTTTTGCTGCCTGCATAGCCATGCCAGAAGCCTGTTGATAAAACAAGACAAAAGGCAATGCTTGTACCAAGAACAATTTGGACATTTGGTCTGCTGGTGATTCCTCAAAGATCAAAACATTAAAACCTTAAGTCAAATAATGGGGAGGAGAGAGCAGAGGCCAAAAGAGAGGCTGTGACACTCTGCTAAGATGCCTTAAATCTCTTCATTTCTTGGCCAACAGTAAGTTTGCATTTATGTAGCATTTCACAAACCTTACATTAGTAAGGCTTCAACAAGCTAGAAAACACTAACTTTCTTCCACTGCAGGGGCACACGATACTGAAACACTCAACCAAAGGTCTTGCAGCAAGTCAGTACAAGTACAACCTACTTTTGTTGTCCCCTGGGGATCTACTCTATGCAGGAAGATTTCCTCAGTGCAGCTCTGCCAGAAACACCCACTTGTAGAGAACATCTCATACCAAAGGAAGGAGGAGTGATGGTGCTCTCTGGACAACACAAGCACTCTGAGCAAATGACCTTCCTGGTTCTAACACAGGCTGAAGGACATAACTTCTTACACACTCTTAATGCTCCCAACTTGTAAATCCGGCCCGAGTCCCAAATCTAACCCTCTACAAGAAGGGAAGACAGAAACATGTCTCAAATTAATAATCTGTAATGTAAGTAGGGAGCATCATTGCACAAGAGATCTTCAACTTCATAGAAGCTGGTGGCACAAAGTTTAATCCCTCTTTGAAAGGAAATGACTTATATTTCACTGCCTCACAGGATGCTCTAGAAAGTTGCTGCAAAATATAGCATCTCCGTAGGGGAACAAATCCAAGGCTGGAACTTATTAAACCTCTGCTGGGCCAACACAGACAGCCTTTAAGGAAAAACAAACAAACAAACAAAAACCCTCAACAAACCCAAATCCAAGGGTTTTGTAATTACTGCTCTGGAAGAATATTCAGAAAGTTCTGCTTCTGATCTCTGTTACCTCCCAGACCCACCAGGGAACCCAGGATTAATTGCTCATTCTTCTTGAGCCCAACATTTCTGAATCACTAAGGTAATCACACCTGAAGCTGGGCTTTGCCATTTTAAAGTAGGAAGGCAAAGCACATCTCCTGTATCAGTTGGACTAGCAAAAATTATATTCCCAAAGCACTGCAGAGCCTCCAGGAGTAAATTCCAGTCTTAAGCATAAATTCACAGACGTGAGATTTCCCAGCCCAAGTGATTTCGACACAAGCTGTCAAGGCAGGGACAAGTTGGGTGTTGAAAATCTGCTTAAAGTGACATTACTTTCATGGGAGCTGCACAAACAAACCCAAGCAATTACCTTTCAGTGCTCATGATAAATATTTCACTTGCACTTTAAAAAAAACATGCATTTCTGTGCTTTCAGTCCAGGTCCTGCTTCATGCTGCTACATGCAGGGAGCACTGACTCTACATTCAACTGCTGGTTGCAGCTTCTCTTTTAAGCATTTTCATTAATTTTATTTAATAATATGCAGCCCATTAACATTCTGACCTGACAACAGACTTGGGTAGTTCTATTACTTCTGGTGAGGATGAATCTGCACCAGAAAACTGAGCGCTCAAAAACAGTTACACAATGAGAACAGGGAATCTGTAGATTATCCTATGCTGCCATATGACAACACCATTTATCAGTGGAAAGCAGAGAACTATTTTTCCAAGAAAAATAACTGCTTTGCCATCCAAAGACAAACACCTGCCCAAATCACAGTTCATTCAGCGGTTCACAGATGTCAATCACAAAAGCACTGCAGAACACAGGGTCCAGTTAAATTCACACATTACTCCACACCAAGCTCCCTCTACTGGCCCTGAAGGTCAGTCATCCACATGCCACAGGCAAAATGGATGGCACCGACACTGCCACAAAAGTTGCACAGCTCCCAATCCTATACAGTGCTAACAGTAAGAGGACCATATCTCAGGTTGGACAGCAGATTAGAGAGAATATACCTTCTTAATGCCAGATCCTTAGTACTGTATATACACACAAGGCACACCAAGAAAGGAGTTTCTGTATCACCTCATGCTTTGAGGTCGTCACTGGATTCAGTGTCACGCCTCTAGACATGGCCACAGTGAACAGGTCTTCTCAGTTATATATGAGACACAGAAACCTTCTGACTCCTATGGGAATACAGCTGGAGCCCCAGACCATGAGAGTTGACAATAATGCTGACTCATGATGTCAGGCTGAAGAAAAGTAAAGCAAAGAAAGAACAAAGGAATGCACAAATTCAGTAAAAGGTGCATTAAAGTAAAAGAAACATTTTTATTTATATCTAACCTCACTGGAAAAGGCAATTGCATCACTATTACTGTCCACAGGTAGCACAGAATTTGGATGAGACAAACACCTGCTGCTTCTGGATTAGGAAACCATCCCATGACAAGAGCAGAGAGGAACAGGAGGCAAACTACTGGACTGACTATCCACACTGTCTGAGCAACAATTTGTAAAAGCCTCTTAATTGCTATCTGAGTAAGGGGAGGGAGGCCTCAGATCAAACTAGATCTTTCATCACAGACATGAACCAAACAGATGCATTGAGTTTGTTAATTCTGATTATCCAATAAATCAAAGATCCAGTCTGAGACTGGAGTCAAGAGACAAGGGTTTGAGTGGGGACTTTACTCATGTAGATTTATGTTAACTGCTAGGGACTTAAACAGCTGGACTCACTGCAGGAATGGAAGATGAAATAGGGAGCTGGGTCCACAACCTTAGTGCTTTAACCAGCCTGATAAGGAGAAACCTCCGGGAAGAGGAACAAAAACCACTTCTGCTTTCCTCGAGACAGATCGCACCTGCCTTCTCTCCAAGCTTTCATGACTAGGGCCTCTCCAGTGCTTTACCTGCTAGGTGACAGCAATGGAGTTTTCAGGCATTCAAAATAAGATTAAAATACTAACAATACGTATGACAAAATGGAGGTCAGTTTTACATTAGAAGCAACTACCTACATTCTAGTGATGTCCTTCCCAAGCAGTTTCTTCTTGCCTTAAATTCAGCAAAAACATCTATTTTATCACGGGGTAAGATCAGACTCATAGCTAGGAGAAAGGAGCTCTCTGTGCTTGCCATCCATTTTACAAATCATGATGTTTTACTTTTCAACAGGATAGACATAATTATTTTAAGTATACTCATTACATATGCCAAAAGATCTTACTGATAAGTTTAAAAAGTACATGATCCAAAATTTCACACCATCATGAACTAGTGGGCAACATAATAAGTCAATGCAATATCTAAGAATAATTTCATGTGGTTTTTTTCAAGCTAGAAAGTAAGTGAAGAACTCAAAGGCAAGTCAGACAAATAGCTGGCAAAATATAATCTGAGGAATTGCTTGTCTTTCTAAACTAAGAGCTCTGCTCAAGAGGATTTATAAAGGTAAAACATCCTATGAAGGAAAGTAACTTCAAATGACTTTTTTTTCAAAAAAAAAAAAAGAAGAGGCAGGAAAAAAATTACTGTAAAAACAATCTAAGAAAGAAATAGTAGCAGGCAAATTTTACACCTATGAGTGGATGGAAGGTGACACCTACAAGGCAGCTTTAAATGCTGAACTAAAATCACTGGAGGCAAGGCAAGATGAAAAAGAGACCAATGTGTTCTTACAATGGCTCACACGAGGCTCCTGAGGGATAGTGAGAAGGTGACAGAAAGACCTCCACGAGTTGGATACAAAAGGACAGAAGAGACCCATCACAGGTGACATCAGCCACACAGTAAAGGTGACAAGGAAAACATACAGCATCCCAGACAGAAACCAGCACACAGACAAGATGTAAAATGACAAGGATGAAATGACAAGAATCACAATGCCCCAACAGTTGGAATCACAGGAAGAAAATGATCAACTTAAATATATTTCTCTATGAAGCTTGCTATTCATGTATCCAGCTCTGAAAAATCCTATTGCGTGACACTGAGCATCAGTTTCAAGCTAAAAAATTTACTATTTAGAAAGCTACAAAGAAATTAAATATAGAATCTCTTATCTCCTTAGCCTGCTTGGTGACCTCATAAAAATTGCTTTCCTGGTCCTCCTGAAGTGCCCATTTCTTTTTCTGCTTTTCCTCCCTTCTATTAGAAATGTGAACAGAAACCATATATTGCTTCCCTTCTTTCCTATCTGTTCAGTGTTGCTCTCATTTTTACATTAGCGCTAATATGAAAAACACTGCAAACCATGCGCAGGCTAAACTTAAAAAAAATCAGGTATTTGTCAACCTTTTCATTCCTTTGTTAAACAAAGGAACAGAAAAACCACCCACAGCACTAGAAATCCATAAGTAACGGAAAGAGCAATGCAAAGGATCTGTAGACCCATTCTTTAAAAAAGAAGGGGAAAGAAGACTATGGAAAAGGCTGCTCTTGCTAGTTTTTTGAAGGCAGAAAAAAAAGTGAAACAAAAGGTCCGAGGAAAAATAAGAAGCAGGTTTCAAAATAACACTAACACAAAATGCCACTGCATTAGGAGGGGGAAAGGGGAAGGGGTAGAAGAAAATAAAAAAAGACAAAAATAAAAGGAAAAAAAAAGGTGGGGGAAAGAGAAAAAAAGTCAGTCCAATGGCTTGAGTGCTGGGTTCTTTAACACTGCCAACTCGCAAACCTGTCAGACATTTTCTTCCCATCTAGTACATTTCTTTCCTCAATACTACAGTCCTTCTGAAAAGGAGAGGCAAAATAAAAATTATTGCACTAAATTTGCATAACCACACAACACAGGAGATTTATGAGCATTTTTTAACAGCCAAATCAACCAAACAAATTGTCTGCAGGACTGCAACAGTAAGCTACTGGAGTTCTTACCATCGGCAACATCACAAGTGCCTTGGGAGAATCGCATCTTTTAGTATAAAAATCAATCACAATCCCCATTCTGTTCCTCCATCCCTAAAAAAAAAAAAAAAAAACCTCAAAACAGACCCACAAAAACCTGAGTGCTGCTAATTTAGCCTTCTCACTGAAGAATGAATACCAGATAAAAAGGGAGCCGACAGCTGGCCCTGAGCCAAAAAGAAAGCTTTCAGGCACAAAAACTGCCGAGAACAATGTTTGTTCCACGCTCAGAATTATTTTACATGCAACTCTGTATGGACAGAACAGGCATATCTGGCAACATGGCCAAGAATATGCATTTATGATGGAGGACACTGCCTTTTAAAAGGAGAAATAAATTAGAGATTAACGTCTTTTATGCAAGCTGCAAGGAGCAGAATTCCTGGAGCAATTCAATTCAGCTCAAGAAACAAGGTTTCTTTCAAGAAGTCACCCTTTAACTGGGAAGGGCGCTTCTTTGCAGGGAGTCCGAACTGAGAAATACGCAGCTCCTTGCTTTCTATTTATAGTCATTCAGGCAGTGAATAGCCTCATTCCAAATGCCACAAGGCATACTCACAACCTTTTATTCCAGAGACCTGATTTGTGTTTCATTTCAAAAAGTCCAGCCTGATGAGGGGGG
>VXAU01005292.1:562344-641368 GCA_013399695.1 Formicarius rufipectus
AAACTTCCCTATGGGAAGGAAAGAAAGTGCAAGTTTGGAAGCGCAGGCATTTTTACTCATTTAACGCTGAATGCTGGTTGCCCCGCAATTTAAGCACCTCTGGGGGAAGGAGAAAAAGGAGTGAGGGGTGAAAGCATTTCAATTACTTGGCTTTGAAGGACCCTTCTGAATGAGAAAGAGACAGAAAACACTTGTCAAATGCAAGTTCAAGTGAAAGCCACTTCTGCCAATGAAGTGTGCAGATGGCTGTGGGGGTTCCGCTGAACCCTAACTGGGCCTCTATTATGTCTTTATTGCTCACAAAAAGGCAAGGGTCACCTTCAGTTTAGAATAAGTTAGCATCCTTTCCCACAGAATGACTCTGGTCAATCAAGCCAAGCAAAGGAAGTCTTCCTTTGAGTGACTGCTATCCCATCAGTGCACTGAAGAATTTTTAGAAAGGATAAATAGACACAAAAACCTTTGGTCTTGTCTATACTACCGACATTTATCAGAAAAATTTCCCACCATTGCAGGCAATCTTGGGAGAACTAGGGTAGGCCAGTGGTGGCTCTCATGTATGTCTGCATGATTTCTCTCTCGTTAGGTCTGGATGATGTGAGTTCAAAACTGGTACTGAGAGCTTTCAAAATTTCACTAAATAGGACACAGAATGAAAAGCAAGTTCTACACCTTTACTTTTAGGGTGCATTCTTCAGAAACATGGGAACCTTAACAGGCCAGCCCATCATGCCAAGCTGCTGTTTCTTAGAGTACCCCAGGTTCACATATTTCACAACAAGAAGTTGCAGAAATTTGCAGCAATAGGCAGCTGTGGTCCCACTACCTGCCCTCTCAGCATCCCTCAAGATAATCCAGCTGGAATTCTCCAATCCTATTCTCATATCTGTGGTGCTGTGAAATATTGTCACTGAGGCAGATCCCTTAAAAAATAATGACCTAGCAAAGATGAAAGAAAAAGAACCTGAAAATTTGGTTTGTGGCACAAAACTCTGCCTTCTTCATTTGAAAAGCAGTCACCTAACACCACTAAACACCAAGAAGAATGCGATGTACTCCCCAGTGGGTTCAAAGAAGAGCAGGGGGAGGACTTATTGACAGTGAAAAGTTAGTTCCCAAACTACGGTGACAAACCAACCTACCTGACAGAGCAAACTGTGCACACTGACGGAACCATCGCCAAAATATCAGAGAAACAAGTCTCTCTCAACACTGCTGTAAGACCATATTCATGGCACCATAAATCCTGGAGAGTAAAAATCACCTTCCCTCAAAGTTAGCAGTAAAATGTATGGCAAAACAGCATTATTCTCGCAAAAGAACAGAAGAAAGTAAGAAAACAAAAGCATAAAAAGCAACAACATTTAAAGACAGTTACATACAGCTATTGGTAAACAATATAGCAAGTTGTTGTTGTTGTTGTTGGCTGGACTTCGCGAACGAAGATCTTGGGATAAGCCTGCGCAATGGATTTTTTAGGTGAGGCACAGTGTGCACGGAACTGGCCCCACCCCCTTTACTCCTGAATATAGCAAGTAATTTTGAGAAGGTTACCAAGTTAAAACCTCTCTCAACTATCCTACCTACTTGTTTGACAAAGAAACTCAAAGATACTCCAATTTCCATAGAAGCCACCTTTTACTCAGCAACTGGAAGAAGATGCACTTGTGCCAGAAAACACACTGAGTTTCATGAAGGGGAGCTCATTTCCACACTTCAGGGGTACACACCTTTGTAGCACTACATACAAAATCCTTCTTTTAAGTAAAGGAAGCTGATCCCAGCAATGGAAGTAAAGCAGCGGAAAAGAGCAATTTGTTATCAGATAGCCTAAAATACTTCTTCAGGGAAAAAGGAGGGCCAGCAGAAAAGGGTGATTTGATATCAGATAGCCTAAAATAATTCTTCAGGGAGTCCCAAACATGTAAAACTCAAATAATTCTTCAACTTCGTAGTTTAGTACATCCTCAGGATTTCCTCTCAGTAAATATGGCAAAAGCCGCACATACAGAAGTCATTCCTGAGCACTCCACAAAGACCAAATTTAGAAGCTGCCTGTCAGTTCCTCATTTTTTAAGTTGTCCCTTAAAAAAACTAGTACAAGACAATATAGTTCCTGGATAAATCCACAGGATTTAGAGGTCTTTATGCAACCCTAATAAATCACAAATGGTAGTATGTATGTTCATACTGGTACAGATGTGACTGTGGAAAGACTCAAAGGAGTATTTAAACTAGTAGCTGGCAATATTTGTGGATTTTTTTACTTGAAAGCTCATGGACATAGTACCAAGCTGGGCGTATAAAAGTTTAGGAAAATCCCTAATCCATGGACCACCATAGGACAGTCATTCAATCAAAACATTACTTGAGAGGTTTTTTTCTAGTGCATTAACTGTGACAACTAACGAAGGCCACAGGATCTTCTGCATCTTCTGCTTGGGACAAGAAGTCCATGCTGCAACTGCTTCTACACAATGGGGTTTTGCTGAAAGGCTGGTTTTGCTCTACTTCTTTAGAGATGAGCAATTCTGATTATTAACAATGCTGAAGGCAAGGTCAACTAATATGAACCTTCCCCTTGGAACAGAGAAACAGAACTTCTTGATGCTTTTCCATTCCTGAAAACTGGAGAAAGGGATAAGAGGGTATGCTAATCCAGTATCTCAGCACAACTCTTAAGAAAAAACTCTCTTTACTACAGAAAATATTTGCCTTTATTGTGGAAAATACACGTATGCTCAACGGTAGCCCAGACAGCAGTCTTCACTTCAGACATAGCTGCCTTTTCCATATGCATGGCCCAGACTGTGAAGAAAAGTACTGGCATCTTGAATTTGATTTGTCCTTACTTATCTGGGAAACTTCAGCCTAAAGAATTAAGAATGTGCTCATGGTACCACATGCTGCTGAGGAGACATAGAACATGCCTTGAGGACTGAAGCCTCCACATTTCAGCCAAACAGCCAAACAGACAAGACTAATTAAGCCTAGGTCATCATCCACCTGCAGAGGTACTCCCCATTCCATATCATCCTATCCCATCCAAAACAGCAGAAAAAATTTTACTCAAGACTGCTGAAGAATGAAAAATCATATGTACCTCCAAGAGCACTACCAACCACAGGATGGAAGTGGCCACAGTTGGGATTGTGTTCCGTTTAACATCTTCTTCTTCATACTGAGCCTTTCACTTGCTCAGGGCTCACACACAACTTCACCTGGTAGCTAACACTGAAAAGGAACAGGAGGAAATTCACCTTCCTAAGTTTATCTTCTTTGATTCAGGCAATGAGTCTATATGCTCTGTGAACACTTCCTTACTACACAGCTTAGAGCAGAAAGGCGTGACATCTGTTCTGAACTAAAGCATCTCATTTGGTGAACCTGGATCTGACTTTCTTCAACAGCTCCCACACTTTATAACAACCCTCTTAAAAGTAACCAATGCTTATGTGGTGCAAGGTATAGAATAATATACTGAAATTCCTAATTAAGGAGTTAAGCAAAATACTTGATCTTGTGGAGCTCCATGAAGAGTGGAGCTAGAAGGCTCTATGGTCCTAACCATGGACACTGTTTTCTGGCAGGTAGGGGTTGGCTGTATCCCTGTGTCCCAGAAAGACGTAGTACCACACCACAAAATCCTGAATTCACAATTTAGAAAGATGTAACACACTGAGAAGAAACTAAATTCATTAGGAACCATTAAGATCTGAAATCACTCACCAGACTGATCTGCTGAACATCACAGATGACTGCATGTCACCTCAGCAGTCTGTTCCCCACTGCCAGCCAGTGTGTACAAGGCCAAACTCATGGCAATGTTACTTCTATGATAAAAAGTGAGTCAGGAAAGGTAATTCCAAGTATGCATGAGCAGAAACCCCTAAATGCTTTCAGCAGAGGAAGCTGAGACTCCACTAACATCCCTGCCAGTCTGCACTGAGGTGCTTATTCTCAACCCCAAATCTGGTGATGAGTCTGATGGTGCAAGAACGGAGCCAACAGGCAAAGAAGAGAGTGGGGATTCCTGAATTAGAGAGAATAAAAGACCATCTTCCCCCTAGCTGGTTTCCTTTATCTTCCTACAGGCACAGAACTCCTGTGAGGCCTTATATAATTTTGTAGAATTAGAATATGTTTTGGTCAAAAATACAGCCCTCTTCCCTTCCAGAAAGTTTTTGTTACAACCCTTTAAATTCCCTCTGGGAAAAGCAAACATAACTAATTTGTCAAGAGTCCTACCAAAGCCTAAGAACAGCCAGAACTCTGTGACAACATTTTAAGATAGTGCTTTCTCCAAATGACTCCTCCTATCCATTCCAACAATGACTAAGTGGCTTCTGGCAAAAATCTGGTCCCAAGTTCACTAGTAAAGATTATTCCCCTTCAGAACATTAAAAGGTAGTTGGTTATACGCAAGTCTCTGGACACTGCTACAAATAAAGGTCTCACACGGTAATGTTTGATGACCAGCTCCCTTCAAGTGAAACACAAAATCCCTCTCCACCTACAACAGCATAGATGCTTACTGGTTCTCTAAGCAAAACACACAGCCATACAGAGGCCTAACAGCTATTTAAAGTTAATATAAATATAGTGGTATATAACGCTCCCAAACCTCATACACAACCTCCAACATAAAAAACACCCAATAGCAAAAACCACACACACACATCACTTCCCAACAAAAAACTTGATCCCAGTCAGGAGTGCAATACATTGCAAACAGAAAAACCAAGAGTGACACAAACAGCAGCACCCAAAGGAGCAGCCCAGGCTGCAGGAACACAGTGCTGAGTGGAGCTTGATGAACAGCAGGGAAGAGTATGTTGTTTGCTAGCCCAATGCCAAGACGTGCTATGCAACATTAAGATACTGCGTGGCAACACAATGTTGATATATCACTTTAAATATGCAACACTTGCATCTAGAAGGGTATAACTTATAAATTTATCAAGACTAAAAAGTACAGGATATGGTAAAAAGTTCAGGATATATCCATATCATTCATCTAAGGATCGTGGTATAAGCTTCAATTAATAGCATTTCTAACAATTACAGTAGCTGGCATTCCTTTGCCACAGTTCTAAACTAAACTGAGTGTCACTGAGAAGTTTTAAAAAAATTTAAAAAATCACCAAACTTAAGGCTCCTTCACTGTCACCAGCTGAAGTGATTTATTACTGTGCCTACTTAGATCAATCCAAGATCCTAGATCCATTCTTGTGATCAAGGGGATCCAGTATTTCTTATTTCTATATCCATTTAACATTTCTGTTCATATAGTAATATAAATACACAGTGAGGGGATTATTGACATTGATATAGGTATAAACTGGGTCTTCTGAAACACACTTATAGAAAAATAATCCTTTGATATTTTTATATCTAATTAGCACGGAGCAATAAGTTTAAATTAGTTGTTCTCCCTATGAGATTTGCCTGTTTCAATAAATCAGTCCAGAATATCTTCCAAGTAATTTACTACACTACATAGTTTTGAAAATTCTTTGGTGAAAAATGCCAAGACACACACACATACAAAAATGTGTCAGTTATGAGAAAGTGTCTCATGTATAAAATAAACATTGCATTTTTCAGGTCCAATGACTGGAAAATAAAGTGTAATATGTGAAGTATACTTTGACTTGTTCAGGACAAGCAGCCTTAAATTAGTTTAATTGTTAATTTTTCTCCTCAGTACAGCTGACTTCTACAAATCCTACTCCTATTTAAGTTACAAATTGTTCCAAATGTCCTTTTGCACTATTTATGCATATTGCAATCAACAACAAACTAATTATAAAGTTTGTTTCCTTAAATTTCAAGGACAGTCCATGCAACTGCACCCTGGAAAAAAAAATTTCAGTGAACTCCAATACTGTCATTTGGTGCTGACTTATACTTTAAATACCTCATAAACTTGCAAAGAATTACTGTATGTGATTATGAAACTTCCACAAAAAAGAAGGACGTTTGTCAACAGAGGGGAAAGGCAGGAGGGGGATGAGGGGAGGCTGTCAGAAGGGCTATTCTGCTGAACATTTATTCCAAGAATATTGCACAAGCTTAAGTAGAATGCACATATAATAACAGGCATCTGAAAATTTCATAATTGCTCATTATGCAATTATACCTTAGGCACTTTAAGCAGATACTGAAGAAATAATACATAGGAAAACCTGGCTCACCACTAATTTTTTTTAAAGAAGAATTAGGAAACTATACACATGGGTATTTGCTTCTCTCTCTGTTGGAACCCTGTAATCCTTATTAATCTGCTGTTTGTTCCTGGAAAGTAACTTTTCTCTGTCAGTAAAATCCAAAGTTCAGTTGGATTAATTCATGCCCTTTACTTGTAGCTGAAGCTGTGTGGACAAACCCATAATTTTGACAGACACAACTCAAAATTCCCCATCTATTTTTCATTGCCACGCACTTTGTTGAACTAATTAAAAAATATAAATTTAAAACCTGGGAACAATGTTACCACAGGGTGCCAAATTTGCAGTGAAAGCCCCGTAGGCTTCTGTCACGCAGAATTTTGACAAGCCTTGCCAAGTGGTTTCTTCAGGATGCAAACTGCTTGCAAAGTGACTGGGCCCTTTGTGTTGCAGTTGAATGCTGCAGATGGGAAGGTTAGAAAAGGGGTTTTGACAGGAAAGGGTAACTGCTGTTCTCGCTCTGTGAAGCTTTACACGCACAAATAAAACACAACCTCCTGGTACAGGATGATGCCTGGGGTACCCTTAGCAGCTTTGCAGAGATCATTTTCTAACTGTGCAAGAGTGCACTCAAAAGTAGTGCCAAAATGTGTTACCAAAACCAAACAAAGCCAGGCCTGACACAAACCAACCAATCGAACCAGAGATATTTAAAGTACATGTCAAACCCGAGGTCCAGGAAGAATAGGACAGATGTCTTCAACTTATCAAACTTCCGAGCTGTATAAAGTTCAGTCCCTGTTTAAGAACTTTATATATGAACAGGCTGTCCCAGTGAGAGTAAGATGGCACCTTGCAGACCTAAAGTACCAGAAACCAGAGCAGAACACCAAGAGATACATGCAGACATGCACATGCTATATTCACTCTTGTTTTATTTGAGATGGAAAGCAGTTGAAGGCATGCCATGTGATGAAAGCAATTCTCATCTACAAGCAGCTAATTAGAAAGCTACAGAAAAGCCTATAGAGTGCACTTTTTACATTATCAGGCCTCACTCTTAATATCACTTCTTTCCTGACAGGTTTTAAGACCAACTGTGCTCTGTTCAGTAGTAGAGATGATGGTTTCAGTTTATTCTATTTTGCAATATCTACACAGTGAGCTGTGACATTTCGAAACAGGTGAAAGTAGATGGGATAGAGGAAAACAGTGGAGATGGGAATTTTCTCATTTACCTTCCAAGTTTTGCAGATCTTTGATCTCCGGAAAATTTCCAGTTCCTTCTGGAAATCTAGGGCTGTGGTTTTTAGATGAGAAAACTGTCAAGTGACAGCTCTGCAAAAACCCAAGACAAACTAACTGCTTTGAAACAAAGGCTATGGGAGTAAACAAAGTACCTTCACAGCCAACTGCTCCAATGCAGAGCAATATCCTGGCCCAACCACTGGCCCTTTCCATTACCATCTAACAGCTCTTTGGGGTCCCATCTTCAGCACAGACAAGGTAGAACCTTCTTTGCCTTCTGCAGGAGAGTGCAGCTGCAGAGTGAAACTTGCTGAATCATGTAAGGGCCAGACAGTGGGTTGAAGACTTCCTTCTTCAGGAGCACTCAGCATAAACCTGAATGCCATTTTAGATGAAGCAAGAACTCCCTCCTTGCAGTGTTGAGAGGAAACCACCCAAAACATCAGCAGTCTTTTTTTTTTTTTTTATTTCAGTCTCATGAGTTACAAAATATGAGTTACAGCTTACTATCTACTGTCCCACTTATGCTGGTTTTAGGTGCTAACACAAACTACATTTATCCAGTAACATGTTTCAAGGTAGTTTTAGGTGTTTACCAGAAAAAAAAAATCCCAATACCCAATAAATGTGTATCTTTGACTTGCAGTCAGCTGATATGTGTTTCTGACAAGCTTTGGATGCAACATACACACATACCCATACAGAACAAATCACTGAGACACCAACTGCATTGGTAAGCCACTTACACGGCATATTCTTGGCAACACAACACAAACCTGAGAAAATGAGTTAATGCTGAATAACTTCAGCAGCAAGTGAAAGTGGAAATGCCCCACCTCACACACCACGCAGTGAGGTTTTGTGTGTACTGGGGCCACTAGAGCAGAACAAACTATGCTTTACTGGGAAAATCTAGAGTACTGACAGATCCTATGAAACATAAAGTCTGCAGAAAAGGACAGTTAGGTTATAAATATAGCAAGATGAGTAACAAATGTGAAATACAATCCATTAGAATGCTTCTATTCTAAAATATTTTCTTAGCACACTTTCTTCATCTTGTAGAGGAGAATTAACGAAAGGAAGTTCTAACAGAAACCAATCTCCAACTGACCAGTGCCTGAGCTGTCAGTGACTTCTAAAGTCACACAGCTCCTTCACAAGTGAGCAGAATATACAAATCGGCCTGGCACTATTCCAAAATGCAAAATCAAGATTTGTTCTCTAATGAAAGGTCTGCAATACACATCTAACATCCATTTCTACTGATACCGTGCCAGTGCCATTTAAACTTGTGCTACTCCAGAACACAATCACAACAAACTCTTTTCACAGCACACTTCATAACACTGGGCAAACACATCTTTTTATTCCCTATTATTGTTGATCCTAGATGGGCCAACTTATTTGTAAATACAGCCTCAGAAGAAGTCTGTCCATGATAGCTAAAAAAAGCAATCTCCAAGCATAAGGAGAAAAAGTGCAAAAATGGAAAAAAGGAGAGGGGAAATTTTAAAATGAGAACATTTACACCTGTTTTAATCTAAGAAAATGTGAAATCCATTGCTAGGAGCATTGAGATTTCACTCTTTGTGCTAGCAATTAAAAAGGGATTGCACAATATGTAGGAATCAACATTATCTACAGATGTCACAATGCACTTCATCTAAAGTGTATCTTCTGTTTGCAAGACAAAGTGAATCACCCTCTTCCCTCTGTTTTTGCAAATAGAAGAGAACCAAAAAAGGAAATATAATAAGCAAAAGAAAAACTGAGTAAATAAAAAGCTCTTACTTTGGTTTCTCTGATTTTCCTAAACTTTGGTGTCAAAGCAAACAGTGTCACTGGCTTCGCTGCCTTCCAGTGACATGAGACAGAGTGAAGAGTTTGCTTAACCCCATAAAACACATGACACAGCTCTGGGCCCAGCTATAAAATCTGGAATGTTCCCTGTCCTGCAGGATGAAAGGTAAGGGGAGAGAGGATGCCTCTGATAGTCCTCAAGTCCAGTAGGTACTGCCAAACACTGAAGTTAAATCTCTGAAGCTAGCAGACAGTCTTGTAACCCCTCTTCCTGAGGGCAAAACCTTTAGAAAGCAATCATTCCTCAAAACATATTTATCTAAATTATTTATCTAAAAATGCTGCATATGCTGCTGCCCCAAACAATAACACTCAATCAATTTCACACGCCATGACCAAAGTAAAAATGTTCCTCTTCAAATTCAGGCACAGAATGCCTACGTTGTTTTCAAAGCAGGCAGTACATTAAAAATTACTTCTTGCCCATAAATCTGGACACCACATAATCATTAACATTCTGAAATGTGGCTCCCTAGAGCCCCCTCATCCACCTGCTCCTGTATGTGGGCCTCGCATCAAGTCTTTTGCATGCAGCAATTTCAGACAGTAGTTCCAAGCATCACAGACAAGTCAAAACATCTTTTAAACAGATTTTACCCAAGTGTCCCAATTTGTTGCAAAAGCCTCAGGTAAAACTTGAGATCTCAAGCAATTAAATTACACTTGGAGCAATGTAGACATAACAAACATAATATTTTTTGCACAAGTTTTCTGAACCACAGTAATGTACTTCCTTTCTTTTCAAATATGTCTTGTTATGCTAAATATCATGTTAATATTAATGAAACAAAAGACTCCTCCAAAAATGGATAAACGTATCCAAGACATAAAGCCACATGTGAGAACACGACTCATTTTTGACAAGTGCACTCAAAAAATGCTCTGTTACTCACCTCGATTTTATCTGTTTTTGCATCTCCCCAGTAAAGCTTGTTTTTTTCAAGATCCAGTGCCAAGCCATTAGGCCAGCCAAGGGACGTATTCACCAGAACTCGCCTTTCTGAGCCATCCAAGTAAGCACATTCTATCTTTGGACTTTCACCCCAGTCTGTCCAATACATATAGCTGTAAAAAAAAAAAAGGGAGAAACAGTCAGTGTACACAACATGCAAGACAAAAATCTGTCATGATTTGTCCTGCCTTTCAAAGAACTTACTTTCTACTTCCCCAAGAGGAGAAAACAAGCCAACTTGAACCACGATCAGCAATGACAATATAAAGATCAGGCCCTAAGTACATTAAACTATTGAAAATGTGCGGTGGCCCAATTCTTTCCTAGTTATGGTAACAGAGAAGATGCAGAAAAAAGAAAATTCAACCAAACACCTAATGCACAGGTTCACAGAAGAACACTATATATTTAGAAGCAATCTTTTACATGCACAGTATTATAGGGAGGAAGCAAGGGAATACCACTTCCTTCCAGAATTGTTGATAAACAGTACACACAGCATCCCACAATTTGTAGGTTTTCAGCTTCAGGACACCATAAGCTGGATCCAAAGACCTGCCACAGGGCTATCAATAAACACAAAACTTACCCCATTATAGGATTGAGCACTATGGCTCGAGGTTCATCTAGGTTCTCTGAGATAAGGATCTTTCTCGATGTCCCATTCAACCGGGTCACTTCAATGCGGTCTGTTCCAGTATCGGTCCAGTACAGGTTCCTCGCCACCCAGTCCACAGCAATACCATCTGGATGGTTGATTTCTGTGGTCACCAGAGTCTGTGCTCCAGTGCCATCAAGATAGGCCCGACGGATTGCCCGGACATCATCGTCAGTCCAGTAGATGTAGCCTTCCACAGGATCATAGTCTATGGCAATTGCATGTCTGATATTGTCTATCTGCAGAATAATGTCAGTGAAATCCGGCGTGTCCAGAGAAATCCTCCTCAAGTCAGTTCTTCTAGCAAGCAGCAAGACTTCTTCAGCACCTGGGGAGAAAACCATTCACGGCATCATTTCCATTGCTACTGATGTGAAAACTTCAATAGAGCACAGCAGGCTGTGAGCTGCTAGTGTCACTATAAATAAAGACATCAAACTCCCATGAAAAGATAGATTTGTCTATATTTTAGATGACATCATCCTTCCCCCAGTCTCCTAATCTAAAATGGATCATAGCAATCTCTATATAGAATCTAATAAAGAAATAAGTTCGTGGGTGTTGCTCTAAATATTTCATCATATTATACACAATTGCTCAGCCAAATTCCCCACTAGCTGTATCAGTGCCTTAGACAGCTTTCACACACACACCCTACATCATAAGTGAACAGGGCTAACAGAAGACAAGAGTATTTGGTAAACAAATTAAGTTAATGATTTGCTCCAGACAGCCCAACAAGAAAGCAAGTCACAACCACAACATGTATTTATCATCTGGCCAAAGTTGATGCAAAACTAATTCTAAGGCAACAGAATGGTTGTTCTTTACTGTCCTCTATTCTTCCTCCCCACTCCAAAGTTTCACTGCCTTGGAAAGGGTGCCAGACAACAACTTGGAGTGCATTTCAAGGACAAATGGCATCCTCAGTGCTGTCTGACACTGAAGTGGCAGCTTCTTTTATTAGTACAGGAGGACACACAGTAAACACCCAGTCACTTTAAAAGTTTCCCCACTCACCCATGCATGCTTCAGTACAGAAAGAGCAATATGTGGGTTTTTTCCTACTCTGTTATTAAATTGATGCCACGTATCTTGAAAACTGTCAGGAAATTTTTATTGTTTAGCAACACCCCAAAACTGGAAATCTGAATAGAAGCCCTTGGTTGAGTTTCATCCAGACTAGCAAACACCAGTATGAGGCAGCAACTTCCAGTTCCCACCAACAGCCCAGAGGGAATGAAAATGGCCAACATGGGACTATCTTTTGAGCCCACTATGAATAACAGAAATTCAAAGCCTGATGAGAGTATTCTTCCAGAAATACTCAACTGCTAGATGTGCTTATGGAGTTCTGGAGACTCAAGAAGTTGAAGTTACTGCACACCAAAACCAAATTCACATTAGCTATGGGTGCTAGACTTTGCTTTTGGGTTTGGAAATCAAGGCTTAGTCTCCAAATAATATCTCAGAAGCCCTGAAAAGAAATAGTGTCCAGGCTGTAAGTACATGATAAAAGAAAGGATCTAGAAAACGCTGTTAAAACATCACCCAAACCCTTTGAACTACCTCAAGTTGTTGCAGTTCCTGAATGAGGTAGCACTGCTCTTCTTGTCATGGGCTGCTTATTCTCACCCCTGTATCACCTCGTCTCACATGCAAGCACAGCATGGCTATGTGTCACAAACCACAGTAACAAAAGCCAAAATCTAATTCAACAGAAAGAAATAAAGCCATCAGCCCAGGTTAACAACCAGACCTGCAGTGCTCCACAAACACTTGTGCTGGCATGGGAAGGGACTCCAGCAAGTATGATTCTTCCAGTCAGTCAGCTGGCAAGGTTTAATAATTACAACATCACTTGCACCAACAAACTGAGGAAAGGCTTGAAGGGGAGAAACAACTCGCAGCTCACAAACCCCATGGAGAAAAGGGAGGAGTGGAAGCCCATACTTTCATGACAGCAAAGCAAGAGAGATGTCTACCATGCATCCACAACACAGATTTTCTAACTTCAAAGGTTGCAAAATAAAAGCAGGTTTTCAGGAAGAGTGTTTCTTATTTTTGAAAATTCTGCTCTCTTCTGGACATAGCAGAACTGTTAACCTTTCTATTGAGGGAACAACATATCTCAGCAATCCATAGAAGGCACTACTAGCAAAAGTATTCATTTTCAGAAGCTTTATGAATGTTCTGGATTTTAGCACCTTTACTAAATAAAAATGATGGGATACCTAAACTAGATTTTTATATTTTAAATTATGTTTTAAAAAGTTGGTTTAATTCCTGAACAGTGAAAAATGAATCCTTTTCTTAAACACCATGGTGGACACAAGTCCAATAAGAAGCTTATACCTCCTCTTCTACCATGTTTCTTTACTAGATGCAGATTTCAGCAAATCATCTTTGAAAGATTAACTATCTATAATGCAAACAGCATGAAAAAAAGGGTGACACTTAACTCCTTCACTGTGACTACTTCAGAGTACAGCAAATGTGAGACAGTTCCCAGGCAGCTATTTTAAAAAGCCATTTGGGAACAAAAGCAGTCCATATTTTGTGATGCTGTTTGCACTCTCTCCACCAAGGCTCATCACAGGAACATCAGTCTCAGGGCTATGCTGACATCTCTGGATTCTAATGGAAATTAAAATTACACCTTTACAGTCAAAGGGAAAAAAAAAAAATCACTGTTACAGTGAGCACCTGCAAACCAGGACACTGACCAGCCACTGCAGAGGTCAGAGAGGAAGCTACAGCAGCACAGCAACTACAGCAGAACCAAACACTTCGTGTAAAAAAGTTTTATATCTAGACTTTAAGGTTCTGAAATATTGCAGTTGTGGGGATCAAAATAAAAACTCCTGTTTAGTGCAAGTTACGTAAAAATTCAGGCCTCAAAACTCAACATGGAAACGGGGATGGGTTTGGTCATCTAAGTGCTTTATAAACACAGAAGAGTTTTAAACTACACATTAAATAAGACAGGCCAGGAAGGTGAGGTGGTGCAGTTGCCCTTTATGTATGAGGATACCAGGAATGCACGGAGCTCTGTCTCAGGGAGGAGGATGAGCAAAATGAGATTTTATGGATTAGGATTAGAGGGCAGACTAGGCAAGGGTGACACTGTTGAGGGTGTTTGTCTCAGGACGCCTGAGCAGGAGGAGGTGGATGTCTTTTACAGACAGCTGGAAGGAGTCTCACATTCACAGGTCCCGGTTCTCATGGGGGACTTCAGCCACTCTGATCTCTGCTGGAGGAATAACACAGCCAGGGACACACAGTCCAGGAGGCTCCTGCAGAGAACTGGTGACAGCTTTCTGATACAGGGGGGTGGAGAGGCCATTGAGTAGAGGTGGGCTACTGGACCTTGTACTAACTAACAAGGACACTTTGGGGATGGGAATATGGGGGACAGCCTTGGCTGCAGTGTCAGGATGGTGCAGTACAAGATCCTGCAATAAAGAAGCAGGGCCATGAACAAGGTCCTCACAAGAGCTAACTTTGGCCACTTTGGGGATCTTCTTCAAAGAATCCCATGAGAACGTGCCCTAGAGGGAAGAGGGGTTCCATAGAGCAGGTTAATATTCAAGAAACAGCAGGCAGCTGTTCAGACACTCACAGTGCTCAGGTTCACATCTACCTTAACTTCTGAATTTCTACTGTATTTATGTGTCTGCAATCATGATCTTAATATTGATACATAAGTAGTATGAAGTAGAGTGCCATCAAAAACATGCCCGGCAACTGATAACATTGCAATTACCAATATTACATGTATTTCTAGGATAATCAGCATTACAAGCCTCATTGCATGGGAACAAACAGATAAGAATCAACTGTATATGTTTTGCCTCTTCACACAAGGGATTGCAGCTTCACCTTGGTTCACTGTGAACAAGGTCAGAGACAGAGGAAGGAACCCAGGTTAAGGTCCAGGTTATGCTTAGAGATGTTGACTGGGCAACAGACTGAAAGATGCTATTAATACTTCCCAAAATTCATAAGTAATACCAAAATAGTCTTCACTTCCTCACAGCAGCAATAATTAGGCTCAACTTTATCTCATTCAGCTCAGTCATATGTTCAGCTGTGCGTAAGACCACACATTCATTTACATATAAAATAGTATTTTGACCAGGAACAGGACGGCCCAGACACCATGAATCACCTACATCATGACTACAACCTTCCCATAAACAGAAGAATACAGTCTGTTTCTGACACATTCAGCTGCTCTGCTTTTTGTGCAGGCAAACACTATGGTAGAAATATTCCCAACCTCTGCTGTCCCCCATGGACATAAGGGCTAAAAATGAACTGAGGGAAGAAAACTTCTGTCTGCTGACCTTGCAAACAAAACAAACAAACAAACAAGCAAGCAAACAAAAACCTAAATCTTCAGCTGACAACTGGGAGATTTCATTGATAGTTGAACTAGATGCCTCTTGGTAATTTCTTCTATTTTCTAACATACCTCTGAGACTTACAGGAACATTACACAAATATTACACAACAAGACTCTTGACAGACATGCATCCTTCAACATAAAAAAACATGTGAACAGATAAAATGTTACCTCGGCATGTATCACTACATTACAGTCCCTGCTTGAAAGTTGGCAAAATATCATTACAGTGGGTAATTTGATAGGTGCAACCCCCCCTGACTTTTACTACAATGAGGTTTAAAATTAAAGTGTTGGTTATAACCATATTTGACTCCATTAATAAATTTCTCCTAGAGAAAAAGAGTTGCAGCAGGCTCTGAGCACATCACAAAGAGATGAGAACTTGACATTGGTTCTCTCTAAAAACCTGGACAAACATGCTTGTCTGGCTCATTAGTTTTATCTGTATCACAGAGGTATTTTGATTATTAATGTTGGGAGGAATGTTTTCAAGGCTACAGAAGTGCTATGCTGTGACTTGCCTGGTGTTATCCTGGATACCCCAGACCTGCCTAATACCTTACAGCGAGCTATTTACCTACTGCTAAAGTACTACAGCATACCTTTAATTAACTTCATCTTCAAAAACCTCTCTAACTGCAGTCACTTTTCTAACCACATGATTAAGAGATTCTCAACAGACCTGCTAACTGTTACAACATGGTCATATATAACACCACACAATGAACAAAAGCCTTTATTGGGGGGAGCGGGGAATGCAAGCTATTCCAGCACCACAACTGCAGCAACCAAAAACTTCAGCAAAAAGCATATACAAAGTTTTCTATGCAAATCACAGCTCAGAAAACCAGAAGGAGCTAAGTCTCTTTAAAATTTCAATTTAGAAAGCATTTTAAAATACACAAATTCAAATTGCTTTATTTTTTTAAACCAGCTTAAACTTTGAACTATTTATTTTTCTTTTTTTTTTCTTTTTTTTTTTTTTTTTCTAATTCATCACAAGATTTCCACAGACCTTCTGATGAAATTTTCAGCAAGTCTGATACCCATAAAAGCGGATAAACTGTTCTAGTTAACATAGAATCACAGAATGGTTTGGGTTGGAAGGGACCTTAAAGATCATCTACTTCCAACCCCTCTGCCATCCGCAGGGATGCCACCCACTAGATCAGTTTGCTCAGTCTCATCCAGCCTGACCTTGAACACTTCCAGGGATGGGGCATCAGAGCGATATCCGAATTTAAAACACACAAACAAACAAAACCCCCAAATAGAAGAGAAAACAAAATAATGCTGTTCAAGGCACTTATTCTCACTCCCTAAAGACTGTATCTTTTATTTGCAATCAGTAAATCTTATACAAACAGGTTAAGAGACTTTTTTTTCACTCCTACATGTGATGCTTTTCTCCCACACCCTGTAATCAGTATTTTTAATATCTATTCTTGAATACTGTCTTTGCTTTTATTTGGTTGGTTTGTGCTCTTGTTATTAAAAATTCATCCTTTGGTTCTGGAAATGGCAACTGTATTCTATTTGCAAAATTAACTGCAATCAGAGCTGACAGCAGCAAAACAGGCCATCTCACCAGCTTGACAAGGGCTTTTTTTATTCTTCCCTTAGCCCCCTTCACATTTGACAAGTAACAAGGCATCTATAATACAGTAACAAATGTTCCAATTTATTCACCCAATCTAAACATGTAGACTGCAGTGGCTGCCTCTGCTAATCTTTGCCAGAAAATGCCATGCTACTCCTTTCCCATTTGTCTGTCTGCTAATTAGGCTAGAATAATGACCTATTGTGGGACTCATCCCCCAGATTTATGTATATGCATGTGCATGCACCTGCACGTACAGACTCGGTCTCATCACGAGCAATTTCAGACATCTTTATGGGGAGAAAAATCAGATAAACTGTAAAAATGAGAAAGAACAAAATGGTAACCACTTTCTTTAAAAGAGTGTGTTAAAAGTACTTTGACTGCAGGCAAATCTTTTACAAGCTGTTTGAGTATACCAGTATCGCAGTACTCTTGATAAACTAAACAGATTTATCAGAAAGGCGAGGGATTTTTTTAGTTGCTGTAATACAGTGAATTACATGGCAAAGTTCCAGCAAAAGGGGGCTGGGACAGAACTTCATTATTCATATGAAAATTGGTAACACTGTCATGCTGTTTAATAAGCTTTCCACAACTATGGCATCTTGCACAAGGGTTTAGTATCAGCTGCCCTTCACACCACAAGCACAATGATGTAATGAAACTGACTGTGAGAGGTTTAAATCAGCAACACTGTGTAAAACTCCATTCCCGCTCTTCAACTTCCTCAGAAAAGAGTAACATTTAAGGAGTTGATGCAAACTTCGGCAATACCTAGAAATAAATGGAAATTCTTTTACAACATTCTCCTTGGATATCTTAATAGAGCCAGCTGCAACATGAACAGCACTACGCACCCCAGTTCAGGCCTTTATTTACCTCTCGGTCTGAGAGGAAGACAGCACTGCTCCTTACTGTGCGGTAGTGGTGCGCTGCGAAGGGCTGGCCATGTACTCTCCAACTTGACACTGCACAAGCAACGCACATCAGTTTAAAACCAAAGACTGTGTGCAGTGGGAGTATGCAACCAACAAAACAGAAACAGGAAAGGTTGCTTTGAAAGAATGTTTTGAGTGGCCACATTCAGACAGGACTTGATTTAATTGAAAGGTAAGTAAGGCATAAGGAAAACTAACGCTTGTGACAAAGAAAGGAAATACCAGAGCACTTACGTAACTCATAAATTACATCATATCTGCCTGCATGTTACAGTGAAAAAGCTATTGTCTACTGTTTCTTCCATTATCTCAGTAGCAGACTTCTAACAGCTACTTTGCCTTAACCAGAAAAAAACCAACTGTCTGCAAATCAGAGTTTTGACACATTCATACAGCCACCAAAATGAGATCCCACAAACGGCACTTTAGTTAAACTCCTCGGCTGATAAGACCATTAGCACACAGCTGCTGACTAAGACAAAAGTAATGTTTCTTCCAGAAAAAAACTGTTGCAACACAGAAATCACAGTTACCCTCTTCTAGTTTAGGACAGAGCTTCTGTGAGTACATGCCAGAAGTAACACTTGTGAGCACAAAGCTTTGTAAAGCTACTACTGACAGAGGATCAGACACCTTTAGGAAGACTTACTCAAAACAGCAATATTATAACTGCACTGGTTGTACCCAGAACCAAAGATCAGCACAATCGTCTGGCTGTCACAAAGAATCTACCCTTATACAGAGGTTTCACCCAAAGACCAAAAAGCACTTGAACAGTCTTACTGTGCACTGCCCCCCAGTCCGAGGTCTGTTTATACATATATATGCAGAAAGTTTTAAAAAAGAGAAGAGAAAGTTGGAAATGTTAAGTGGTAAATGTGAATGTTAGCTTATGGATATCACAGTCTTGGCTTCTACTCTTTATTAACAAAAACACGAACACTCCTTTGCATAGAATTCTTCATAACAGTTCATTGCAAGCCATAGGAAAAGGACAGGCCAAGAAAAAGTCTGTCAGAAATCCCTACCACTAGAAAAAGAGTAGACTTTGCATTGTGGTTTCTCCTTGCAGTGCATGATTTTTAATGCACCTATTCCCTGCTGGAGATACACAACTCCACTGGCTCAGAGGAAGGAATCACCAACTTCAGAAGTGACATCCATTTTACCACCTACTTTGTTTTAAACCAAGGTTTGGTAGTAACACTTTAAAACACATACAGATTGATCAAAAATTCATTACAACCCAACAAGATACACAGTTAATATTTACAGACAAAAACAAACAAAACAATCACAAAAAACCACAACAAACAAAACAAAAACCCAAACAAACTAACCTAAGCACAAATACAACAGTTTTTTTACAATTCCATTTCTGTTAACTTCTAACTGCAGACTGTTCCCACTCACCAAGAAACCTTGAAAATATTAAGTATCTCTGCACTGCTGCCCTCCTTTACAGAAAGAGAAATAAATGCTTTACACCCCAGGAGCCCTCTCTCTGAGGCTGGAAACTGTAAAATGCTTTGAAATTTAAGCATTATTTATTATGCTCCAAGTATGATGGAGCCACAGAAAATTCAATTCTGAGCTGACACAATAAAGGAATTAAACAAAACAAAAAAACAAAAAAAAAAAAAAAACACACACAAAATAATAAAAAAAAAATTTTTTTATGGGTAAAAAACACACAAAACCCCCAAACTCTAACCACACACAAAATAAACTCTAACTAGACAGTGTTTCAGAGTCCTGGAAAGTAGTCCTCTATTTGAAACATGCACCAATAAAGCTTGAAAATAAATTTTCACTCCCTAGCCCAGGAAAATCACCAACAACAGAACTAGAAGATGATACAGCAGACCTTCAAGAATGCTCCTCACGCTCTCCAGGCTTCTTCCTTACAGCATGTTGGTTTTTATCCAATGAAATTATAAATAAGGACATTTCCATATGAGGCAATTTCATTTTGTCCCTACACAATGTACTCCCCATTTAGAAGGACAGAAGTTGCTATGAATACAAAGTAACCTTTTAATACAAATCAAATAAAATCATCAACATAATACACTTAAAAAGGCAAGGGGAAAAAGGGCTCAAAACAAACAACATCTACAGATAAATGAAAGAGAAAAAACACTCATTAAATTTTTATTAAATGGACTAGAAACAGAAGAGGTAACTCCTAGATCTTCTACACTCTTCAGGTACCCATTGCTGGACAGTTTTTACCTACAAACTTACAGTTTTGACAATTCTTTTAAAAGCAAAACAAGTACAATGCACCTTTGGAAGAGCAATGGGGAGAGAGGGAGTGAAGAACAAGTCCTCCAACTCCTGGTAACCTCTCCCTATGATAGTCAGACATCAGGCACAGGACTGAAGACACCTAAATAAAAACATCTTACAACCATAAGACCATGGTTTCCCACAGCTGCACTTCAATCACGGAGCTAGCAAGGGGGAGAGACAGGTAGTGAGTCAGCTGTTAAGCTTCTAAGAAATAAGGTAAAATACAGTACTCCTTTTGTTTATTAATCTCATGACAAACAGAGTACGACATGAGTGCTGCTTCCCAATACCACTGAAAATCCATGCCGGAATATAATCAGTTTATTTACTGATACAGAAGGTTTCTCTTCCAGAACCTCCCAAGTGCTAGAAGACTCCAAACAGTCACTTTAGGTTATTCACACAAAGCTTTTTGAGGTACTTGAAAGAGCTGGTTGTACAGCAATTATCCTAAATAACAAACATCTCCCTAACCCTTCCCATTCGCAAAGATGCTGTTCATCTCCACTTAGCAGTTGATCTACTTAATCAGAAAGTCTGAATTAGTCCATACTGTTCCTTTCCATAAATCAGGAAAACATGCTAACAAAGAGATCTTCTCTGGTGGTTAATTCACATCAGATAAATACTTCACAATGAAAGTATTTGTCTGCCTGCTTGTCTTGCTTGGAGGCTTAGTTGCTGTAATAAGCTCATGATTGCTCAGCCAAGGAACCGCAGACAAAACTTCTAGAATGTATGATATGCACCAAGAAACACTCAGGAGATGTGAAGGAAGCACCTTAACATTTCTTCCTTCAATACTCTTCTATCTCCTGCATAAAAATCCCCAGTATAATTCCCCTACAGTATTTGTCAGTAGGTTCCAAAACAGTTTTCTGTTCTGTAATGTGTAGAATGGAAAGGAGAAATAAGACACTGAAGAGCAGCCAACCCCAATCAACTGCCTCTACAACAGGATTAAGGATAGATAAGGGAAGTTGACTCTTCAAACACTGAAGAAAGCACATTTTTCTCCAATTATGAAATCGTGGGACTTTTTCTGTTTTTCATTTTCATTTGAGAAACTACAGCTGTCACACCTTCCTGGCAGAAACCCTTCAGCTTCTATCACTACATGAGACAGACTCAACAGCAAAAGCTCTCCCATTTTCAAGCAAGTAACAGTTGCCTTGAACTGGAGAAATGCACCTCTAGTGAGCTTAGGTCAATGTGCCATATCTCAGATGGCCACTCAGATTCTGACACAACAGGGACAAGATTACTGTAGAAAGCAGTTGGCCAGTTAAACATCTGAACTGAGATGTCTAAAAGGAATCAGAGTTTTAGGAAGTAGCTATCACTGAGGTACACTCGAGAAGGTGGGTAGAAGAGGGAAGAAATTCTCCTTGTTACTCCAACCTCCTGCCACTGATTAACTAAAGAATGGTTCTAAAAAGGAGTAGCATTTTTAGTTTGACTCACGCTATGCTTAAAGCAGCAGCTCTTATGCTGGCTTTAAGGAATGATCACACTGATGTACAGTATGAGTTTCATTTCCACCTCTCAAGCAGCATAAACCTTCCTTTCTGTAAAGGTAGATGTGCAGGTGTAAAGAAGTCACTGAGGTAACTGAGAATTCAGGCACCTGTTTCAATGCCAAACCTGCCAGCTACATCAGCGGGCCATCCACAGGTAGCCTGGGACAGACAAACTAACAGTTCCTGCACTTGAGCATTTATAGCATAAGTTGAGTGTATATATACATATATAAACATTTTTTAAAAACATTCTTACCCTAACTTCTAAGTCAATTTACTCCAAGACAATAAATCTGGTCCTCTTTCATCCATGATAATGTAAGTAATTTAAAGAATAAAATAACAATTAAAAACACTTCAGGGTTACTAAAAGGCTTCAAAAAATATCCAGATCTTGGATGCATTTCTCTGTCCTAGAGAAGCTCCCAGGGAAGCTTTCTTGTGATTTCAGTAGGGTCAGGTGCTCACTACCTTAATGAAATAGACAAATCACGTATCTGTATATTTTACTCAATTTATCAACTCATCTCATCTCTGGTTTAAGAATAAGAAATTTAAACTTTGAAAGGTCTTTTAAAAACATTATATGTCTACGTATGAAATATATATAAAGCATCTGACAAAAAAAAAAAAAAACAACACTGAAATCAGTAGCTTCCCCTCCAGACTTCAGACATGATAAAGAAAATAGAGATACTGTTTGCACAATTGCTGATGGATAATCCAGTAGGTAGCAACAAAAAACATCTACCTGCATAAAGCAAGTACACATACCCAAAGAAGAACACATACCTGATGCCAACTGCAATCAATCTATATTTAATATTCATAATTAGTGATGGATATCTACTGTAGAGCTAATTAGAACCAGAGAGAAAGCAAGAATGAATCAACACCAAAAGCCAAAACTACAAAACAATGAACTATTCTTTTAACACAGACCCCGTGTAGTTATGTCTACAGCATATCAACAGTTACATGTTTAATAAAAGTATAAAAAGTGTTTCAATATATACAGATGTAACTCTAAGCAAGGCAAATACTGGCATAGCTTGTCCTTGAATTCATGTTCTTTGTTAATTATATAGGCCCTTCTACTATTCAACACCCTTTGTGAAGAGCTACAAAGCTCTCTCACCTGAACATTACCAATATATGTATTCACCAATATTCAAGAGAGCTGAAACCACCTAAGTACTTCGGGGTTTTCTGCACAAGAATTCTTTCAGACAGGTATACACAGTAATATTATGTAGTTATATTTGCACCTTTAAATTCCCATGTGGACAGAGACTTTGAGAACAGAATGCTTTTTCTTCCTGCAGACAAACCCTCAGTAGCACTTGTGTCATTCACTTAAAAGCCTTAAAGTCAGAGGAGCTCAAATGCCCCAGTGACTCTGTACTTTTGCACTTTTGTCCAAGCCAGCAGGGAGCAAAAAGAAGAGGTGGTCAACACCCGTGCATCCACAGCTCCCACTACAACTTTACTACAAAAAGCTTGTGCAGAGAACAAAAAGTCAGTTCCTTGCAACCAAAGAGTTAATTAACAAGATGGGAAAGAGAAGCACATGAATGTTGGCATAAGGCAGACAGGACAACAAAACATGTGGAGCTTGGGAAAGAAATAATCCATAAAACTGAACCAAAAGGCCACATTCTTATGCAAAATCAGATTTCCTGTTCTCATCCCACTTTTTTGCCCTCTTTGACAGAACACCCTTTGGCAGATTGTCTAGCATGACAAGGGAAAGGTGAAAGCACAGTATAAGCAGTGACTCCTGCTTGTGCTATCTAACAAAACGCCAAAAGCATGGTGACCTCCATTCCCGCTTTCAGAAACACAAGGTCAATACGAACATCTAAAAAGGTTGTCCTCAGCACTCAGCAAGGCTTTTTTAAAAACTCTGAAAGGGAAACTTTCCAAAGCTGGAAGGACGAAAGAGAAAGGTCTTTCAGCAGCTCCAAGAAGTACCATATAAGCCTTCCAATTACAGCAGGAGGAGCGAATAAAGCTGGCCCTTAAATCCTGGAGGTTCAGTGTTAAAACTGCGCTTCAAATGCACAAATGAAAGACATCTATTATGCTTGCTCTAGTACACAGAGGAATCAAGTCACATCAGAAAATTATTATAGTATTTGACTACACTCGAAAATGCACTGGAGAGAGGCAGCAGAGTTGGCAGAACATGCTCCAAAACCTTGCCTTCTACTGTCCTACCACCACATCACTGTCAGTTGCCTGCTTTTGTAAGATGCACTTTTAAAAGAGGCTTCCTGATGAATGATAGAAGCAAGCTTGCAAAGTATACCACAAAGCTCATTCAACTTGTGGATATGTTATACTTTTCAATTAAAGCACAGCACTCAGGCTATTTTCTCTGAACAGCTTTCTACTGGTAATCCATAAGTCACTCCTAATCCTCAGGGACACTGAACAGCCACCTAGAACATTTCTTCTTCTAGCTCAGTTATCCCGACAACTCAGCCACAACTTCTGCATCATTGATTCTACTGGACAATGAGTGAGAGGGAGAAGTTTGTCCACTGAATGAAAAGACGTCCTACACTTACTTAGTTCTAATAAAATTCTTCAGCTATGGGTTCCACATATTACTTCATTCCTACATACAGAGAACTGGCAATAGTAGGAACAGTCAAAATTCTCTGATTTCTACAAAGGATTTAAAATTACCATCTTTCAGAGCTTAGTGGGAGGTTTGGATGTGTTTCAGTGACATTTCAGTGTATCAGGCAGCTCCTCTCAGCTCCCTTCTTCAAGGCTCAGCTTTGAAGCAGCGAACCCAACCCAAGCCAACACCGAGACTGTAGAAAAGGCAAGCTCCTACCTGCTTTGCACGTCCTGCCATCGTCTTCAAGTTGCACACCAGTGGGACAGGCACAGCTGTAGAAGGGGTCTCTTGGAGACAGCAGGCACAGATGGGAGCAACCACCGTTGTTTTCTTCACAGGGAGTGTGAACTTCAAGAAACCATAAAGATTTATTTTCATTTTTCTGGAAGCCCTAAAGCAAGAAAGTATAGATCCCAAATAACTGGCACAAGCTTTAGTGCTAAAAGACAGAGGGATCACAACATAAACTGTCTAATTTCCTGCCCTCCTCCCAGCATCCTGCTTCTAGGGGCACCTAAACTGAGATGTAAGCAACTGGTGGGGCGACCAGTTCTATGAAAGAAAGGAAAACTATCAATTTGTACAATTACTACATTATAGTAGAGCTGCATGTGGGAAGTATCTTCTTCTATGGCAAAGCTTTTACAGCAAGACATACTCCTGAATCATCAGGAAATCCAGAGGAGCAACATGTAAAGTCAGTAATTTTGAATACATAAAAGAAGAAAAAGGGTATGTCTGTACAGGACAGGGATGGACACACGACAACTGAATGTTCCTATCTCTTTAGATGGGGAAAAAAATGGCAGCAAAACATGAAACTGTAATCATAAATAATTATGGATAATATTGCCACTTATTAAAAAAATACTGGCAAGTTGCACAAAATCTGTAGAGAATTACAGGTTGAGTAATCATCTGAACTACTTTAATAGAAAAGCACAAAAATTACAGCTCATTTGACTTTCGTTACTTTCACTGACAGTCACAGAGGAAAAAAAATTGTGAGGAAGGAATCCAATCCTGATCTTAATGCAGTCAATGGCATCTGAGCTATTTTCAGCATATGCTATTTCCCTATGTGCCATATTTTCTTTGTGACTGACTCGGAAATACTATGACCCAAGGCTGGGACATTCCTGGAGCTAAAAACCATGACAGGAATTCAGCACAGACAAACTCTTATCAGGAGCTGTGAGATAAACCAGGGTGCTGAGCATACCCAGCAAACCCAGTGAAAACTTGCACATGGTTCCATCACCAAGATAATCTCCAAACTCCTTTTGTTTACTTTCAAGCCTGTTTACTCACATCCTATATCAGAACACTCACATCCTATTATTGGAATAACAAATGTTATCTTCAGGAAAGCAGAATTTACAGTTGGCATAAATAAAGAAGACAATCCAAATGGCAAGAGTATCTCCCCTAGACATGCGCTGATTCTTCCCAGAGCTACTCAATTTTATACATTTCTACACCGCTGCTTTTAAGTCCCATTCTCACAATCCTAAAAAAAAACCCCTAGATCCACTGCCACATGGAATCACATGCACATGCAAAACACATGCAGTCTTACTTGAATATTACATGTGATCTCCTTTGAAGTAGCATCACACAATATAAAGAAAAAATAGAAGTACATATATGTTCATATAAAAGGTAAAAACTAAAGTCCTTCCATACCAAAGCATTCACAAACTACTTGGTACATATTGAAGATAAACATGATCGAGTTTGGACTGCAAGCACAATATGAATGTTACACATTCTGAGATAATTCTATTTACTTAAAAAAAATAAAATCACAATAGGTACTTTTTGCAGTTATCTTTAAAATAATGGCATTGAAAAGATGTCAGGTGCATCAGCATCATTCTCGTTCAGATTTTCCACACCAAAAGAAGTCACTGAAGTATCAGTGCTGGATCACTGATGAAGATGATTCTTCACAGAAGAATCACTGCAGGATTTTGTTACCAGCTGGGATGGTGAGTTCATACCATTTCAGAATGGAATTTTCCAAGAAAGGTACAGTACCTTTAGCAACCAATCCTCTGACAAACGTGCACAACCTTAAAACTTCACCTTAACCATTTTTATGATTAACATGTTTGCAGACAAACAATTAGAGCCATGCAAAAAGTTTCAGGGAGAAGCAGAACGTACAGTACGGCTGCCGGTCTGGACTGAGGACCTGGATGTCCATCGGAGAATACAGGGCAGACAGGATTTCTCTCCTTTTCTCCCCCGTCCTTTTGTTGCAGGCATGGATGGAGCGCGTTTGCCAGTCCGTCCAATACAAAGTGTCCCCAGACAACGTCAGGGCAAAGGGATGAGTAAGACTGCCTTCAACAACTTTTTGCCTAGGTGAAAGGAAGAGCAAGGATTAAAAACGGATTGCTGCCACTTGCTACCACACAGAAGGAAAACCTGGCTTTGTAAAAACTCAGACAGGAACTGTCATCTTTTAATGAATTCACCGGCGATAAAAGTGACGGCAAATTGAAAAATGTAAAATAAGGCTTTACACCTTCATAGCAATATGGACACAAATATGCTGGGTTTAATAGCATCAAAGTATCTGATTCAGCTCTACAGTGACCTCTGAAGTTCCTCAACTTCAGGAGCTGTGCAAATACCCAAACACAACTGACTTCTCAAAGAAACATAAGTCTGAAGAGTGCTCCTCCAATTAGAGCATTTCTTGTAGTAGAAAAAGGAAGAAATTACCCAAAAAGTCTCATCAATTTACCCTTTTTTAACTTGGTCAACAGCAGAAACAAGTATTTTTCAGATTATTTTTATAATGTAGAGCAAGGGTCACACATACTTTTTCTAAGAATAAGTGGTTATAATTAATACAAATCAGAAACATTTCAGATATTTTTTCAATGACCTCATTCAGCCATTCTTCTGAGAATGCATATATTTTCACACTGGTTATTACCTAAACTGAAAGCAAAACAACACATTTCATTTCCAACACGTTTTCACAGGATCCCCAAATTTATAGCTATTGCAGTAAATTTGCAAAATTTAAATTCACTAGTTTTGGAGACATTAAGATAGAGAAAAGATACTTGGCAATTCCTTAGCCAAAACACTATGTACTCAGTTTTCACAAAAATCATGTATTTTATATATACACAAAGCATGCCCACACCTGTCAAAGCAGTGTTATGACACAACAAACCAGTATTCAAAATTATTCATCACACAACTTTAAGAAAGCTGAAATCTCAGTGTCATCCTGAAGGAGAAAGTGACAAACTTGTTTTTCCTATACCTATATACAGATCTGCATTCAATTCTTTTGATTGAAGAGATTTAAGGAAAAACAAAAACCAGCTAACATTTGACAGGAAAAGGATTCTGTTTCACTTTGGCCAGCATAGGCACTTACTCATATTTTCCAGGGTGAGGGGGGGATAAAAAAGTACCCCCAAAATTCTTTATGTATATTCAGACATGGACAAGTTTAAAGCACGCTGACACATGCTAACAAGTATTGGCATACACATAGACAAAGTAGGTAATGCAGAAAAAAGAAAACAAAATCATTAATAAACTTTTTCTTCTACAGATAAAATTGAAACTCTTCTAAAATTTCTGTCTTTCAAATATCAGTACTTTTTTCACCATAAAGCACAATAGAAAAAATACTAATTTCACTTTCTCTTTCCACTCTCACCTGTGCTGTTTCTTCTTAACTAGTAACACCAGTGGCTATGTTCTAATATCATAACAGCTGTGTTCCACTATGTATTGCCCTATTTTCATCATTCTTAGATATCAAGTCTCCCCTTCTCCTGTAATTACATCTCTTGAAATAGTTCCAGCCAATGTGTTTGCAAACTGAAGTTTGCTAAGATACAAGACACAGATTGCTCCAGTAACATTAATCCACCACACAGAAAGCAAATTTCCTTTTTACTTGAATTCTGAAGTAATTCTGAATTCACTCTGGGATGGGAAGGGTGGAAACATTTGAAAAATCACCATTTCTTTATTGACATATATGAGTGAAACTTATTTTACTTCATGTTTAAGGAACAGAAGTAACTTCCAAAGTTATCATCTAGTCTGAACAGTAAGTCTACCCTGACACCAGAATCTAAGAGTCCCAACGTCACAGATTTCTGTTTCAACACTGATTAGAGGAAGGGAAAAGGGAATAAACAACATTTCATTTAAAAGGAGTTATAATTAAGATCAATCTTCATGTCATTTCATTAGCATGCATAGCACTTTAAGGGGAAGGTTTAATCACAGAGCAACAATACAAAATATACACATCTACATGACATGAAGTTACTATATTCAAAAATGCCTAAATGTTCACATGCAGTTAGACATAAGGAACTTTCAGAGTGCGCTCCGTACAGGAATATCCTGATCTCAGGCATGCATTTACATACTCTAGCAGTTGAGAAAAATATGCAAGAGTGAGACAATTTTCTTTCTAATGCAAAAATACATTATTTTTTCCTAAAATACTACTTGAATTATGGTTCAACAGAAATATCTGCTTGGGAGGTGGCGCATATGCACTGACCTATCACACATTAATTTGGACAGATTGCTGGAATTGGTGTATTCAAAGGCTTGCTCCTTCCCTTACAGGTGGCCTTTCTCTACTTTAAAACGAGCAGAATAGATTTTACTTGCCAATTACAACTTTAAGGTTTACACATACATGTAAGCAAATTTTACACAATTTGTATGTGCATGATAACTGCAGAAACAGCCTGGAAACCTTATGCCCTGCACTCACTCTCAAATCAGACATTCCTGTTGTTATATGAAAATCCCTCTTTCTACCTATGAACCTGCAGCCAGCCTTTGAGCTGCCACTGCCTTCTGTAAAGGCCTTTTCCCTTGTCTATACTTCTGACTGTCAGTCTGTACTTGTCACTTACAATGCCACCATTATCTAGCTCTTACACAGTGCTCTCAAAGGAACTTCAGAGTGTTCTATAAAGGATGTCAATACTGCTATCCCTCTTTTATGACTGTGAAAATCAGCCACAGAATGCATTTAATTTAAAGAAATAAAAATTGAAGAACACCATGGAAAATGCAGTGGTTTTGAGGGGAGGCATATTATTCTATTACAGAGAACTGCATAAAATAAAACTCCAACATTTTACCATGGCAAAATGACTTTATTAACACTGACATTTAAAATGTTCCAAAAATCAAGAAAATGAGAATGTCATTTTAAACTGTCTGAAGACTGAAACCAGATCACAATGGAGAGATTGCTCTGAAATAACATTTTACTGGCATATGATGCTCACCCTTCATGATCAACACAACCTGCCCAGTGAACACTGCACAGAACTGAAGATGCAATCTCAAATGCCTTAGTCTGCCCTGTCTGAAGTGACACTTCTCTCTACCTACAAAAGCCAAAACTCAACAGCACACTTGGACAGGAGCCACCAAACACAACTTCCATGCTGAGCTTTCCATCAACCTTTAGAAAAATCTGCTTCCTAACTGCTTGCTGTTTGAATCAACCTGAATTTGGTTAATCAATAGCCATGGCACAAAGGACATCTTTGGATGGGGCCAAGGACAAGTGTGTCTCAATCTTTGTATCCTGTTGGGGAAAAAAACATTACCAATACTGTAAAATCCCAGTCACTAGTTAAATGTTATATTGCCTAGGGTCAAGGGTAACATCTTCAACTATTTTCAAGACAAATGAGACTCTAGAAATGAAGAATCCTGCTGCACAAGAAGGCTATAGCCAGTCTATAGTGAAGTACTGATACAAATAGTCTTCCTTAAAACCAGTTTTACAGTATGTGAGGCTATTTTTTGCAAGGCTATTAAGAATTGCATTTAAAAAGAACAATATGGTATTGGCATTAGACTATTGCGGGAAAAAAAAAGTCTCAGTTCAAAATGAACAAAGAAAATGAGAAATAACTTACACCATATTATTGATTAAAGAAAACTTACCTGAAGGAACCATCCAGATTTGCCCTATGAATGAAACTCAGTTTTGCATCAGCCCAGTAAAGTTTCTGCTCATCAAGATCTATCGTAAGTCCATTTGGCCAATAAATATCTGAATCAACAATTATTTTCCGCATGCTGCTGTCCATTCCTGCCCGTTCTATCCGGGGTGTTTCGCCCCAGTCAGTCCAATACATGTATCTGAAAAAGACATACACAAAGTAAGCCACAATACATGCTCGTTAGCTTGAGGAACAGAGGGGACAGCAGCTCTTTGCAAAGCCTGTAATGGCATATACACAGACAAGTGTATAGACACCAACGTTCATCCCCAAAACTTTAACAAGATCCAGTTCCACATGGTGCAAAAGAAGTCCTTCCTGAGATCATGTCTCACAAGCTTTGCCCCTGTATAATGTGCTACCATTCCCTTCCAATGTTGGGCAGTACCTGATTGTCATGAACATTTAAAATTATCATCTTTATGTGGCCAGTTATTACAAGTTAATATCCTAAATCACATTCTGAAGCAACTAATTACCTATCCAAAAGGCAATGACTACAGTTTAACTTCCTTCTGCAAGTCTATAGAGAAAAAAGAATAAAATCAAGTGCCCTGAAATTTGTTTCTATCGTTGAATAAATGAATCCATGCAGAGAAAGACATGAACTTTTTGGATGTTTTTTTTTACTCCTTCCACTCATGTCCCAGTTTCCCTTTCACTCCACCTATGAGCAATTTAAGTAGCCTAAATAGACATTAAAGGAAAGGACCAGTCCAAAATATGGCAAATCACACAACACCTGCATGAAAAGTTGAGATCGTACCATTAGGAGAGAAATTGTCTGGTCAGAAGAGGACAGTCAGTTCCCAGCTGGTAAACATTACCCAGCACCATATATTGAGCTTGCAAAGTCAACATGCCAGCAGTGCAAACACAGCACAGTCAACTCTTAGCACAGCCTCCTCAGGCCAGTCAGGGAAATGATATTGCTTTCCCAATGCCAACACAGCTATATGGGGCATGGGTGTGTGACAGGAAGCCTTTGACCTGAGTGAGCCCTCAAACAAAGGAGGTGTCTGTGCACTGGACTCAGCAAGCCCAGGTTCCCTGAGCTGCCTCCAACAACAGGAGTGCCAGGTCAGCACCACCTGGGTAAGTGCACCAAGCAGCATCCAAGCTAAGTCCTCCCAACACTGGAGAACCAGAAAAGTGTGGTAAAGAGCCATCTATTTAGCCTTGCAGAACCCATGCTTAGGCAGGCTCTTCACCAATTAGATTATCCCAGATGCTCAGATCCCCTGAAGAAGACAGCACTGGCTAATCAACCAGAGCAGGAACCAAAAAGGAAGTAAATGAATGTAAACTGTGAAAACATGCATGCACTCAAAAAGCTTCATGCTTTTTCTTTTTTAACATTAAAAAGAACGCTGTCCACTTTGGAGATGAAGCGGGGACTACATTTGTAATTGCTGTCCTGTTCCTCGGCAGGATGGTCTCCCCTTCAAAACCAAAGATGCCCCTTGTAGACTGCAGTAGCTCTGGGGCTGCTTTCCACGCACCACATTTCAGCCCAGGAGGAACGGGCAGCTGTCCAGTTATCCCCAGCACGTGTCCCTCACAACCCACTTCAGGTGAAAACATTCTGATCTCCAGGTACATCGTACACACTAATTCAGGCAACCCTTCAGCTCAGGGCAATGACAGCACCTATTTAGACCATTTTCTGATCACAGCAGCATACGAAATCACCAGCATGTTTATCCTACTGAAAGAGGAAATACAGATAACAATACAGACAGATGGAAATTGGTCACTTGTATCACAATACACATACACCTGAGTGCACATGGGTAAAACAAGAAGTTCTCTAGTTGAAGTTTGTAGTTATAAAGCTTTCAAGCACATGAGTCCTCATGTGAGACAACTCACTTTAGAGTTGCTGAGGCAGAATCATGTCCCCAGATAACTACCCCAAAATTTCTCACCTCTGACAGCCAGGACAGACTGACTGCTCCTGAAGAAGCAGCAGCAGTAGCTGAGCTGCCCCAGTTCACAGAACAACCTATGCATGTAAATTGCCACTCATTTTGGTTTTCCTTAACAAGTCAGTCTGTAATTTGTGGCAACTCAAACTGTGTGTGGAAGCAGCTATTGACAAACAAAAGACAGAGAAGAGCAGACATTAAAAAAACTGTCTACGTAACCAAGGGGTGAATCAGACTGTGAAAGTGATGTGGCCAAATACTCATTTTTGGTCAGGTCAAATCAGTCCTCTGATCCAGCTCATCTGCACTAGCTTGCACCATCTTCGCCCAACTCTACAGGAATAAAGACAGACAAAAAGATGGACTGCAGAATTAAGAAAAACCTGCTTATTAAGGGTGACTTTGTGTCACATCATATGGCTATGACAATCCCAAACTTATTCATAGACACTTATTGAAATATATAAATGCAGACTAAAAAGGAGCTTAGACTGAAATAAAAAAATCCCATTGCAGTTATTTAAAAGTAAAAAAAAAAAAAAAACCAACAACAAAGAAAAAGAAAAAAAAAGAAAAACAAACAAACAAAGGAGACAAAACTAGCTAAGGCCAATTAAACCTTTAAAGCAAGCTGGAACAAAAAGGATGAAAAAACATTCCCAAAACTATCATTGCACAAAATTCTTCTTCTCAAGCCTTCCATCAAATTGTAGCCTGCCCTGAAGATCAGAACATTCAGATGAAGAGTTGGGCGGGAAGTTGTAAGCCAAAGGGACCTCATGACTTTTCTATGATAATAAAGGAACTCCAGCTCAAGAACCTCTACCTAAAAAATATTGTTACCTAATTTCATAGGTGATGTGCATTTATCCTTTCCACACAGAGACTGTTGTATAAAAGTAGTACTTTCAAATTCATACACAAATTTATCACAGGAAAATTACATCTCTACATGTCAGCTCATGAAGAGGTACAAAGCTCGATGCCTGTGTCATTCAAAGGTTTAAAACTACACAGTATTAGCACCACAAAGGAAGGATAGCAGGATTGATATGCATTTAGACAACATGCAGAACAATCTGAACATAGGCAGCATCCTTTCAAAGCACTTTTCTCTCAGTTGGACATTTTTAAAGCAACATACTCTGTCATCACCTTGTCCCAATTGAAGGGTGTCTCTGCAACCCCCAAAGCTGATCATCCTGGTGAACTTTCCAGATTGAGTCTGCAGCAATAAAGCACCTAAGGAGGCAGTGGTTTCCCTCCCTCTAGATGCTACTCAGAATCCCTCTATCACAGTCCATCACGGGAATGTATGTCAAGCCATTGAATGGCAAATACAATTTTTGTCTCCATTTAACCTCCTCCCCTTTTCAAAGAGGTTTCCACACCCTTTCATCAGGCAGCAGGTGCTGAACTGCCATGAATTATAGGAAATTGGCTCTGGTTTAGGGATGTCAACAGATTGAGACCCTGAACTGGGAGTTTGGATATGTGTAAGAAGTCAGCTGATTCAGCTGTCCCTGCAGCAGAAGAGGGCATCTTTAGTCTATGTAAGCCTACTTAAAACCATTCCCCTGCCAAATGGAGCAACTCCTTCCATGGTTCCTAGCCCTGGTGCTATCAGCATCCTACAAGGAAACAAGAAGAAAAAACCCAAAACCTTTCAGCTACCTTAGCAAATGATCAGTCTGACCAGTGTTCCCCCACCAGTAGTGCTTAAACAGAAGGAGCAAATAACAGCAGCAACCATCCAGATGAAGCCTCTTATGAAACTTGTCCAGATAAAGAGGCATTTCTCATCAACTCCTCCTAGGTAAGTCACTCACCTTGGACTCTACAATTAGCTAGAACAGTCCTCTTCACTCCTCCTACAGGAATATCTAGGCTGTTCTGACATTTTTTGGTCAACACAAGGCACAACACAACACAACACAGGACATCAGACTCTAATAGGCTATAAAATGTCATGTTTTAACTGCATGCCTACGAGGGATTTTCAAGACTGCAAAGTGTCGAGTTTTCCTTTTTTTGCCCTCCTCTATTTTGAGTGACAAAGCTAATTCAAATTAAACTAACTACCGTATCCTAGCTGAGACACTCTAAACTGAGAGTCAACTGAAGACAGAAATTTTTTTGCACAAGTTATAAATCCTAGACAAAAAAAACTCCAACATGGTTATCATCGAAAGAATGACACAAGCTCAGCTAAAGCAGCGAGGCAAACTTAACCTACTTAACAGTAACAGGTGCAAATTCTGGGGGCAAGGGAGAGCTTCCTTGCTGTGATTCATTATCAAGAACACTGAAGCCTGCTTGAACTAGCTGGGTTCATCAGAGAAAGAGCCATACAGAAAAAAAAAAAAAGGAAAAAAAAAAAAAACAAACAAGAGAAATTAAGGATTTCAGTAATGTCCAGCAGAAACCATTATGACTCGCATTTTCCAAATGTTCCCAGTACACAGGATCAATTCTTATTAGAAGAGAGCAATTCTTACCCAATTCTTACTTTTGACTGCAGCTTTATGGACAGAGGGAGAACACAGCAAAAGGCTCCAAGTAGCTTCTCAGAGAAAGCAATCAGTCTGTATGCCATAACAGCTTATATGAGAGGAACTGATTAATTCAACCTGATTTAAATGACCTCTAATTCAGAAGCATGGAGTGGTAAATGACATTATTTCTGTAGAGGAGAGGCTAAAAGGCTTTTTTTTAATTTATGTTTTTAAAGAATGCTCAAGAGTCCACATCTCTTACTGACCCCTGCAAAAAACAAACACTTTCAAACAGTCTAGACATCATCAGTGTTTCCGGCACAGATGACGGTTTAGGACTGGTTGTTGGTTTTTTAATTTTTTTCAACTATAACTTATTTTGCTGGTGTCCAGTATATTAACAATCCCTATCATGTCACTATTTAAAACAAAAAAATAGGTATTTACCCCAGATAATGTTCCAGGAAAATAAGTAGACTATGCAAAGTATCTCAGTCCAGTATTACCTGTGCTATTACGCCTCCCAGTTTTGGAAGGCAGTTGAAAAGATGCACACTGAATAATAATGAAGAGCCTAGAGCAAGTATTTGGGCAGGTTTTTTTGTCTGGTTGATTTTGTTGTTGGTCAGGGTGCTTTCAAATGTAAATTACAGATTTTTAAATACCCCTGGGCCGGGGCATACCCCAACAATTGTAGGAAGTTAAAAATATCAAACTCAGTGTCTTTGCACACATTAGATCGATCACATTTTAGGACTGAGATCTGACATTTGAGGAGTTTTGTATCCTGCTTGGATGGCAACAGGTCCATAAAAGTCTAACAGCACTGAGGCTATAAAAGAAAATGAAAACATGAATTCCTAAAGAGCTAACAACAACAACAACAAAAAATAAATAAAACAAACACTAAAAAAGGCATTGTGAGCAAAATTCTAAGCAGCTATCACAAATCAATACTCTTAAAAAGACCCAACCAAACAGCACTACAGAAGCACTGAGCAAAAAGCAGACCTGGGACAAATTCATGGGCTACTATATTCAGTTCTTCAGAGATGCTCAAGTGTCTTCCCTCCCTTACTGGTTTTTCATCTTAACTCCAGATTTTTAAGGAAAAACGGAAGGAGGGGCAGGGGAAAGAAGAGACCAACATCTAACAATAATTTCACAGCAATTGCACCAATTCTGTCCCTAAACTGAATTGCACTTTCCTACACCAAAGGAACCAGCAGGACCAAAAACTAAAGATTCATCAAAGATACAGTACTTCTTCTGAACAGATAACCACTAACATTCCATTCAGCCCAGTGACCAGCAGCCAGAAGTACCAGACCCAATGGAGTTCATAAAATTCAGTTACTGCTCTATTAGTAAGCACAGGAGCTGTAAGCTTCACTATGAAGCTTTCTGGTCTGAACTTAATTAAACAAATGCAGTTCAACTGTAGTCAACTAGTCTCTAGGTTTTGGCATATAAATTACCACATTGAATCAGGGCTCAAACAGTGCTTCAGCCCTATCAGAAGAATGAGACTGAAAGCCACCTTGCAAAAATAAAGAGATTTTGAATTTGGCAAACTGGACCCCAGTGGAGTTTTTTTGTTTTGGTTTGGGTTTTTTTTGTTTGTTTTAGTTTCTTTCCCCTGCTTAACTCATTTCAAAATTCCAGGTGCAGGAGTAAAACCAGGATGAAAACCATACCTCCCCCACAGTTTTAAAGCTGTGGGTCATTTCTTATTTCCTGGTGCTTTGTGTCTATTGTCATCATTTTTGCAAAGATTAGCAATCACCGCTGTGTCCTCAAAGAGCAGCCGATCAGCTGTCTGAGCTGGAAGGTATCACAGACATAATAAAAAGCAGCCAGCACTGCCCAAACACTTTTTCCATCTCCCAAAATGCAGTACAGTTGCCAAATCTTACATAACCTGCTTACACAAAAGGGGCCAGTTGTACAGATGATATAAATCAGTACAAACTTCTCCAATTTCAACAATGGTCTCCAACTTATACAAGCTCATAGCACAAAACAGGAGTTTACAGGAAATTGCTATAAAGTTTAGATTCCTGCACATTTAAATCCTACTTCCCCCATCCGACCTTTAAAGTTACAAAAACTCCACTGTGAAATTAAATAGCTCTGATTGTTTATAGAAGAGAAAAGAATGGCTACGTTGCATAGCATTAAGCTGCAAATTACTTACTCCAATTGCTTCTTTTTTTTCAAGCACTGAATTTTGAGCCCTGGATGATTCTGACAAAAAACATTACATCAAATCCAACAATATGCCACAGCAGGTAACCATTACAACTAATACCACTGTATGCAAAGGTGTGTACTTAAAGGAAAGCAAACAAAACCCTCAAGAACCATCTTTTCTCACTACAGTTTTCCTATAATGTCTTTTATTCTGAATAATTTTTTATTCTAAGATAAATACTTTACACATATGTAGTATAGTATACATGTATATACTATTTGACAATTGAGAACAAAGAGGAAAGACATAATTGCCTGTTAACTAATGGATATTCAAATATTATTGAAGTGCTTGCAAGGAAAGAGCAACATCCTTTCCTGCTCACCCATGTGGAAAGGAGTAAGACACCTGGTAACTTCTCAAAACCAGGCAAGCACACATTCAATGCAGTTTCAAGAGCCAGACCACATGACAGCACGAAGCTGAAAAATTCTTCGAGAAATGGACTCAAGAACATTTTCAAAAACATTAAGCTGGAGGAGGATAGCAGTAAGGAGATACTTGCAACACTACTTGGGGGATTAGGAAGAGAATTTTCAACTTGAAATGCAGCATTATTGCAAATACTTCTGATATATTAGTAAAAAGAAGGTAGGATTTCCTGGGGGAGGGGGACAGGGAAAGAAGCGGCACATGTGTTTCATATTATGAACTCTTCCCTCTAAAATAATGTCCAGCACATTGGTATGCAAAAACTACAGAAAACAGAAAAACAACTCATCCACTCATGTTTTGAGTATTTAAGGCTGGAGACTCTACAACCTGTTTGGGCCACCAGTTTCTGTGATTGATTCTCTCAGCAGAGATTTTCTTCCACTTAAGTAGAATTTTCTCTGCTTCAGTAGAGAAGAGCCTTCACTGAGAAGAGCCTAGCTCCGTCATCTTTACTCCTTCACATCACATATTTATACACATTGATAAGATCCCCTGAGACTTCTGTTTCCAAGGTAAGCAATTCCAACTCAACCAGCTCTGCCTTCTATGATGGATGATCCATCCCTTAATGATCTCTGTGGCCCTTTGTTAGGCTGACACCAGCATGGCCATGTCTCTCTTGCGCTGAGGAGCCCAGAACTGGACACAGTACTACAAGGGTTGTTTCACCACCAAGGAGCAGCGGGGGAGGTTCACCTCCCATAATCTGCTGGCAACACTCCTTCTAAGGAAGCCCAGGATGCTGTTGGCTTTCTGCACAGCAACGGCATATTGCTGGCTCGTATTCGGTTCGGTGACCCCAGGTCCCCTTCCTCTTTCACAAAATGTGGTTTATTTTAGGAAAAGAAAAAATAGTCCAAATCACACTACATTCAACCCATTTTAAGACACACTACAGACACTCAAAATTCAGGGCATCCTCATTTCAAAAAGTGCAGAATGAACTGTTGAACACTCCATCAGCTTATGAGGTAGACTTAAACACATCTATCTCAACTTAAACCCAGATTTCTTTCTCCCTCCATAAGGAACATTGAATTAAACCATATCAGACAGTCCAAGAAATGATATCTACACATTGTACTGACTTAACAGAAGACGGGGTCCAGCAAACATATTGAACAACAGTAATCCGATTGTGCAAGTCAGGTGTTGGCTCTCTCATCCACAGAACTCAAAACTGTGCTTAAACATCGAGTTCAAGCCAATGCATTTTAGGTTTCAGTGTGCTGGTGCAGTTTAACTCAATGTTCAGGGAAAGGTACTCAAACTAGAGACAGGAATCTGTCAAGGCATGCAATCTAAACACATTCATTTGCATGCTTGTAATTCTAAACACAAAAAACAAAATGCTAAGTACACCTTCAACAGGTTATGTAGACAAATTCTTAATTTAGCTTATATTATTGCTGAATTTCAGGGAAAAAAACAACATTAGAAACACCTTTTGAGTTAAACCAAAGCGACCCATTCATGACAAACAAAATGGTGCCAGTCCAGCCAGACCAACATGTTGCATATGACATGATTTCCACCCTGTGCAGCTATAAACTGCATCCTTTGAGTAATCTAATCTAATCAACGAGAACCCCAGCTTCCACCATCTGTTTGGTCCCACAGCCAATGCTACATTCCCTATTTCACCCGAGAAACCACTGCAACACACACTGGCACTCTGATCACTAAAGTCATCCTGGTGATCCTTCTTTTCTCTTAAGAAATGGTGTAGAAATTTAAAAGAGAAAAATACAGTTCTCACTAGAACTTCAGGTTTCTTATGAATGAGACCATTTGAAGCTATTTGGACACATATCAAAAGCTTTCCAACTCCCAGAAATTACAGTCACACCAAGATACTGGATACAACTCCTAACCAATTTTATAGTTGAATTTTCTTCCATTTTAAGACAACTGTTCTACTCATATATTCAACATCATTACATAGTTTCAAATAACTAACCAAAAGCTTCAACATAATTTTCTACTTGCAATTAATTACTAAAGGCACACAGGATATAAACTAATCTCTAGCTTTCAAAGCAGCAATAATCATGTTTCACTCAAAACCAGGGCATCTTCTGCATTTTAACCAAGTGGCCATTAGTTAAAGGAAGAAGTTCTAAAAAGTGCGGTCTTTATTCATGCCATCTTTCATGTTTTTTCTGATCCATTATTTGCAACAGCCGTAAGTTCTTATTCAGTATTCACCCTTCTCTCAGTATAACAAGGAAGACAGATGACATACTGTTTAAAGCATTTTATCATATTCACACTCATTTGAATCAAAATATTCAAAGCCTCACTCCACTGCAGCTCCTGGAGACCAGGTTTCAGCATACAGATCCCAAAAATTCCAACACAGCAAGCTAACAAGCTTAACCTTCAGTCCATGACATACTGTTGTGTTGGACCAAGGACACAGTGGGCATCATCAGTAAATCATCACTGATCATCAGTAAACACCACTGCAGTTTTATTGAAGTGCTGCTAAAAATACAATTGTGAGTTATGGAAGAACAGCTATAGGTCTGGTTCATGGTTTTGCTCTGGCACTGAGGAAACACTGGATTAACAACTAGGCACATCTGAGGCATTTCATTTTAGATTCTGATCTGAAAGTTCTCTAATTCTGATAGCTGTCCATTCCATACTCATTTTTTAATGTGCTAGTGGACAACTAGCACTTGTCCACTGCTAGTAAACTGGTACTGGCTCTGCCCAACAGACCCACACCATGTGATGAAAGACTTTTTAAAATCTAAACCAAGAGAGGAAATGTAGAAAGAAGTTTGCAGCTTTCCTTCAGTAAGTCAAACCAATTCAAAGTTCCTTGCTCTCCTCTTCCATGAATATCATTTCTACAAAGCCCACCAGAGTTAGCAGGCCAGCTCAGGTATGGCAAATTCAACAGCTTCAGTGACTACACCAAGCAATAAGAGAGGTTATACCCACACCAAAAAGCCCACAAGACAGTATGCCTTTTCCTAAGGCAAGGCACTTTTGTTTTTCTTTAAAATAACCATTTCACAGATGCCTGATTCAGTTCTTGGTGCTTCAGCAAACAGAGGGGGAAGAAATTTCTCAAGCATTATTGTCCGCTGAATAAGCCAAGCCACAGAAAATACAGCCTAAACTTGAACAGTAAATTTGCTTCAGAAGATAACATAGCAGCCATTATACAACCAGAAACAAATTCAAGATTTACACTAATCAAAGTATATATTTCTAATATATTGCAGGCTTTAATAATGTGAACTAACTACTTCATTGAGCACTTAGTGAAAATTAGATATGAGGATTATGGATACAGTACAGCTTCTCAGAATCAGTGCCTTGTGTCACATACATAAGGTAGCAAGCCTTGGGATTCATACACCACGAATTTAATGACCCTTGCCAACACACATTCTATCCAGGCTGTTCAGATCTAAGACCCTCCCTACAGGACTGAGAAGTAATTTGTTTTGGCTAGTCATTCATGCACTCTTGAAAATTTCTTCCCAGGAAACTGAAGTTTGCTTGCCTTGACACATGATAAAAACTTGCTTCTGAAAAGCAGTCCTCCTTCTTCACTGTTCATGATATTTAGGTTCTTTGCACTACATTGCATAGAATTTGAGCTACCTCTTTATTTGAGCTTGAGTGAAATCTTTACAAACAACAAATTCAGTTTTGTTAGAAGCTGCTGTCCTGAAAACTCAGAAAGGCTGCAAACTCAGACTTAATAAACCAGCAACATTATCAAATCCCCCATCAGCAGTCTACCTAGCAAGAATGTATACAAATGCTAATGTTCTTCAAAACAATGCCAAGAATTTTAGCCTCATGCTCTCCATTATCTGAACTCAGACTTCCATAACTTACACCAGGACTGGGATCTGAATGTTCAAAACAAAACACTAGGGAATTTACAGAAAAATTTCACTCTGCTTAGTTTATCCTTCATTTCAGGGAAGAATAATTGGATTATCACACATTCTGCTTCCTTTGATTCCTAGAATATAAAGTGAGTCCAGCAAGAAAGTTTTAGGGTGTATGGGAAAGAATGCCATTTGAGATATTAAGCAGCCAGCTGTTAACTATGATAATGCATCAGTAAATCCTAAACAGTGATTTTCACTGCCTCTGGGAAGAGTAGACACTCACAGACCATCTGCAAGTGGCACTCTCTGTGTCTTCAAGAAGAAAAATTTTAGAAGTGCTCTCAGAGAAGTGGTCACAGCACCAAGCCTGACAGAGTTCATGAAGCATTTGGACAATACTCTCAGGCACATGGTGTGACTCTTGGGAATGGCCCCATGCACCCACTGAATCCACTTACAAGATGTCAGCCTGGCATCAGCATTCCATGGAAAGTGCCATACCACTTTCTCTGATCTATCTCATCACAAAATATTCAACATCATATTCTCTCTTTAAATATAGTACTGAACTCTAGATCCAAAGTGACTCTCCAGCATTAATTAATTCTGCACAGATTACTTGCTGTCAGGATAACACAGGATTCCTGTGAATTTATTTTAAACACCTTCATACAGCAACTTGCTATGGGAAGAATTCCTTTCACCTAAAAGCATCTGTAGTGAAGGGAGGATTAAGAGGACAAGGACTCCTCTGGAAAAGTCCTTTGGTCCACAAATTCATTCCACTTTCCCTTTCACTGATAATGGCTGCACTTTCCACACAGTTACCCGAAGGATACAGGGAGCTTCCAGCATTTGACAAAACTAAGGATTTTGCTTCTTTGGGTACACACAGTTTCATTTAGTACTTGTATGGCCTTTTACATATTAATCATAAATGTACCCATAACTTCTCACACTCATCTGGGAAGTCTTCTGCTGGAAACACTGCAAAACCATTGGGACAAAATTCCAGTCTGTAGCGTGGCAGCTGCTGACATGGCAATTTTAAGTTGTTCTCTGTTGCTTAGTTTCAATTTTCACTTCTCACCCACCTCAAGCAGGTAGTTCCTCAAGAAACTTTCTGCCTCCCCGACCAGGATAAACCACGAAGTACTTTATACTTGTGGCTTATCCTAAGCCCTTCGTAGTAACTCAGCATCACTTTGCAGAGGGCAGACTCAGTGAAAATGTCAGGTGACACCAGATTTCCTTACAGATGAAAAACCTACCTATGTACACTGTAGAGAAAGATAAAGTGATCTCTAAGAAAGTGCTGTGAAAATGGCAGTGGATTAGTGGGAAACTGCCTCACTTGTGTGGATCTGTGCACACAAGAGAAGTGCACCTCACTCCTCTTTCACCGTTACCAGGAGGGTCCATCTAGCACAGCAGATCTTCAATGATCACTAGAATGAAGGCCAGGCTCCAAGGACTATTTGTGCACAAGTATTCTCAAGAACACTACAAGTGATAAATCCATCCTACTTTCTTGTAATTCCCTAACCTGGTCACCTCATACTACTGGAAAAAGTTTCACCTGGATTCTTTTATTTGCTGGCACAAACATGGTTATTCAACATCATCACTTAAAAATATCCTGATTTTTTTTACCAGAGCATAGCAAGTGAGAATTCATTTCAACCCATGCACATTTACACAACTGCTATCTACATTAAATAGACATCACATATAAAATCAAAGTTAACTTACCAGACAAGGTAACTGAGAAAATACCACTAATAAAAAATGCTTGGAAAATTAATTACCTTTCAGAATTGCAATGGAATAAGTTAGCTAATTATACCAGTTGAATATTTGACTTGGCACCTAGGAACCACTGTATTTTTCTTTTTGGCTCAATGTCTGGGCTGTTATTACTTGCCACAAAATAGTTAAGATCAAACGTGTTCAGTTACAGAACTTGAGAAAAATACGCTGGAAAAAATGTAAAATGAAACAAAAGGTTATTTTTTTTCCTTTTCTGAACTAAAAATTCAACATAAATCACTACTGTATCCATTTAAGCATTTAAGCCAAATTAATATTTACCCATGAGCAGGATCCAAAGCTATTGCCCTGGGCTGATCAAGGTCTTGCCAGAAGAGGACTTTTCTAGATGTTCCATTGAGATTAGCTACTTCTATCCTATTGGTTTCTGAATCCGTCCAGTAAAGTTTTTTCCCAATCCAATCACACGCCAGGCCATCCGGGGAAACCAGACCAGAAATGATGACATTCTGCACCACATTCCCAGTTTGGTTAATGTAAGTTTGCTTGATGGCTTCTTCACTCACATCTGTCCAGAAAACGCTGCCTTGTGAATACTGGAAGTCAACCGCAGCAGCATCCTCTAAACCACTGACCACCACAGTGGACTCCAGCTTTGTGCCTCCAGCATCCACGAGCCGAACATCCCGCCGGTTGGCAAAAAGCAGAAGGGGAGACGCTGCAGAAGAAAAAAATACAGACATGTTAGTATTATTGGCATCTACAGATGTTAAATCACTGACTCCACGTGGCAACAGAGGATTTCTTTTCCTAAATTATCAGGAAATGGAGTACAGAAGAGGTTTCATGTAAGAGAAAAACGCACAGTATCTAAAAGCCTCTTCCTTCCATATGTCAGACAAAGGTGTAAAAGAGAGATGGAAGAGCAGGCCCAATTCTTTATTTATGGGATATGAGTAGTGTCTTCAACACAGTTAAGAGTTCAAACTGAGACCTTTCAACAATAGCTTCTGTCCACCCATAAACCCACATTTAGAACAAATTAAGTCTTCATAGTGTAAAAGCTGAGTTAAACCAACTGAATTAGTAACAACACAGTGAAAGCAAGTCATGATGCCTTTTAGTAGCAGGCTGGAAGCTAACAGCACTAGACACAACAGCCTGAAATGCTCCTAGCCAGTGCTCTCCCAGATGGGAGAAACTGTGACACAGTTTCAGAACTACTGTCTTCTCTACAGCACCACAATGAAAGAGACATTCCAGATTAAGTCTGTAGGCAGACAATGATGTGGGTTGTGAAGTCTGTGGAGACTGCTGTTAGCTGAAAGAGGTAGCCAGAGCAAAAGGACCAAGGCTCCCCAACTTCCCCAATCTCCACCCAATTCTTCTAACTCAAGCACCAGTTGCTGGAGTTCTACACCAGTCAACTACTGACTTATAGTTTCATATCAAACCATTTCAAGTGGTGATGCTGCTTCCAAAGCACACTCTGCAGAGGTCCAATCGCCACTCAACTCAAGGAACAGCAAACAGAATAGAGCAGCACATTGTATCCTCTATGGCTTCAGGTCTATTACATAAATACCTTTAGTTTCAAATTCATGCTATTGTATATAATATGTGAGAGTTACCTCTTTATATTGTCTTTCAGATTCAACTCCTCCTGCACTTTTAAAAGAAGGCAGTTTATACAGGGTCTGGGTTGCAGGTCTGTGAAGCTGGTAGCCCTGCCAAATGCTATGGCCTTTTTTGTGAATTCTGACTACATTCACACTGGAGAGCATGTGTGCCACTGCACTGGCAAAAGCGAAGTACATCCCTGACAACAGCTTATGTATTTATGTGCAGGCCAAGGACCTCAGTTAGGATATACAACTCAACTTCAGATGAACTCACATAAAAATTCAGACTTTTTATTATTCTTCTGCATGGCCTTCCCCCCACCCCCCAAGTCAGGAAAGAGACTGTTTCATTTTTCTTTTTGGAGGAACACTATGCTGATGTAATAAGCAAAACTTAAATCAGCGGATGGACAGCAAAGAGAACCAACTGTTAGTATTTCATTGAAAATGTAGTGTCTTTGTTTTCTACAATATTTAACTCAAGAAAGTTGTACAGTTTGAGGAGAATTACTTGTTAAGAAATGAAGTCTCAGTATCCCTCGTACTTCATTTCCTAACAGGCCACGTCCTTCTCTCAGTCATCTTTAAAAACACTAGGAACTGTATCAGGAAAGCCCAACAGGTTAGTTATTGAAAACAGATGAAAAAATGTGTAGAATGCCAAGCGCTCGTTTTGTTCTCTGCAACTCATTGGTTCCCCATAATGATGTCTATTTTAAGTGGCATTGAACCAAACCATTTGAACACTTGGAAAGTTTCATGTTAGCAGGCTCTAAGTCACAAATTCTTTGGGGCAGAGGATTTCTGAAGTTAGGCACATTGCCTCACAAAAGCAGCCCCATATCCAGTCAAAGATCAAAGCTGTACAAAGTAAAGTCTAAGAAGAAATTTAAAAAAGAAAAATAAAATTGTCCCAAAAACATGTTTAGAGGAATAGAGGAATAGGAATAGAGGGGTTTTCATCTAGACATTTCCATGCTGAAGCCATTATTAATGCTACTACAAAGGAAAAAGGAACCTGAAATATCAAGTCCAATCAATAGCAGAGGAACTCAACAGCTTCTTAACTAAAGATCAGACATGAACAATGTCTAATCCAATCAGTATCAACATTATCCCAGCTGCCTTTCCCTTTCAAGAGCTTTCTTCCCCACTGATGTACACAGTAGGGCAACAGCATACAGATAACGCATTAACCACAGTGTTCTCTGTCACTTCTGTGCTGCAGAGTCATCCTGATTGAAGTGCAGCCTCATTGTGTTGGCTGCAAACATCCAGCAGGGACATCACACCACCCCCCTTGCAACTGTGTTGAAGTGTTACTGCCCTATACACCCACGTAAACTGATTGATAATTGAGAAAGGCCAGACTTTATGCCCTTTAAGAACCAGTAAATTTCAATTTCCTTTGGAAAAAAAGAAAAAAAAAGAGAAGGCAGAACTCTAATTTTGAAAACTACATTCACTTCACCGTTCCTTCCCACCATTCTACTGCACGCAGTCCAAATTTTATTAAAAAAAAGGTTACAGAACCCTTTTAGATCAATACTGGTTGGAAAAACAAACAAGCAAACAAAAAACCCACCAACAACAGAAAGACAAAAACTCCAACAAAAAACGGTGACCAAAACAAGCAACTGCTCTAAACAGCAACTCCTGCCTGGAATGCTGCTGAAGAAACCTGTGTTTCCCATGTTTAGAAATAACGCAAGAATCAGAAGAGCAATTCAATGTTCTGCCTCCATGGTCTTGTATTTATCGCTTCAGGTCAGAACATGATGGTTCATTAGTAGGCAAAGTTAGCTCTGGTGACTCTGCAGCTTTGACTAAACGCAGCCTCCAAGATGTCCCAATGAACAATCACAGGGCACTTCAAATTTCAACTTTCCTAGTAAGGAAGAAGTAAATCTGAAAGAAGCAGTCAAGATGGCAAATGCATATCTGAAAGGATAGATGCAAAGCATTTAGTTTCATAGAATTACTAAACTCAACAGTTTAGAAATTCAAAAGGCACATTCATACTCTATGCAATTACAACCAACATGGGTTTTAAGGCCCAAGAATGAGAAAGAAAGCTCAAAAAGCTTCAAACCAAATGGCATTGACTAAAAACTTAATTTGCTGTGCCCTTAATAAACCCTCCTAGAAAATCAAAATCATCCCAACAACACATGGTGCAAATTGGTTTATTTTGAATCCCGCATGTATATAAATCCAAAGACCATTTCCAAGAACATGGAGACCAACCTCCTTTCAAATCATGCTGTCTTCTCAAGTCTGAACTCAGCTTGATGGTCCAGAGAACACTCTTATCCTTGATGCATTTAATTCTTCACTGTGCAGCTCATGAGAAGGCAAACTGGAAGGCCAGTTAACAGTAGTTTCTGAAGAGAGGGATCACAGAATATGGAAAGGACCCAGAAGGATCATGGAGTCCAACTCCTGGCCCTGCACAGGACACTCACCAAGGGTCACACCATGTACATAAGAGTATTGCCAAATGCTTCTTGAACTCTGTCAGGCCTCGTGCTGTGACCACGTCCCTGGGGAGTCTCTTCCGGTGCCCAACCACCCTCTGGAGGAAGAATCATTTTCTAATATCAAACCTAAACCTTCCCTGCCACAACTTTAGGCCATTCCCAAGGGTCCTGCCACTGATCACCACGAAGAAGAGATCAGTGACTGCCCCTCCTCTTCCCCTCATGAGGAGGTTGTAACTGCAGTGAGGTCTCCTTCAGATTGAACAGATCGAGTTGGGTGGGGGAGATCCAAAAAAACCAGCTGTAACTTTGACTACCATTAACCTTGAAGTGAGCTTACTTGTGTCACAACAGGAGGAAATACCCCATGTTTGAGAAGTTATTCCATGGCTAGAAAGCTAGGAAACCCAAAGGAACACTCAACGTTATGCTCTGGATCAGAAGTACTCCTGACAACTGCAAATTGCTTGAAAATGGAAACATCAGCTTCAATTTTGAAAAAAAAAAAAAGAAAAAGCAAAATGATGAATGCTGAATGTGGAGGACAACTGTTTATCTCCAGCTTATTACCACCCAATTGAAATTACAATATTTTAATGTTGTTACAAACAAAAGAAAAATTCTTTTTCAGTAAGACTAGAAAATTAGAACAATTCACATTTGTCTATAATAAGCAACATTTAAAACCCCTGTACACACCTGGAGTTCACAAATTTGTCCTGCTTGGACAAAGCAAAAAAAGAACTTGAAATCCCACAAATTATGAAATAAACTCTAAAAATAGCTTAAACTACAGAAAGTTACAGACCTTCCTCTTGCAGCAATTCTACAGTTCTATTTGGATTGTGCAGTATTTGATGAAAACCACTTCATTCTAGAAAGACGAATTCTTTCTATTCAAAAACCCACCAATTTTCCAGTGGTTTTCAGCTAACTGGAAAACACACCCCTGACCTGACAACGGAGTGAGCTATCTCACAGAGGCTTAGTGAGCAGCAGGGTGAAAACAGAGCTTCTCATCAGTCTGTGAACTGAAGGAAACACTTCTGATCAAACTGGATAGGAATTAAGCAAGGTTTCAATTTTCAGCTTTGCTCTTGATCCCTTGAATGGTCATAAGCAAATCTTCTGCTCCTTGTCTATTGTCAATTACTAAATTTTAATTATTTTACCTGCATCAGGAAAATTGCCCTGTGCAGACACAATGTAAGACTAAAGCATTTGTACTCTTTGGTATAATTCATTTGGTTGACCACTATAAACAGAACCAGTTTTAGTATGATTATCATAGCTCCCTTACCACCATCTCTAAAACATTGGTAAGTGATAGAAAAAGCATTTTTTTAGTGTACTGAGGCTTAAGACTCCTCTGCCCTTCATACTTAAGAAGGCAGTAATCATCCTTCTTTTTCTCTGCCTTCCATCCACCTCTGTTAAAAACACAAACTGAAAGAAGTATGGCAAGTCTACTGCCAACTGCTCACCTTTAACTACCTTCCAAAAGAACAAGCCAGCACATTGCTCCTGAATTCAGTCATTAACTTTCATTGGTTTAATTGTAGCAACCCAATCCAGAGAACTTGAATTGTACAAAGTGCTTCAGGAGTACCCACTAGCCCCTGCAAAGTGACAAGGAACAAACAACTCAAAAATGCACTATGTGATCTTTGCTATTTGTTTCAGTAATAGTTTTCTAAAAACCAGTTTGACAGGGCTCAACATACATATTAAGACTGAGATGATCATAAATGATAATCAACAGTGCATTTGTCATCAGTTGTTGGTTTGCTGCAAAGCTGCAACAGATCTAAGACAAGTTGAGCAAGGGTTTTAAAAAGTTACATTTATACTACTGCTTCATATTTGTTGACACGCCTACATTTTGTCTCCTTCCTCTTAAAGCCAAAATAGAAAGACATGAGAACACTGAGGCACGTGCATGATTTCTACTCTTGAAAGTGCAGAACAAACACAAATCCTATGTATAGAACAGGAGAAAAGCCTTACTTAACATTTCTTAAACCAGTTAACTGGGCTAAAGGTCATGGAAAGGTTTAACTGTGCTTTTAAGAAAAGTGACTGAGGATCTTGGGAGTCTGGTACAAAACATAAAATGAACATCTCATTTTAATAAGCATACAAGCAAATATAGCCATCCAAAATGTGTACCAGCTTATATTTTAAATATTTTTTCAATTTTTAACAAGACAATTGCAATGGGGACCCCTGTGGTTAAGCCACCTGTACTGCTGGACGGAGAAAATAGCATAATTCTTGCAGCAGTCAGTGTCCCAAACCACAAAAACATTTGTTACCAAAGAGCAAAAACACACCTATACACACGATGGTAAAAAAAAAAAGGTGTCAAAACTTCTGCACCCAAGGGTGTACCATCTTAGGGAAACTCTATGACATTATATGGAATAAGCATGCATTGGTTTTCTATATTTAAAAACAGTTGAAACAAGAAACAAGACTAGCAACTATAAATTAATTGGAGAAACCACTTCCACAATACAAAATTACCCCTCTTGTCGAGCTCTAACTCTTTGGAGAATAAAGAGGCTTAGGTCTTGGATGTCATAGAATCATAGAGTGATTTGGGTTGAATGATAAGGGACCTTAAAGATCATCTAGGTCTAACCTACCTGCCATGGGCAGGGACACTCTTCAAGATATTGCTTAAAGCTTCATCCAACATGGCCTTGAATACTTCCAGGGATGGGGCACCCAAAATTCCTCTGGGCAACCTGTTTTAGTTCTCACCACCTTCATAGTAAAGAATTTCATCTTAACAGCCAACCTAAACCTACTCTCTTTCAGTTTAAATCCATTCCCCCTTGTCCTGTCACCACATGCTCTTGTAAAATGTCTTTTTCCACCTTGTTTGTACATCGATGCCTTCTTTTCTCCAGACTAAACAATCCCCATTTTCTTAGCCTTTCCTCATAGGAGGTGCTCCATCCACCTGACTAGCTTAGTGGCCTCCTCTGGACGTGCTCCACCAGGTCTGTGTCCTTCTTGTGCTGGGGACCCAAGAGCTGGACACAGCACTCCAGGTGGGGGCAGAGCACAGGGGCAGAATCCCCTCCCTCACCCTGCTGGCCACGCTGCTTTGGATGCAGCCCAGGATGTGCTTGGCTTTCTGGGCTGTAAGGGCACATTCCTGGCTCAGTTTTTCATCCACCAGGACTCTCAAGTCCTTCTCAGTGGAGCTGCTCTCACTCTGTTCATCCCTCAGCCTATACTGATACAAGGGTTTGCCGCCACCCAGGTGCAGCACCATGCACTTGGCCTTGTTAAACCTCAGAAGGTTCCCATGGGTCCAATTCTCAAACTTGCCCAGGTCCCTCTGGACAGCATTCCATCCTCGAGGTGTGGCAACCACAACACTCAGCAAAAGGCTTCTTCCAAACATTTAGGAAAAGAAGTTTTACACATACTATCACCTTTTGAGTGTTCTCTTTAATGGCTTAGCTCAGGGAGAGACAGAGACAGCAGCTGATGGCAGCCAGAAACTCACACGTGAGGAAACACGCTACTGGAGCCATAAAGATGCAGGAAAGAACGTAAAAAAGGAAAGAATCAGGCATAGAAGAGAGATGAAGGTAATAATGAGTTTAGCAAAACCTGTCTGTTAAAATCAAGTACAACCAAAAAACCCAGTCTGACAACTTCCTAGGCAAGAAGGGAATATGGCATGTACAAATCCCACAGATACATGTAAGTTTATTTTACTCTTATAATGTAATTGTTATATATTTAGCAAGAAAAAAAATAGTATTTCTGAAATACTCTAATCTCTGCAGTGTGGACCCTGGTCCTTTTTACTGGCAGCTGCTGCAGAGAATCTGAAACCATAAACTTCAAAAGGTAAGATTAAATGTTAATATTCCTGTACTAACTGCACATACTCAGCCAAAGTTTAAACTTGTCAGGTAGAGTCCTCTGGAGAATAGAGGGCTGTGGTTGTCATCCTCAAAACCCATTACTGAACCTAAGGTGAATTCCCAGCGTAATTACTGAATTCTAGAATATTCCTGCTGCAATACAGAGGTAGGTGGTAGCAGTTTGTAGGGCACAAGACTGAAAAAAATCAGGGCTCCTTGGTTTCACTCCTACATATACCACTCTCCATGAAGAACTCGAGCAGGTACTTCAGCTCAACAATTTTTAAAAATAATTCCATCCACTACAAACATACCCCTCCTTCTGCTATTAATTATCAAAAAGCACTGAAGTGAAGCCTACTCATGCTTGAGAGCAAGGCACTTGAAGATACTCCAGCAGAAGGCTCCATGGTGCACTCAGCTTTCCTTCTTAACACGGCTAAGACTTCTCCCTGTGAGTCGATCCTATCCATGATGGCTGGTTTATAATACTCCTAGTACCCCCTCCCCAAATTACATCCCATTCCTCTAACCGTCCAGTTCAATCCATTTTATAGGAATTTTGCCTTCCAAAAGTGTTCTGGTTATCAAATAAGGAGCACTTATTTCCATTTTGTCTGATTTTAGTTAGAATAAAGGTCAGAAATTCAGAGGGAGACAGGAGTGTTATTTTAAACCACTAAGAATATCATATATTTACGCACATTGTGTGTGGCAGATGTCAGGCAATTTTTGTAAACTTTACTCTTTACCAGCCTATATTTTAAATTATTTATATGGTCACACCAGGCATACACCAGGGCAAAGTAATCTAATCCACACCAGTATCCAATATTATAAAATATATTTGGTGACAGCCTTGTTTATATAAGCTAAGTATTATCTGGAGTACCACTGCAGAATACTAAGAACACAGACAGGATCTCAGTGATCTATTTGCCACCAAGCCACAGTAAAAGCAAGGCAGTTCATCCATCAATGCACCTACAAGAAGAGACACAGCTTTAGTCACAAATATGTTTGGAAGGTTATGTAAATAAATTATTTAAGTTTAAAGGACATCTGGTTTAGCAGCAGCAAGCTGGAAAGGGTCCATATAAAGTATACTGAAAAAGTTTTAAGTGGGTTTAGAAAATATACAAAGCTTCTTGTTCTCATCCAGGAGAGGAGCTGGGATGCGAGATAAAAAACAGTAAAGCAACAGGCCAATCTGCAAATGCTTTTATCAGAGGCTGAAGTTCATTTCTTCTTAGCCAGTGGAGAAAGAACACAATCAAGAAACTAGATCAGGTTCGGCTTTGTGGCTTCCACTGATGGGGAAGAGAATGAAGGCATGATGCAGAGAAAAAGAAGATGCTAGAGCAGACTACAGAAGCTACAGAACTGCTTGCAACAGGTGATTTTTCATAGCAGTTAGATAGCCATTCCCCAGGAACAGCTTTTGTCCAGCTAATTCCTGCCTTGACAGAGAAATTTCATAGGTTTGTCTTAAAATCAAAGACCCCCCCCAAAAAACCCAAACAAACAAACAAAAAACCCCAACAAAACAAAACAAAAAAAAGCCCAGTGGACTGAACTCCCTACACCATTTCACTGCAAATCTTGATTAAGGGGATCTGGAGTTGCTTGTGTTTATGCCAGGTTTTATACAAAATAGTTTTAAACTCTTCCAGTAACTTACATCACTGTTTCTGTTCCCCTGTTGAAGGAGATGAATTTAGTAGCTTTATCAATTAGCAATGTTTAAATATTGTTAAGTAAACTGCTGGCTACCTTTTATTTTATTTCTTTAAATAAGCAAGTAGCAAGTCTCTTGAGGCTCTTTTTATATCTGATGACTGCACAGGGTTCCCTGCCCCAATAATGACAGGGGTTTTAGGAAGACAAGAGATTTACTTCAGACCACTGATTTTGTTTGGCTGCCTAGTTTTAAATAATCATGTTAGCAGTAACAACAAAATTTAGCTCTTATTACATACCATTTCATCTCCATTGACCCAACTTAGTTCATTTCCCTGAGTCAGGAGATGCCAAAGAACTCTGAAGAGTGTGCTCTTAAGAAGTTCAGCAAAGGTGTTTACAGAAATGATGAAATTTAGGATTTGTTCAATTTATCTGGATGGCAAGTAAATATTTTTTAAATCTCCAACAACACAATCTGAACTCATTCATCATAGCTCTGTTCTGTTCTGTTATCTACTTCAAGTAAAAAATTTTTCATATATCAAAAAAGCCAAATTATTGGGTTCAGTATGCATAATTCAGTGTAATTCCATCTCTGCAGATCCTTGAAGCAAGCTACATGTGTTCAAGATCACTCTTCTGTGGACACATTATTTTAAAGGAGGTTTCCTCAAGCTTCTCTGTCTTTTCCCACAGACCTCCCACTAAGGACACCACATGAACGCACCTCCTGGTGCACAAGGCAATGGCTCGCTCAGACTGCCCTTGATACTGATGTGGCAAATACTGAAACTGGTTACACAGAACAGCAAATTCCATCTTCTTCTAACAGCTTTAGCTGCTGGAAGGAGAACAGCCAAGTCCACGTGTGCCACCAACACTAAAGGACCACCAAGCAACATAGAGAACATATTTGGAGATCTGCTGAAAACTTAAACAAAGTCCAGAATATCAGCCATGATTTGGAGGCGCATCAACTTATGAAGAGACACTCATCAGATAACACTTAAAAGCACTTCAAACATTTTATTTGGAGAAGAACATGATTCACTAGAGCATAGAGCAATCTTCACTTGGTCTGTTTTGTTAGAGGAAATTTCTAGACATTATTGCAAAACTAATTCTTGGCAATCTCTCTCTGTGCAATGCACAACTGGTGCTCAGAGAAACAGTTTGCAGCCTCATGCAATCCTGACCAGCTAATGCTGAACAGATAATATCTCTGCAGTCTGAATCCCCACCTCTTCCTGACTTCAGGTTCTCACCAGAGGTTAAAATATACATGGGCTTTTTCCAAAAGCAGAATACTGGTCAAACAATTTGCTTGTTCTGAGTATTCTTCTGCAATTTACTATTCAAGAACCAAAATGCACATGACAGTTTAAACACAAATATAATATCTACTGGGGATTAGGGCATTTTGGCTTCAAACAGATATCAACAACAAGCTTTGAAAACTAGTACGTTGAAAATGGCTGCAAAGCTGATCATTCTGCAGTCTTACAAGCCAACTTTTAGGTTGGGGCTGGTTGCAAATCAAAACCTGCACCAAACTCCAAGGGAAGTTCAACTGACAACTTCCATTGAATTTCAATGATAATCGTCAAACCTCACAAGGTACAGTGAAAATCCCAGTCTGAATGCAGACAGTAAACCCTACAAGGAAGGTGAAAACTTCTGCTAAGAACAACTAGGCAGCAGTACTGTATCAGGAGTAGTGTGGCCAGCAGAACCACAGAAGTGCCCCTGTGCTCAGCACTGGTGAGGCCACACCTTGAATACTGTGTCCAGTTCTGGGCCACTCATTTTAGGGAGGATATTGAGGTGCTGGAGAGAGTTCAGAGAAGGGCAACAAGGTTGGTGAAGGGTCTGGAACACAAGCCCTTTGAGGAGAGGTTGAGGGAGCTGGGGTTGTTTAGCCTGGAGAAGAGAAGGCTCAGGGGAGACCTTATCGCTCTCTACAACTACCTGAAAGGAGGGTGCAGCCAGGTGGGGTGAGTCTCTTCTCACAGGCAAATAGCAACAGGACAAGAGAACACAGTTTTAAGCTGCACCAGGGCAGGTTTAGGTTGGACATTAGCAAAAAATTCTTCACAGAAAGCGTGGCTGGGCATTGGAATGGACTGCCCAGGGAGATGGTAGAGTCACCCTCCCTGGAGGTGTTTAAGAAAACACTAAGAAAACATTGGCAACTCAGTGCCATAGTCTAGTTGACATGGTGGTGTTTGGTCATAGGTTGGAATCAATCATCTCAGACGTCTTTTCCAACCTGTTGATTCAGTGATTCTGTGATACTTCACAGTTCTGCTCTGGGATGTCTGAGTCCAACACAATGCCAAAACAGAGGAATTGGATAGCAGAGACCCATCACATGTGAACTACTGGACTGCACCACAGTCCCTCCAAAACTCCCTTACATTACAGTAAGAACAGTGTGATTACAAGGAAGGCTGTCACAGATCTCACATGCCAACTGCTGTCTCAAGATGTACTGAGCAACTTCTCCAGATCCACCATAGACTAGATGCTCACCTCATCAAGCTATAAAAAGCTCTGGTCTTTATGTTGCTGTCTATAAGAGTGAAAGATGCTGTAATCACTTATAATTTGCAACCTTGGGCCCCGAAAACTATCTCTACGGGCAATCTTTAATGACAAATTACTTACACAGAAGGAAGATTATTGCTTTACATTGCAAAAGCTTATAGTGACTCTCAGCTAAAAGCTCAGTTCAGAAGCCTTTGAGGACCATGTTCTGAGACAAGTCACTCAGCAACTTACTGAGAAGATACTATCATAAAAATGTAGAGTCCTATGTCAACAGCACGTTCATGGCCTTTTTATTAATATATACTAGTATCACTACTGCAGCACTAGTTGAAGTGTTTACTAAATAAACTTCTTTTATCTAAACTTGTTCAGATACTAAAGAACAAACACTTTACTTCCCTCCTCAGCCTGTTACACATCTTGGCTCATTATCTGAAACATTAATTTGTTTATTGCCTGCTCACACAGCGCATTTGCATCAAACTATTCTGATGTGGAACTTAAGAAATTAAGGGCCTCAACAGGGTATTAGTAATGGTGCTCTTGTGCATGGTGCTAGCAAAGGCCACCCTGTTACCCTTCTCTTTGTGAGGTGGTGGGTGGATTGTGCATGACTTCCTTACTGGACTGCATTTCTATACTGGACCTGGTGATCTGAGTTAGAAAAGTGTGTTTGTGGGGTAGCAATACTGGGAAGAACTGTGGTTGATGTGGATTTAATTTTCATTCTATCAGACCACCCTGTTCAAATACTGCTCCTCATTGCATTGATTCTGCAAAACCGAGTATTTGCACTGCTTTGCCAGTGAGAAGGTTTCACACTTTCATTAAGGATCCTCTAAAGTACAAGCTTGTATTTTGTCTAACACCATAGGACACTAGCTTCAATTCCATAACAGTGTTTACTTTATTCAACCCACACTGAAGCTGTCAGCTGACTTGTGACAGCTTTCTTTGGGAGAATTAAAATGGCACTCTGCTTGTGCCCACAAAAATTGGAAACAGCCTGTCCATTGAGATTTCGGTATTTTCTGATTTTAGAATAAGCAGAAGTGGCACTGAAGTAGTCTCTTACATGGTATTGATGTTGGGCTTTCCCAAAATGGGTAAGTGCAGAGGCAGTGCTTAAAAATAGGGTTGGGGGATGTGACAGGAAAAAATATACTTGGATATTTCACATTCTGTGATGCAGAGTACATGACAATGATTTTGCTGTTATTCTAAATGCAACAGGCGTGGATTTCTCCTCACCCCCATCATATGTTCAGTAGAGTTTTAAAACTGCAGAGGAAACAGAAGATTTGTCCTACTTAAACCGGTTTAGAAGTATGGAGACAAAAGGGTGACTTCCTTGAACATCTAAACAATGACTCTTGCTGTGAATAACAGTTCAGGTCAACCCATGAATGGAAAAAAACCTGCAGTGTCCCACTTTTAGAATCTGGATGTCAAAGGGAACAAGAGTTTTTTCGGGCTTTTTTTCTTTTTCAGTTTGTTCTATTCCTCCTTGGTTTGGCAAACAGCCGCCTGGCCAGTAATAGCAGATTATACAGCAATGAGGGTTCCAAACATTTAATGGATAAAATAGTGGTTCTACATAATTTGGAAAATTCAGCTTGCAAATTTTCTCCAGGACTTGAACAAATTCAGGCTTGACAAAGGTATGCTTGTTTCTGATCTGAATTGTTTCCAATTGTTATTTCCAGTTCCAGATGTTACCTTAACTCCAAAAGACACAAAACTTAAGAAAGCTGAAAAAAGACATTTTACTTCCACTAAACATACAATCTGTGTCCCTGAAAATGTAATATATTTGTAAATTGCAGGAAAAGACTCAAAAATAGCATGTGCTGGCTTCAGCTGTTGGCTAATGTTATTCATTGGAACAGAAGTGTAGTCAAGTCAGATGTGGAAGACTCAAATGCTAGTTCCACATTTGGCACAGTTTTCTTCGAACATTTAAGAATATTTCCAAATAAAACAATCTTGTTAAATGGAACTTGCCACATGATACTGGGCTTTAAAGGGTGTGAAGTTGAGAGATGTTCTTAGTGTCAAATTGTAGACAGGGCTGCTGATTTTTGTGCAAGTCTCATGACTGTGTTTCAGTCTTATATTCAAGACTGAGATTTATGTGGGAGCTTGTTAGGAAGGAGGTCAAAAAGAAGATGAGGTGAAAAGGATCGTTTAAGACAACGAAATCTGTAATATTGTGCTTGTATTTATATCACTTATAATACTTAATTGACCTCCTCTAATGCAGCAAATAAACAGAGTAACCTGCTCCAAGCTTTTCAAATCACTCCTTGATGGAGATAATTCTGCCTTAACCAAAAACATTGATCGAACTAAATCAAGTCCTTATGGCTCCTTTTTCTTTTTAAGCTCAGTGTTTGTCCTGCAAGTTATCTGGAGCATTTGTCCTGCAGGAACTACAAAAAGCAAGATTTTATGCTCTATTATTATTGTCATCTGTTTTTCAGTGTTGTGGGGGCAAAGACACAGCACTTCTCATAATTTAGCTTTATCCCAAACAGCTAATAAAAAAATAGTGGATTTGTGAGAAAAGATGCTCAGGATTCCACCAACTTTACTTCCATTTTTTGTCAGAAGTCGGTATGGGTCAGAAAAAAGAAAATAAATCTGACCTGATTTATTTTTAAGATAAAAGGATCATGGTATATTGCAAACTGGGTTATAGAATCAACTCTTCCAAGGTCTGGAGGGAACTGCTAATTAAAGAGGTGTCCAAATGTCATCTAAAAGAGCTGGTTTGATAAAATCATTTAACGTGCCTTTGGTGATCAGTGTAATGGACTGGGATACTATGCTCTTTGGGCATGCCTGCACTCTGCTGTTAATGCAAATTAATGCCAGCATTATCTTCTGGTCACATACTTGCAAAGTGCATGGTTGGCTCAAATTGATCTGAGTAATGTAGGTAAGTGAATATTGCTCATTAACTGATGATATTCTTGCTTTACAGGGTAGATCACATTCTATTGCCACTTATCTGGCAGCCATCATCTACAACTGTGACATATTTTTATCACTGAGTTCAAATATTCTTGGTAAGGTCTTCCCAGACACCGTATTTACTGCAACACTGAGTCCCAACGACTCTCAGTTCCAAAATAAGACTTGGTAGTATATAATTGTTGGGCAGAAGACTTGAGAGATGTTTTCCCCATGAAATTATTTTCCCTTTAAACTGGAGATGCATGTGGCTTGCTCATAATTCTACTGCATTGCAAATTAGTTATAAACTGGCAAAAATTTTTCTTTCCCTTACCTAAGTGCAAATGGTCCATGGCATGGAACGATGAAGTACAAATGCTAGCGTAGATCAAGAAATATAAAATAATCATCTGTCATGTCCTTCCATAATGTGGAATTTAAGGCCATTTCCAGAAAACACAGTTGTCAGCTGAAATTCTCAAGAATAAAAGAGTCTCCACATTTGGAGTTGTGTTGATAATATTCAAAAGAAGGCAGATTGTATCAATCTTCTGTACCTAAATTTATAGGCTGGTAGTGTGTGTGTGCAAGAAGTTTTGGAATTCAGCTCCGGAATGCCCCATTTGCTCTTTGGAAAAAGTTTTGAGTCTAGATAATTATTTTAAAATTAAGCAAGACAATGGAAATTTGGGGCCTTAAAAGATATGTTACATTATTGTTCTGCTGATTTTGCAGGTAATTACGGCTCTGTATCATCTCAAGATGATTCACTGGTCCTTCTCCTCGGTGTCTGTTCAATTCGGGTGTTTGCAGAATTGTGTGACATCTATGTATGGGATAGTGTGATATGCAATCAAGGATAAAGATCCCCTAAAAATGACTAAAAACAATATTAAAGAAATGGTGATGGCTCTGCACTGAGGGAAGGCTGTAAAACTGCACAATGAGGGGCTCCCCAAGCTCCCAGGACAATGCAGGGGGTAGGACATACACTCCTGACAAGCCTGGCATTCCAGAGCAAACCACAAACTCTGCGAATCAAACTCCAGCTACACTGTGTTAGAAGAGATCTTGATTTAAAAATGCCCTTCATATCAGGTTGGTCAGATGTGTTTTGTTCTGCTGTGTGGTTGAATTGGCTGCTCATTCCTGCCCATCCCCAGTGGCACATTACTCCCCATTCCCCCTTCTACTACATCACAGATATTCTGGTTTCCTTAAATCTGCCAGTTTGACTGCACTTACAGTTGCATTCCTTTAGCTGATCCTGACACAAGGATCTTTGTTTAAAAAGGCACACATTTAAAAAAAAGCACTATGGCAACCTCTCTGTCCAACCTATCTGCAGATAGTATACTGTCTAGTCACAGACCTGCAGAGCACTCTCTCTGTACTGCTGTGTCTTGTACACACAGTGCTCAGGAGAAGGAACTTCACAAGTGCTTTTGTGCTTGAAAAAAATAATACAGCGGCACGCACAGGTTTGCTTTACTCATATGCTTTAAGCATAAACCTAGCCATGCATAAACTCCCAAACTTAAGATTTTGAAAGATTTCCATGTAGAACTAGGACAAATTATTAGTTATCTTTTATTTTTTCAAGTTAGTCTTATTTGCCTCTTTAAATTTTCATGTGAGTCGCAATAACATCCCAACGGTATAAGAAATTAACTGTCTGCAATACATACACATGAGACGCTGTCACAATGTTGTCAAATGCTCTCATGTTACAGAAACACAAAATAGGAGAAGTACTAGAAAAGTATGGCGCACCTCAATTTCAACAGCAAGCTGAAGAATAAAAACAATTACTCTTTTCTTTCCAGGTCACTCCTAGACTCAATTCCTCTGTTTTCTTCTACATGTGGTTTTCCCATCTCTATAAACACCCAAGTCTAATTATTGTTTTAACCCAACACATACCTGCCTTTCCCAAACAAGAAAGGAAATTCATGTCTATAAAACTCCTTAAGTCCATTTTAAAATGGGGGCAAAATCAGAATCTTCCTGCTAAGGAACTGCATGGGGCAGGGAGGGGCAGGAGAGGGGGAACAAACACCACAAACTTCACACAACACAAACTGTCATCATTCATATTACGGAAACACCTACAAGCCAGAATTGAGCTTTGCACTCTGCAAGACTCAATATGGACTCACTGTGAGGGACTGTAACAGCTGAAAAACTTGCTGTCTAGAAACACAAGGCAAAGAATGAAAGGAAGCCCGCAGAGGATTAAGGGTCATGCAGGCCACAGCACAGCCAAGACAAGAGCCCAGTATGCTCAGCAGAACCACAGCAAAACCATAACCAGTGTTTCTTCACAGACAGAGAAACTTACATCTTTTTCATACTATCAAGCTACCTTACCATTCTGTTTTTTATAAAAGGCACAGGTTTTACTATGATGGACAGCTCAGGAACAATCTCAGCCACCCCAAATCACCCCAAATCTTGGCAGCCCAGACGAGGGGTACTGCAAGTAAGAAACTGGCCTTCTGATAAACCACACACCTAGAGAACTGTAACTAAATCCTGCAGAAGAAGGTGCACAAGCCTATTAGTACACAAGGAAACAATACAATGGAAGACAGAACAAAGTGCGTTTGTTTATACCAAAGCAAAACTAACACAAGCAATGTGTGGTTATGAGTGATCTGATCATCCTGTTTTATTCACCTCATCTCCGTTCTCCACCCTTCAATTGCACTATTTGGCTATGCCTTCTGTGCTAAAACAAAGATGCAATTATTACATTGAGATGGCTATTTCAAAGTAAAAACACCAGAAGAGAATTGGAAACTTTTCTATCAAGTAAAAAGTCAGTGTCATTATTTCACTCCTCACCTGAGATTTCATCAGCTGCATGGAGTTGTACTGACTTTATCAGGAATTTTGTATCAAGATTGCAGTATCAATGTAATAATTATACCTGTTTCAGCAGTGAAGACATGATCCAGGACTTTCACAGCAGAAACCTTTCTCTCTTAGTGTCTGGAAAATGTCCAGGGCATTTCAGATTAGTGATATTCCAAACAACTATTTGAACCTTATGCCATAATTGAGAATAATTAATACATACTGCCATCCTTCAGAAGTCAGGCTGGGAGTCTGACTGAGGCATAATACACTTAATACACTCACCACTGCAATGCATTGCCCAGCATTTAACACATCCATAGCTCGGCCAAGTGTCAGTGCCAGGTGTCCATTTTTTGGTGAAAGCTTTTTAAGCACAGTAAGCTTATTAGGACCAGTTTTTTTACACCTCTTCTATTGCCAGCTGTTACAGACTGTTCTGCAGTTTAAAAGTCCTGGATCCTACCCTCCCTAAGAAACTTTTTTTTAAAAACTTTTTTAACTGCAAAATACAACTGATAATACAAAAATCTGTGACTCCCACCTAAAATCACATTTCCAATGCAGAAATGTGACAAACATGGCACAGGCACCATGCCAGACACTAGCACACTGTTAGCAAAGTTACAACTATATTCCAACTTTTTATAACCAAGACCCTTCATCAGACTGCTAATAAACATGAAATACATGCAAGAAATGACCAGATGCTTTTAACTAACTCCCTCCAGGTAAGAATGACAATGACTAAATACAAAAGTAGACATCTACTCTCTCATAATACAATAGAGGCTTATGAAACCAATTTAACCCACAGATTTACATGCAAAGGAGGTCTGTTCTTCCTACATACTAAAGACGGAAGACTTGCTTGAAAATGTATTATGCCCCAAAAGTAAGCCTTCTGTGAATAATTTCAAAAAGAAACAGCAGACACCTTAAATTTCATTTGTGAAACCCAAGAGAATTGAACACGTTGTCTGCATCCACCCAATCTTTGAAGCACTGTCTGAAAGAGAAGGCTGAACAATCAGAGTATTGTTAAACTGGATGAAAAATCTACCCTCTTAAAAAACTGTATGTAAACTAGACCACAAAGGCACTTGCTTTTTATGAAAAACAGCTTTCCCCTCAAAATCAACAAAATAAGTGTCTACCAACAAAACCACCACCAACAAAAACACCCAAACCCACACCAAACAAGCACTAACATGATGAGAAAAGCCTTAATTTCTGTACTAAACCTAGGAGCTCCTGTAACTAAGTAATTGCTCAGTTAGCACAACCTGCATGTTCTCCTTACAGAAAGTACTGCAATATTAAAATAAAAGTACTACAAAGTAGAAACAGGTAAGTCCTTCATCAAGCTCATCTACTGCAGAAATGAACTAAAAAAGATGCAAATAAAAATGAAAACTTCCTCTTCTTCAAAAAGGGGACCTAAAATCCACAACTCCCTGCTCATCTTCTATTAATTACCATGAGCAATACGGGTCAACCTTGATACCAACACACTTCACTTGGGTGACAGGAAGTAATTCACTTTTGAGGACAATTCTGGAGTTTTCATCTCTTTCGGCTGTGACCGATATCTGAAATGTAGAGCAGTACTGTGGAATACAAGTTATCATCTCAGCAGGAATGAGATTCAAAACCACCAACTTATTTTATAAAGATCACTGAACTAGAAGTAACTGTCATGTATCCACTGCTTTGCATCAAGAAGCTCTGAAGGGAGAAGCTGTGCTCTATTTCCCCTATGTTATCAACAAGTGAGAAACATCAAGTTTCTGAAGTTTAACTTGGAGGAAGTTAGGGCATCTAAAACCTCTTCAGAATGTGCTTCACTGATTATAGCATTGTTTCCTTTATACAACCTTAGAACACAGAGTATGTTTATATATGTATATATACATACACATGCATACACACACATGTACAGATACAATTAGTGAGGTAACAAGATGACATCAAATGACACCAAACATTTCTAAAGACTACTTAAGCTAAAACTTTCAAACCAAAAACTTCAGCTCATGCAGTAATTGTTCAAGGACACCACAACATCAAAGAAGAAAAGATCTATCTGCTCTGGAGAACAGTTAATCCTTACAATTAACCCTCTTTCACATCACATCACACTATAAATGCGAACACATGCTCCATTTCTGCATTGCTCAGAAGATTCTCCAAGATGCTATTCTTGTCACTAATGAGGTGCAGCACAAACAATTAAAGACTAGAAAAAATAACACATTGAGTTTAGATTTTTTTTATTAAAAACAAACAAACAAACAATACAGGGAATCATCACATCACAGGCTGTGCAACATGTGAATTGCATGGAAACATGTGGCATTACCCTTCCTTCAAAGGCTAATATGTTACACCCATCAAATCCTTGATCTTTCAGTATCATAGCTTTATTAGGCTAGAGAAAAATTTATTTAAATCATACTTTACACTTTATCATTCAGCAGTTTCTCTCTCCTCTCTAATACAGGCATTTAGTAAGAGCATGTTTAATGGAGGGGGGAGAATGGCAAAGGGGAGGCAAAAAGGAAGTTAAAAAAAAAAAAATTGAGCATGGCTAGGACATCCCACAATACAAAAGGTAACTAAGGAGGTTACTTCCAGCACTAGTTCACTCCATGGCCACACATTTTTGTGCTGTCACTGGATGGAGCACAGTATTAAGCTGGATGCTGCTTCAACTAAAACCACTGGACAAAACACTCCATTTGAAACAGTCTCCTCCTAATCTATGCCAGGTGTTGCAAACAAGCTCCTTTTTGTTCACGCTTAACGCAACACAACTGGTCACGAAAACTTCCCAACAATCTCTCGAATATATAAAATTGGTAAATTCACTGAATGGCATGACACTGTTGCAACTTCAAGTGTGTGATCTGTGCTTAAACATTGTATTAAAAAAGTCAACAAAACACAACTAAAACAATAAACCCCCTCACAAAACAACAACAAAACAGCAAAAACACTTCTGCAGAATTTAGCAAGCAACAAGAGAACCAGTTGAGTTCCATTTAAGTGTCAAATCAGTCTCTGGGGAACTGTAAATAAATAACAGATCTAAACAAACTGCAGATAAATGAAATTCAGAGCTTTTTTTGTTAGTGTTGATTTTACAACTATTTAGAAAAATGTGCTTTGAGGTAGCTAATAGATGAGTTGCAGGAATGCTTGCTTTTTAATAAAAACTTGCAGCTGTCAGAACTAGAAAGTTTCAGGCCATTTCAGACACTGGGAAGAATTCTGACACCATTACTGCTTTGCCAGTGCATTGCTGAAGCCAATGCAACAGGTGGAGTTAAAGCTGGGAGATCTGCAGTATCCAGCAAAGAGTCTGATCATACACTTGGCACATGCTCAGCCAAACGTGGGAGAAAGATAGGCACAGAATGCTATCTGCTGTAGACTGATTTATTTGTTAAATTTTTGGGATCATCCCAGCAAAAATTTTCCTCTTGAGATTAAGCAATATTTATGACAGGATTTTGAATAAATTCCTGTTCCATGTTTAAAAGTCCTTCTGAATAGAGATAATAAAACACAGTAATTTCTGGCCACATACACAGCAGTGATCTGACAGCTGACATCATACACATCAATAACTGCATAAACAAAAAAAAAAAATCCTTTTTTTTTTTTCATCTTACATCCCTAGTGAAGGCCAAAGTTTTGAAATTGAACTTGAATAGCTTAAAAGTTAAGCTTTCGTTAAGAGAAATGTTGCCAAGCACACTAAGCAAACACAACTTACTCAAATACTCACAGTAATCTGTTCCCAGTGTCCTGCTGAAGTTTAAACACAAAAATAACCCTGTGAAGTCCATTCCCTTTTATAAACAGCCAACATTAGTTCAGACTTTATAATAACAAACTGGTGCTAAAGTTTCTTTTTGCAGTTTTAAGTGTGTGCACATAATGCTTAAATATCTCCCACTGTGCTTGACTGCTGTATTACTGCCCACAAGCATTTCAGTTTTTGAAAGTTATCAAATCTCTAGTTCCCAGAAAGAACAGGGAGGTTTTTGTAGAATTTGGTGTACTGCTTCTGCCTCACAATAAAGTGGAAGACAAGCCACACAGGAGAAAGCACTGCATGCATCTGTATTTCAGAGCATAGCAGCTGCCAAGTTATATTTTTATCTCATCAACCTGTCTGTTGATGCCCACGCCTCCAGAAGCCATGCAAAGGCTTTTCATTAGCACTGGTGCACCACCTCTCCATTGCTATGAAGTTTTACTGACCCAGTGATGAGTTCCTGTCAACACAGTGGTTTGCAACAGCAATGACCATTGTGCAGTGGGGAAGAGATACTGCTAGAGTTTCAAAATCAGCATAGGAAAAAAACGTGTAAAGCAGTTTCCTCCCAATTAATTGTCAGGGAACTAAATAACTGGAGCATTTTACAGTAATTAAAAAAGAACAGCAGAGTTTACAAGTAAGAGAACAAGTTCCTACTCCATACTAGTACACTAGTTGAGTGCACCTGTCCTGCACTGCAACCTCCCAAGCAAATCAATGCTCTTCCTGTTATCTGTTCAGACAAGTCCTCCCACCTACCTCCTCCTTACTGCCAATCAAGGGCCAGAAACCTGTGCGAAGCACAGTCTTGCAACAAGGCCTGAAATGCTCTCATGGGCTCTTGGAAGACGTCCTCCCTCAGAAACCAGTATTCATGGACAAATGCATCCTAACAGGCTATCAACAAGCATATGGACAGGTGTCCTATTATAAACAACCACAATAATGAAGCAGTTTACCTCAAGATGTGACCAGCAGATGCTCAGATTCAGTTACATGAGCTTGTAACTCACTCTCAATCCTCACAGAGTTCCAAGACCAAGACAGAGGAAGGACTACAATGAAGTATTCCAGAAATAATCTTTGCAGGGAAAACATTCCAAAATGTAAGCACCACTGGAGAATTAATTGTGGAATAGCTGTTAGATTTTGAATTCACATTCTACCTCAAACAAAGCAAGTTTTGATATCCTTATAAACTGTACAAGGAAGATGATTCCAACAGGCTTCAAGAAAATGCCTCAAAGTTGTGCAGTGTGGTACAACTCCCTTAAAAGGAAAACTTTTTTTCTATCTCTCTGAAACACTGACTGCACAGAATCCTGAGTCAGAAAAGCACAAAAAAGAAAAAAAAAAANCAAAAAAAAAAAAAAAAAAAAAAAAAAAGGACACCAGAATCTTTACCTGCCTCTATCAAGAGCCCTCTATAATGGCTTTTAAACATGTATTTTGCATACATAAGAGCACCACTGTCAAGAAGCAAGGATTGCTTGGAGGACTGAGTCAGCTGTGTCAAGAACTTACAGTACTCCACATCCTCCCTCACTGCACACACAGACTTCCTCAGGAAAAAAAAAAAAAAAATTTAAAAAAAAGCAGGCGAAAGGCCAATGCTTACAAAGATCCCATAGCCATTGTTCAGAGAAAACAAGTCACTCGTATCATTCCTCACATGCAGTAAGCTCTGGGCTGGCTTGTATCCTGCCTCTGAGGACCAGCACCAGATGTGCTCTATCTCCAGATGCCAGGAGTCCCACAAACTGGGAATCAGCAACCAGAGTTATTTTCCATACATTCTAATTACTGTTGCACAATGGAGAAGGGCTAGATGTGTCAAGGTGGTAATATCGAAGGTAAATGAATCCTAGATCATTTAAATCTTTTGCAAGTAACAACGAAGGTCTTAATTTGGATCATGCAAGTTGAGAGATAATACCTCAACAGAGGTCACAAGGGTAAAGTACTTCTACCTGCTCACCTTCTGTCCATTGGGCACTAGGCTGAGTACAAGAGAGCATTCCTCAAACACTAAGTTGCAGCTTCTTCAGATTTACCAATCCTGCCATGGGCAGACAGTGTCAGTGAAGCCACTTGCTAAAGGGACCGAGAGAAGCCTTTCCAAACTGCCAGAAATAGGAAGGGTGCTTTGGGGTTGTTGTTTTGTTGTTGTTTTTTTTTTTTTTACCTGTTTTGTTTAGGGTTTGTTTTTTTGCCTTTCATTCAGTGATGCTGCCTCATCATCCTACTTAAGGAAGTAAACCAACAAGTTTCCAAGAGCTCTCTTGACCACTGTTTTTAATTACCCACCTACAGACATTTCAGCCTTCAGCAATTTTGGTTCATGAGAGTGGTGGGGGGAGGAACATAACCCAAAGCAAGCAGGTAAAGGTTTTAAGAATACATAAGATCCCTGCCTAGAAGAGCTTTCAAGAGAAGAAGAAATGCTACCAACAAAGGAGAGCGATAAAACATGCAGAAATTATAAAATAATGATTGCAAAAGGTATGAAAAGTGGTTATTCAAGACTGAATACTGAGGTGCACACTGATCAGGCATGCAGTTTTGATTAATAAAATGCGTACTGCCCTGCCTTTTCATGAATACTCTACCTACCATCCGGTTAGTTTGAGGCTTCATTTCTCTCTAATGAAACATCAGTCACTGAAAGAGTAATACAGTGGAGCCAAACAAAGCAGGTTTACTACCAGACGGTTTTTTTAAAAGCATAGGTACAGGAACAGATTACTCTGAGGTGCTCCTTGTGTAAAACACTCCAAGGTGTATTCAGAGACACCATTTATCTATCACAGTCACCATTTCTCAGATTAAATGAATGGAGTTCACAGGCATGTTTCGGTAACAACACCAAAAAAACCCAAACAGGTACACTGAATTCCGTTCCACCAGCAACTGAGAAACTTTCCTCATTAAAGTTATGTACTGACATAAAACATCAGGAGTTAAAGTCCACATAAAAAGCATGGTTGTGGTTTTGGGTTTTTTTCAGAAATGGAAGGTTATTCAATGACACAACCATTAGAACAAAAGGAAGAAAATGGAGCAGGAGAAACTGGTTAACCAAGTGTGTAAGCATGTAAGAACATAGATACATACTGTATACATGCTCACACATACACATATGTGGGAAACCTCCTCACCACCCAGCCCATCCCCCCCAAAATCTCACAGCCCTCCACATGTACATACTTTACCATTAACTAGCCGGGACCTTTTAAGAAATTACTTCCGTCTAGGACAGCACTTCTTTGAACTATGAGCAAATCTGCCTCTGCTCCAGGCAACTGAGTGGTCTGGTAGCTACACACAAGCTACAGAGCTCACTTCAGTTGTCTGCAACTCTTGCAGAACGCCTGCAGATAATGGTAACTATCACCCAGTGCTTGTTTACATTTTTGCTGGTGTGTGCATTTCTCCAAATTTTACCACTACAGAACCACAGAATATGCTGAGCTGGAAGAGACCCACAAGGATCATCAAATCCAATTCCTGGCCCTGCACAGGACACTCACCAAGAGTCACACCAGGTGCATGAGAGTATCATCCAAAAGCTTCTTGAGCTCTGTCAGGCTTGGTGGTGTGACCACCTCCCTGGGGAGCCTCTTCCAGTGCCCAACCACCCTCAAGGGGAAGAACCTTTTTCTAATATCCAACCTAAACTTTCCTGGACACAACTTCAGGCCATTCCCTTGGGTCCTGTCATAGTCACCCCAGAGAAAGAGATCAGTGCCTGCCCCTCCTCTTGCCCTCACAAGAAAGTTGTAACTGCAGTGAGGTCTCCCCTCAGTCTCCTCCAACTGAACACACCAAGAGACCTCAGCCACTCCTCATACAACTTCCCCTCAAGGCCCTTCACCATCTTCATTGTCCTCCTTTGGACACTCTCTAATGGCTTAGTATCTTTCTTGCAGTGCCCCAAACTGCCCATAATATTTCAGGTGAGGCCACCTCAGTGCAGAGCAGAGTGGGACAATCCCCTTCCTTTGCCTGATGTCCCACCAGGACAGGGTTGGCCCACCAGGCTGCCAAGCCACTGCAGACTCATATTCAACCTACCATGGACCAGGACCCTCAGGGCCCTTTCCACTAGTCACAATGCTCATAGAAAATAAGTCTTGAGTTCACTTCAGACCCGTGCAGATCCCAAAGTCGCAGCTGACATTGAGGGTCAGGGGAGTTTGTGGTTTAGGATGGAATGGCTGTTCAAGATGGATCAGATGAGATGCAAATCAAAGTTCATACAGGTCTTAGGGGCAGCAAAAGACTGCAAACTATTCAATTCCAATTTATTGAGGCTTCACTATAATTCTCCCTGCATTAGCCACACCCTACCTACTAACTCTCACTGTGCAGCCTGCTTAAGTAAGTCCAGATGTGTAACTGTTCCTGAGTATACACTTTCTGTCATTGAACACCTGCAAACTTGAGATTTAGAACAAGTAATAGTCAACTTTATCCAGACAGTAAAAAATCTACTGTTAAAACCCAGACAGGCACAAATTTCCCTATGTATTTCTTTTACTCAGCTATTGAAGATGCAGATAATGCATAGATTTATTCTTTTAAATCATCCACAGCTGTTCAGACTTTCTAAGTGGAAAATGCTACCCATGTGCATTTTCATCCTCTTAGCTCTCACTTGGGAACAGGAATAACTCAGCAGTTTAATTTACTTTCATATGTTTTGGGAAAGACACAGCAAGGTAAGTCAGCAATACAGATTTCTGAGGCTAAAACATTCTCCCTCTGGGAAAAAAAAACACACCGATGTTTAAACACATCAAACTTCAAGTGACAAATCTCAAGCAGGGATGAAATCAGAGAAAAACTATTTGTATCATTTATATCATATTTTATGTCAGAATTCATTCCTATAGGGCAGGCAACTCTATTCTGAGCTTTTTCTTGTTCTAGAACCAGAAAATTTTCAATGACTGAAACAAATGCAAAATATGACAGAGAAAACAGGGAATTTGGTGGCCATGAGTAACCTTATTTAAATGGGATAGAATTCGTAAGTGACATTTTATTTGAAATAAGTAGCTACACAAAGGTGCAAAAGCCCTTTGAACAATATGCATGATGTAAGTAGTGACCGGTATACATCTAACACTGGGTAATTTATGATTCAGTGGTCAAAGGTGACATCTTCGATAAAACAAACGATTAGGTTTTTGGTTTTTAAATTCTGCTGCTTTGAGAAGTTCAAGAAACAGCATAATGCCTTTTGTATTAAGCTACAAGTGCTAAGAACAAACACAAAGTATGTTATAACCCCCTTAGGTTCCACAACAGAGAATAAAGCTCATAACTTTCCATTCCTTCTCTTCCTTGAATTATTCACTGTCATCAGCAGAGACAGCTTGTTATTCAGGAGGCAACTCTTGCTTTTTCTCTTGTCCTATAATCAAATATAAAACAGTCTATTGCAGAATATATTTAGTCTGTATCTAGTAGTCTATATCTCTAAATAGATATAGTCTATATCTAAAAAATAAAAGACAGTCTATTGCAGAATATATTTTCCTGGCATCACCAAGACACTGGTCTAAGTGACTAAACTTGTACTGCACTGGTGTGGTAGTGTTTTGGTAACTGGGGGGGCTACAGGGGTGGTTCCTCTGAGAAGCTGCTGGAAGCTTCCTCTACGTCCTACAGAGACAATGCCAGCCCTCCACTGCCAAAGGCCAAACCCATCAATGGTGCTGGAAGTGTCCCAGGGATAATATATTTAAGAAGGAAAAAAAAAAGTTACTGTGTAAAAGCAAATTGTGGGCAGAGAAGAGAGGAGTGGGAATATGTGAGAGAAACAGTCACGCAGCCACCAAGATCAGCACAGAAGGAGAGGGATGAGTTGCTACAGGCACTCGAGCAGAGATTTCCCTGCAGCCTGTGGAGGATGTCGTGCCAGAGCAGGTGGAAGCCCAAAGGAGGTTGTGACCCTGTGGGAAGCCCACACTGGAGCAGGCTCCTGGTGGGACCTGTAGACCCATGGAGAGAGAAGCCCACACTGGAGCAGGTTTGCTGGCAGGACTTGTGACCCCACAGGAGACCCACAACTGAGCAGTCTTTTCCTCAAGGATTGCACCCTGTGGAAGAGACCCACACTGGAGCCATTATTTAAGATCTGCAGCCCATGGGAAGGACTCACATTGGAGAAGTTCATGGAGTCCTGTCTCACACGGGACAGACCCCACAGCAGGGCAGGAGAAGCATGTGAGGAGTCCTCCTTTGGAGGAGGAAGGAGCAACAGAGACCATGTATGATGAACTGATTGAGACTCCTTTCCATGTCCCTCTGTGCCATTGGAGGAAAGAAGGGAGAGACCTGGGAAGAAAGTTAGGCCCAGGAGGAAAAGAGGAGTGAAGGAAAGGTATTTTTAAGATTTTGTTTTATTTCTCATGACCCTACTCTGATTTGATTGGTAAAAAAGTCAACAAATTTTTGTTTGTTTTGCCTGTGACAGTAACTGCTGAGTGGTCTCTGCCTGTGCTTATCTTGATTCACAAGGCTTCTGAATATTTCTTCTCCCCTGTCCAGCTGAGAAAAGGAATGATAGAGTAGGTTTAGTGAACACCTGGCAACCAGCCAGGTCAAACCATCACAGAACTAAAACCACTATTTTGAAGACCAATACACAGCAGCAACACTTCCTAAGTTACTCCAAGTGGCACAGCTTTGTGAAGCAATTATTCTTTGCCCCAAAAATCTTACTTTTATATCTGTACAAAAACATGTAGAAACTGCCCCTTACTAATTATTCGGAAATAATCCTTGAACAATAACAACAATAATAATAGTGAAGACATAAGGCCTTTCACCTTGCCTCAAATGTTAAATATGTTCCACTTCTAAAACTAAAACTAGAGAAACTAAGTTAGAAGACTTTCAGATATAAAAAGTATGTTGTTTAGGAAATCAGAGAAGCAAGAAGAAAAAAATCCACACTACAAAGAGATAACGCTTCACATGGCACAACCCAGACAGCTCCTGAAGAAGTGACACGGTGGGAAACCTGCAAAACATTCACCTGTACCAGGCACAACTGAACAGGAGCATGTATTAAACAAAAACAAGGTACTTCTGATCACCACCATCACAGAGTTCATTAAGAAAGCATTTCATCTCTTTAAGCAAGGCCAAAAGCAGGTAAATAAGAATTACTGAGAGAAAAAGAGTATGGCAGAAGCGTGTCATAACAAAGTGCAGCTGTAGGTGAGGACATCCGACATGCTGGCTAGCTCCAAGCAGTGTATCTCAAAAAAGCATTTTAGTTTGGTTGATCCACAAGATACATTTTCACTTAGGCATTCTAGGGTGTTTTAATTCATATAAAGACAAGTACACCAAGTAGGCATGGGGGTATATTTCCCTCTCAACATATAAAAGTATAAAATTAAGCAGCTTCACCTTCTTGATAACCATATTCTATAGGGTGAAATTTTGCACTAACAAAACGAATAAATACACAAACAAAAATAACAAACAAACTCCAAACCACACCATTTGAATACTTTTCTAGTCTTCTAAAGATTTTTCGCCCTACTTAAGTCCAGCTAGAATAGTTTCATTTTGGAAGAACTGAAATATGTGTTTGTTCAAAATTAATAAAAAATAATACAAGGACTGGTTAAAGCATCCACAAAACTGGAATTCAAGTAAAACTGCAATTTCTGCAGAAGGTATATAAGTTACTGACAAGGATTTAATCACATTACTGCTGCTAGGAATAATCTGTGCCTAATTCAAAACCTAGACTATATGGCTTAAGCCGTAAGTACATACAACATTCCATAAAAGTTCTCAAATGACGTATCAATAGCAGCATTGTACACTATCATGTCTTCTCTGTTCCACCACTCCTTTTCCTTTGGATTTAGCTAAAGCCAGCACTGAACAGTAGGAATCAAAAACAACATCTGCAAAACCACATTGTAGTAATGCTATTTGATTCCCAAACCCAAAAGTCAAGAAGTTCACTAAGCGGGTTCAATCAATCCACTGCTACTCCTCATCTGCCCAAAAGTTCAGAAACACAAAGCAGACAACATTTGCTCACACACTCTGGTTTTTTTACACTCTTAACCACCACAAAAAGAAGAGATCAAGCTTCTGTCTTTACTGACTGCCCCCTCCTACCTTCAATCTAATTTTTGCAGATTGAGGATCAAGAGTCCCCCAGGGCTAATGTATCATGTTTACAATCATGAGCAACAAGCCACTTCCAAAAACCAGTATTAATAAATGTTGAACAGATCACATGTAATGCAACAACACGGCGAAATAAAGTAAATACACAGTCAAGGCAACTTAAAGAAAGGGCAACAGAGAACCTCTAGAATCACACAATATATTATCAAATTCTGAAGGAAATTAAGAGATGTCAAGGTAAGTAAATAATTCAACTTCCTCTCAGACAAAACTCAAGCCAACAGGAGTCTGCAGGAAGGACAGAACCACCAAAACAAGAGTACTAGACTTTCACAGAACACCACATACCCTTTAACAAGAATCTATGAGAAAAATTAAAATCAAGACCTTTGTGTAACCAAATAAAAACCAGAAATATAATGTCCATCTTTCTACTTTGCATAGTAGAGTTACACCCTAACACACTTGCAACTTCATTTCTCCAGTTGCATCACCACTCACCACAGCTCAGCAACAGCACTTGATCCACTAAACAATTCTCTGGTTCACGTCTATAGTCTCAACTGGAAGACCAGAGTTCAGAAATTCTGCATGCCACAAAGACAACCTTTGTTACTGTTTAAAGTAAGGGAGCTTTAACTGGGGAAGCTCAATTTTCTTATGCATAAAAGTTAAATAATGGATGCTATCCCCACAGAATATTCGGAATTGGCTAAAATTCATACAGCACTCCAGAAAGCCAAAGTGCCAAGCACTATTCAACAACTATTATAATATTAAGCAGGAACATTTTCACATACACATGACAGCATTTAAGCTTTTCAGAGCATTGACAATCACACCAGGAACTTACTTCTGCATCTGCTGTCAGTGCTGTTTATTGCAGTAGCAATAAGCCTTCATACTGTGAAACAAAGACAATTCTGTAGCTGATTCACAGTTGAGAAATTTCTTCTCCCAGTAGGCTATTCCCATTAAGTTAATCTAACACACCACACTCACACAAATTATTTATAGGGTTAAAAGCGGTTTCAATTGCTTTAACCCTTTTCTCATCTGGAGCAAACACACCAGTTTAAATCAAGCCTCTGTCAAGTTACTGGCATGCTTGCAAAAGTCACCCGTGGATTTAACATCAATACAAAATGACACCATACATCTGCCTGTGCTGGCAAGCAAAATGTGAGTCAAGCGAGAATTAAGGAAAAAACAGCTAAATTAAACATCCTGTTTATAAAATGGATCTTTAACACCCTTACCAACTCACCACCCATTCCCTCTTTGGAGCTTCTCAGAATTGTGTGGCTTAAGAGATATTTTCAATCTTTAGTAAACACAAAAGAAAGCATGAAGATGAGACACTGGTGAGTTCCACATACTGATTTTTTCAAGAGAGAAGAAACCAAAAGAATTGTTGGCCCATAAAGTCTTAACAAACAACTGTACCGAACAATACTTTGTGAGACATAGTTACCATTTTCTTTTCTCCTCTCACCACAACTGTTTCATCACACAAAATCTCAAGAATTGCTAAAAATATCTTTTGACTCAATCATGATTTTTCCCATAGCTGAACTCAACAGGAGTAGGACTCTCCAGAGGTATTTTTTCAAGGTCAGAAGTCCCAGTTGTGAGGAGACAGCACATCTTTGCCTTCTTCAGAAAGTCCCAAGTGTCCAAACAGCACATGGATTTGGCTAGCCATAGTCCCTAGTCAATATCTTAATTATTTGCTCCTGCTCTAAGTGAACTTGCTGTGTTGTTGGCCACGTCCTGTTGGAAAGCAGAACAGAGAAAAAGAAAATAATCCACACACCTCCAAACCTCTGAACAAAATGCTCTTCTCCATTGTGCACAGTAGAGCTGCATCATTGCTGGTCAGTGTCACTGATACCTTAGGATTTTAATGTATTTGTAGATTGTTATACAGCTGTATAGTTTCTCACACTTGAGGTAGCTGCTAACACTTTCTCATGGTTTGTGCCACGTTCCTGAATTTCTGTTTAGTGGTCTTTTCAAGGGACAAGATTGCAGCAAGCACATCGTGTTTAGGACACATGCACCTGGATCACAATAACAAGACATACTGGAGTCAGAACAAGATAGAAGGCCCAGAACCCTCGGAGGTGCTCCAAGGGGCAGTTCTGAGGGTGGTACCAGGGACAAACGGTTTTCAGGTTGGATGTACCCATTAGATATAATTAAGTAATGTTATAAATTTGTAAGAACCCTATACTGTGCACACACCTATATATTTCGTGCACCTGAAAACTTTCATTAAAGAACTGCTCTCCAATTCACCTATACTAATATTGCCTTGAAAGTTTTTTCCTCAATTTTAGGCAACACTACAAACTGGGGGGATACTTATTCTATTCTTGAATCTTGGGCTGGCACCTGTTTGAGTTCTTCACAAAGGTCTTGAGCAGAAAATAACATCTATTTCCTTCAAGTGTTCTCAGTGCTGTGGTTTTTTTTCAGCCATGTAAACTCCCAAGAGAAATTCCAAATTTACAAATGCCAAACATTATGAATGTTTAATAGTCCTTGAGTCAAACACGTCAGGAAAAAAATAAGCAGATTTCTTAGAAAGAATCTACTGTAGGTAACTTTGTCTTCATTCTAACAAGGAATTTAAACCCAGTTATTGTCTTCAGTCTCAAGACAGCACGCTGCTTTCATACGATACAGTATGTTCACAAGAAATACTGCTTTAACATGACACTAAACCTCATCACTGTAGCTGTTTCTGAGCATCACCAACGGTGAAATTTATTTCTGCTTTGACAAAAAGAGAAACAACTGCTTTTCACTGTATGCTGCTGGCTAATTTTTAACTAGAAGCGAAGTTACAGTAGACACTCTTTTAATGAGTCACATGGTCTATATTCTAGAAGAGGTTTTGTAACCTTTGTTTGTTGGTATGCTGCCAAACCTTACTCTAACACTTAAAGGGTAACAAGTTCCCAGAAACAATCTCTATGTTTGCTACAAAGTTACCTTGGCTTGCATTATTCTAGAAACATACAGGACTGAGAAAATCGACAGCAGGAACAAAACCCATGGTCTATTTCACTAACAACTGCATTATAAACAAGAAAAAAAATGCTTAAGTTAAAGCAGCAATAGGCAATGGTAGAATCAATACTGGATATCGGTGAAATGCTTCACACTCTTCTAAAGCACTGACTTTGTATATCATACTGATCTAGGTTCTTCAGACACACCAAGAGTATGAGTGATTTTAAAGCCTCTCTGGCTTTAATATTAATTAATATTTAATTTAGAGTTAAATAATAACAAATGAATTGCCACACCATACCGAAAAGACAGTTAAAGCTGTTCAACTTAGTCTGGAGAGAGAGGATTCAGTGCTTTGAAAGTGTCAATTTAAACTTCAGAGTAACTCTGAACTTCCAGTATTTCCTCACTATTTCAACAGGCTTTATGACCATAATTTGTGACAGACCCTCATATCATGCCAGTAGTAGTTATCAGGAAAACAGCCCCCTAAATCAATGACAGACTGACTGAAACGGCACTGAAATGCAGTTGCGGACTCCTACATTGCACATTTACCTGTCATAAAATTAGTAAGTGAACTTTCTTGCTCTGATCTACACTTAAGCATAGTGATATGTTTCCCTAGATTTAGGTTATCTCAGGAAAAACAGTACGGATTAGAAGTTATTTTACAGTTGTGCTCAAATGTATTTTTTTATTTCATTCTGCATCCCAGTTTCAAACATTTTTAACCAACCTGTCACACTTACCTGTTCACTTTTTTGTATCTTGTGTTTCTTGGTATCAGGTAAATAGTAGGCAGGACAAAGGCAATGTCATTAAGATTTAGAAACAAAACTCTTTAGCTAATTATTAAAAATGATATATTTGTAGAAGAGTTCTTCCATGCATGTTAACGAACTAAGAATTATTTATTCATGCCAAACATACACTATGTTAAAAGAATCACTGTCTGTAAAAGGAGTTACAACTTCAAGTTACAACTTCTTCCTTAGTTTTACTGTGAACTCTTGTTTTCCTAAGAATTCCAAAGTTATTCCTTTTTTAATATATCTCTTTTTATTAGAGTCTGGTAAGTAAGTATAAGGAAATCCTTAAGGAATACGATCAGCCTTCATTTAGGACTCCTAGAAGTTGATCTTCCCCCCTAAAGCTACATTAGCATTCATTGAGGAATGCGAACATCTTTACACAAACATAAGGGTTCAGCAAGGCACAAGCCACACTTCAGCTTTTCTGAACCATTTTTGAAAGACTGTGGCAAGGTGTAGGGAGAAGGTGTATCCTGAAATATGAAGGTCACCTTTTCATATAATCCTGACAGAATAAGTAATACATAATACACACTCACATAGAGCTCCAACTAAAAATATGGAATGATGATGCCAGCAGAAAATGGTCGGTTCTCTTGCTCTAAATGACAGTTCTAATAATTACAGGAGGTTTGAAAAGGTGGGTGGCCTAATAAAAAGAGGCCCTGAGGTGATGCTCTGACAGCCTTGGCCACACTGCCGAGTTTACAAACTACCTAGGAAATCGCAACAGCTAGGCTTCAGCTTGCCGAAGCGCCGGGGTGATGTATTCACGCAGACCAGACGCAGCAGCACAAAACCAGGAGTCTTAACACACGGTGACGAACTCCCCGTCTTGGGAGAGACCAAGTCGGACCGGAGCAGCGCGCAGGAAAACCAGAGGAGGCACGGACCCCGGCCTGCTCCCCATGGATGCCGAAGGCAGAACACCGCCTCGGTTTGTTTGTGATTTAAAAGGATTAGCACACTCACTCAAAAACGGCATTGCAAGGCAAAGCAGAGGGCAGGCTGCGAGCCCGGGACGGGGCGCGGGCTGCCGAGGGGCCCAGCCGGGCTGCAGCTCCGGCAGAGCCCGAGAGGCTGGACCCGGGAGGGACCCGGGCCAGACCCCCGCAGCCCGACCCGGCCCGGGACCCCCGCCCAAAGCCTTCAGCGGCTCCTCTCGCTGCAGCGCGGCCCCCCGCCCAAAGCCTCCGAATCGAACTGGGGCGGGCGGGGGGACACGCAGGACACACACACACACACCGAACTCGCCTTCCCCCCACCCCCTCCCCAGCCCTGCCAAGAGTTTGAGCGACACCCGACACCGACCCCTCCAAACTCCAGCGAAATCCCTGCCCGGGACCGCGGAAGGATAGGAGTGGGGGCGGGGGAGGCCACTTTTGTCTCTCTTTTAGCAACTATAAGCGTTTACCTGAGTGAGCCCGGGGGGCGGCGAGACACCGCTCCACACCCCCACCCCGCAAACGGGATAAGTCCCGTGGGAAGCGGGGAGGAAAGGCCTCCTCTTCCTGCGCCCCCTTTTTGCAGAGGAGAGGGGCGAGGAGCTCTAGTTTGGGGGTACGAACGACGCACCCATCCTCCCGTCCTCCTCCCGGCCCGTCTCGTCCATGTGCGCGTCCCCTCTGGCCGCGGCAGCCTCGGCCCCGCTCCCGCCCCTCCCGGCGGAGCGCGGACCAAAGTTTGCCCAAGTCCGACAACAAAAGGGACAGCGGCGCTCGCCTCCCCGCCAGCCCGGGCCCCGCGACGCCCCGGCGAGCTTACCGGCGGCCGAGCCCGGCTCGCAGCGCAGCACCGAGGCNCGCCGCAGCCGCCGCCGGAGCCCTCGGAGCGTCTCAGGCAGGCTCCATGCTCGGGGCGCTGCGCTCGGCGAGGAGGAGGAGGAGGAGGGAGGGAGAGAGGCGGGGAAGGGGGGAGGCGCTGCAGCCGACGCGACCCTCCTCCTCCTCACGCCGCCGCCAGGGAGGGGACTGGGATGGAGGAGCCCGGCTCGCACCGCATCCCGGGAGTAGGCGGGGGCGCACCGTCCCACGCGTGGGTGCACCTGGCCGCGGGGGAAGAAGGGGGGATTTCAGGGGGGA
>VXAU01005292.1:641450-711102 GCA_013399695.1 Formicarius rufipectus
TGGAGAAGATAGCTCGCTGCGTGTTCAAAGAGCAGCCTTCCTCTGGTGCCTTTGGAAGTTAAGAGCGGGGACGCCCGACTCTTCTTCTGTCTCCGGGGGAAAGGGCGGTTGTTTTCATGCCAAATGGAGGTTCCCTTTTGCCTTTCTCCTACCACCAAAACAAACGTCTTATAAAGTCGCTTTTCTACAAAACATTCGTTTTCAATCTTTTGTTGAAAAGATTGTTGTCAAACAACAATCTTTTGTTGTCTTTCCCCCTCTCCCCGTTAAACATGCCACCTTCTCCTATAAACACATTACCATTAGGAAAGAGGCAGAAAGTTTGCCCTGTAACACGAGACCTTTGTCGTGCTGGCAGCAGGTACAGAGAGATCAGCTCACGCTGAAACTTCCTGCACCTTTCACAGGCCAGAATGCTGCCCCGCCTTCAATCGCAGGGATTGAAACAAACAGGATAAGACTAGAATTTTCATTTGCATCTCCACGTCCCCTTGTCCCGACATGAATTTTACAATAATAAAAAAAAAGATTCTATATGGCCTTTTATAGAGATGGAATCCACAGAGGTCTGCCTGGCATCCCCTTAAACCATTTTTGCAAGTGTCAGAGCAGGAGCTGTAAATCACAAGCAAGTGCTTAACAATTGGATCTTACATTTAATAGTTTCATTTCGGGGTGAATAATTTCCAGATTTCCCAGTTGCCAAGTACTAATTTATCTGTCTTGCATTAGATGCTATAGTGGCAGCTGAGATTTTTTCCTGGTGCCCCATGGATCCCTGCCCAAGTCAAATACGAGGATCAAATGTTCAAGAATTCATTTAGGTCCTGTTGGTTCCTCCATTGCAGATGTCCCCTGCAAGGGGAAAAGGTCTAGTGTTTTGGTTTGGTTTTAAAGTCAAGTGGTATTCAACTTAGATAAGAAAGCAGTTTAAAAAAAAATCAAAGAATTACAAAAGGCTTATAGTGTTGACTTTAAAGATGACTTGCAAAGGGGAAAACTATTTTCTTCTGTATCTTGCTCTGCTTTAATATATAAAGAACATGCATTTAAAGTAGGGCTTATCTTAGGTGGCTTTTAAAACATAGAAAAACCTCAACTTTCTTGAAGACAGGAAAAAGCAGAAGCTGGTCTTTCGTCATAGGTCTGTACTAAACTGGAGCCCAAATCTGGGCTGCTGTAAATCATAAATAGAAAAACTTTGTGTGAACAACAACTGAATAAGGGTTTCTTCTGGGTCTGTTTTAAAAAAATAATTAAAAAAAAAAAAAAAAAGACACACCAAAACACCTGCCCACCACCAGACAAATAACTGGGAAAAAGATTTCTTCCTTGAAGACAGTGATTTGAGTTTTTGGTGGGTCGGACCTCCTGCATCCTGGAAATTACTGAATAGTCATGACATCACAGTAACCAGTGTTAATTAAATTCAGAAAAAGGGCACATGAAACAGTTGCACTTACAGCAGGCACTGGGGAAGGTGTGGTGTGTGTGTCCTATCCTAAACCCACATCAGCTCGGGGGCCACAAACAAAACTGGTTTGTGTACCTGCACAGAGACCCAGGCTGTCCTGTGACAGCTTCAGTGGCACCAAGCGAATCCCTTGTGCCATCAGGGCAATTGGGTTCCTTGCCCTTCCTCCCCCTTGCCCTAACAGGATCAGGCATCAGTTGCTGAGATGACTTACGTGTAGCTCCAATGCCAGCACCAAGTCAGTCATGTGGGGTATGTGAGTCTGCCTATAAGGCTGCAGAGGGGGAGTAACAACTTCTCTTTTGGCCAGCAGCTGCTCCCAACACTTAGTATCGTGGGACCCAAAATACCATACTAGGAGTATGGCTGCTGCTATCCCTGCTCCATCCAAATGTTGTTTTTCTGACCCTGTCAAACTGCATGGGTAATTTAGGATTGGCAGCATTTTATACGAAAAGGGAGAGATAGCAGCATGCAAGCAATTAGCAGATTGAGTAATAGACTGACTCATAGCTTAAACAAAATGAGAAGAGAGCCCAGGCCATGGAAGCAGGCAACTAGGAAAGAGAGTCTTACCAGAACACATCTTTGGGGCTTTGACCATAACACCTCTGCTAAAAAAAAAAAATAAAAATTAATCAAAAGACCTTCATCTAAAGCAATAACAAAACTAGTAGCAGCCAGGAACACAGTATTTCTCAAGAAGATGCCACTTTAAATTCAGTCAATATGTTGCAGGGGAGTTTGGAGGAAATCAAAGTTGTGCAACTGAAGTCTTACACATGTGCTGAGAAAGCTGCCTTCCACCTGTTTGCCAGCCTAGCAAAAGTTCCTCCAGCAAAACCAGGGAAGGCAAAGTTGTGATATTGCTGAAATGTCTGATGTATACATTTTTGCATGAAAGTAAAAAACCGCTTAAAACAAAAAACAAAACCAAGAAAACATACAAATAAAAGAAACCATTTCATTGGCATACCACAAGTGTGGTTCTATCCTTACTCTTACTGAGGAAAGAAGGATCTCTTTACGTACTGTTGTATCTCATAGAGCCCAAGTAAGACTGTAAAAATAAAGCCAATCCTCCATTTCATCTAATATTTCCTGTGTCATCCTGGGCAAGTCACAGTCTAACATTTCCTCATTTACTCCTACAATAATAGGAGCTGAGAGAATAATTTTCCTAATTTCCATCCTTTCTGTGTATAGTGTGATGGAAACTACAGCAAGTTTGGAGCCTTTCTGTGGGAAGCAGGAAAGGAGAGAAATCAAAACTGGGAGCTTAGCCATCCCCTGCCAATGGGTAAGCAGGTCACTTCTTATATTCTGCCATTGCTATCCCTGATGGAGAAAGGAGGGACATGCAGAGATATAGGAGGGAAAACAAAGATCCTGGATGTATCTGAACATCTAGAGATGTCCTCCAGGATAATGTAACCATCCCACTAGAGCTAGAAAACCTGGTTTGACTGAAGTGCTTCAAAAGTTTTCTGCATGTTTACTCTTCCTGGATTTCTCCTTCCTACCCCAGTTTAGATTATCCTTCTCTCCCAGCTGCCAGAGCTGTCTGAGCTCCTGTATAGCTAACATTTAATAACAACTGCAAAAGCTCCTAAAGGGAATTTATTGTTTTGCAACTGACATCCATGTTTATTTCACAAGGAATATCAGTACCAAGACACACATCTTTGTTCCGCTGGGGCAGCACAGTTTAGTCAAGATGAAGTCACTAGATCTGGATAGGCGGAGGTTCTTTGGTGTTTTGCAAAGGAAAGGTAAAGCAAACAGTGAGAAACAAAGACACTATCAAAACATTTTCCTTCTCTACTGCCAAGGCCATATTACAAAATAATTTTCCCTTACCCATGTCTCAAATACAGTTCTTCACCCTTACTCTCCCATCTTTCGGCTAGAAAGCAGTCTCAGCAGAACTATGTGTAGGAACCCCTATTCTTTATCACCCTGTATCGCAAGAGAATATGTTTACAGGTAATCTGGAATGAGTCAGAAATTGTAGAAGTGCTATCTAGATACAGGTTCCCTCATCGCCTCAAAAAAATAGACACACTAAGAAAAACATATATTCACACAAGCCACAGTTAAGATTACCCCTTCTGAGGAGAAATCTGAACTAGTCTTGATAATGGATTGACTTGGTCAAGGGCTCACCAGGACAAGCTTGAGAAAACCTTGGTTTTGCCTCCAGGTCCATCCATCACAGAGTCTATAGAAACCACTTGGTTTCTCCTCCATCATCAAGTGATCACATTTGTCCTGTTGACGGGGTATTTTCACTCTTCCTTTATTTGCCTTACCCATTCAGAACATCTTTCTCAGCACAAGGTAGCCCAGTAGTGGCCTGAGGCTGCAAGGGGTATTCAGGTGTTGCTTTGAAAAAGATTGTTTCTTTGATGCCAAATAATACTTAATGATTAAAACTAAATCACTGTAGTGGCACTCATTAAGCTGCCTGAAATGGTGGGAAAGTGTTTCCATCACGTCCTCCTTATCCATAAAGATGACAGTAAGAAAAATAACACCTTTGTTTGTATCATGCAGTTTCCCTGACATTGCACAAGGATAACAGCCTAATTTGTTCAAACTATTTCCCAAAATATCTCAGCAACCCAACTTTGTCTGTGTGGCCGTTTTCTTCCCCTTCCTTCTCCCCTTTCCCCAGAACAACTCTAACATGAATGGAACAGTTAAACCAGCACAATCTGCCATGAAAACACCAAAAGAAGTAACTTTTTCCATTTAGATTAAAATCAGTGATCTTTCAGCCCACAGCTTGTAAGATACTATTAAGATACTCCTTAAAGAAACAATGAAGAGGAAACCAAAGTTTCTTGCATTTAAATTTTCTATATGAAACTCTTTATGCTTATTGGGAGGCTTTAAGGATTGAAAAAGCCTGAAAATCTTAGGATGATCAGTGATGGTTTAAGTTTAAATAGCCAAGAATGGCTCCTCTCTTCAGAGCTTAGGCAGCCATGAGAAAGAGCACAGGTGCATTATAGGTGTAACTGGAGAACATTATGTACATTATTATATTACATTATATTACACATAAGCTGGAGAACTTTTCTGTGCTTTCCTGCGTAGGCAGGGTTCCAATGCTACACCTGAAATTGCAACCCCAGCATTTCTAGTGATGTGACCCCAGCTAGGTTGGTTATGAAAGTCACAAACAGGATTGGGAGCTTGCAAAAAAACCCCACACCAAACCAACCAACCAACCAACCAACCAACCAACAACAACAACAACACACAAAACAAAAAACAAACAAACAAAAACCAACCAAATAAAACCCAAACAAAAATCACAAACAAGCAAAGAAAAGGTTTTGTCAAGTAGTTATGGCATACTTTAAGGGATGACAGTGCTGCAAGTAATCTAGGTGGGACCGCAGAAAGAAAAAGACAGAGAATGGCAATCTTTCAGCATTTCCCAGATGGGTATTTTCCACAACACCCATCTGTCCGTCTGCCAACAGTTTCTGCTCCAAAAGGGACAAATAGGACACACATGGCAGTAACTCAAATACAAGGAAGTCTGGAAACATGGCAAGCCAAGGGATCGGAGTGCTACAGGGCAGAGACTTCCTGGAAGAAATTAATTTAAGGAGATGGCTCACACAGGTTTGCAAGAGGAAAACTAATTTCAAGAAAAGTATGACAAATGCCCCACTACAATAATTTAAAACAATGTTTAAGTGAGACAGCGAGTGCAAAGAGACTGTTCCCAAAGCCTCCTGCTGGCTAGCAACCTCTGGAACAGAGAGGCTGACACTGCTTGAGAAACATGTCACCATAAAAAGTGCTCAAAATATAAAAATAGTTCAGTGGGGTTTTTGGTGGTGATTCTTGGACTCTGAATGTTTTTCTGGTTACAACTACACTCCCTGCTACAGCTACCACCACAGCAGTCATCGCATTTCCCTGCATTGTACGAGCTAGAGTTTTTCTTTAAAACTTCCATGACAGATGCTGCTTGCAAAATTAACTGTTCTCATCAGCGGAGATACACTTTGTATCTACTTATTGGTCATCAAAGTGCTGTATCAAAGGGAGAAAAGGAGGCATGGAAATTCAGTTGCAGAGGAGGAAAAACATTACTATCTCCAGTGTCTCAAAGTAGAAGTCCTCTTCTCTGCCCCATGAAGGCAAAGTTGTGAAGGACCATTTTTTATGACAAGCAATATCAATATTTCCGTGGCAGTCTAAAGTACTAGCAAAAATTAAATAAGTCATCACAGAGATAAATAGCAAAGTGACACTAAAAGAATCGCTTAAACGAATAATTTGAATTCGATGAGATCTTCTAAAGATCATCTAGTCCAATGTCCCTTCAATGAGGAGGGTCAACTTCAACCAGATCAGGTTTTTCAGAGTCCTGTCCAACCTGACCTTTAATGTGTTGAGGAATCGGGCACCTACCAACTCTCTGGGCAACCTGTTCCAGTGTTTCATCACCCTTGATGTAAAACATCTCTTCCTTCACACTGTCATGGTTTAATCCTAGCCTACAACTAAGTACCACATTACTGTTTGCTCACTCCCTCCCACTGCCCTGGGGGCAGGAGAATCAGGAAAAAAAGTAAAACTCATGGGTTAAGAACCATTTATTAATTGAATTAAAATATCATAATAATAGCGATAATAAAAACAACAACAACAGTAATAATAATTGTAATGAAAAGGACAGAGAGGAATAAACCCCAAGAAAAACAAGTGATGCACAATACAGTTGTTTCCCACCCACTGACGGATGCCCAGCCCATCACCCCAGCAGTGACCAGTGGCTCAAGGCCAACTCCCCCCAGTTTCTATACTGGGCATGATGGTATGGAACATCTGTGGTATGGAACATCCCTTTTGCTAGTTTGGGTCAGTTGTCCTGGCCATGCTCCCTCCCAGCTTCTTGTCTTCTCCTCACTGGCAGAGCACAGGAAACTGAAAAGACACTGAGTTAGACGCTACTTAGCGGCAACTAAAATATCATGGTGTTATAAACATTGTTCTCATACTAAATCCAAAACACAGCACCATACCAGCTACTGGGAAGAAAATTACTCTATTCCAACTGAAACCAGAACTCTTAAATCTAGTCTAAATCCACCCCCTGTTAGTTTAGAACCATTACCCCTTATACTGTTGCAACAGGCTCTGCTAACTATCACCATCTCTCTTTCAAGCCCCCTCTAGTATTGAAAGAACGCAAAAGGTCTCCTCTTCTCCAGACTGAACAACCTCAACTTTCTCAGCCTTTCCTCATAACAGAAGTGCTTCAGCCCTTTTATCATTTTTGTAGTTATCCTCTGGACTGTTCCAACAGTCTTTCCTGTGCTGGTGACCCCAGAGCTGGATGCAGCACTCCAGGAGGAGTCTCACCAGAGTGGAGTAGAAGGGCATCATCACCTCCCTCGAACTGCTGGTCACACTGCTATAGATGCAGTCCAGGATATGCTTGGCTTTCTGGGCTGCAAGTGCACACCCCTGGTTCATGTCTGGATTTCCATCCACCAGCACCTCCATGTCCTTCTCAGCAGGGCTGCTCTCAATCCCTTCATCCCCCAGCCTATATTGATACCATGGCTTGCCCCAATCCAAGTGCAGCCCCTTGCAGATGGCCTTGTGGAACCTCACCAAGTTCCCTTGGGCCCATCTCTCAAGCCTGTCCAGGCCCCTCTGGGTGGCAACCCATCCCTCAGGTGTGCCAGCTGCACCACTCATGTTGGTGCTGTCTGCAAACTTCCTGAGGGGTGCACTTGATGCCTTTATCCATGTCATTAATGAAGACATCAAACAGTGCTCATCCCAGTATGGACCCCTGAGGGACACCACTCATCACTGATCTCCATCTGGGCGTTGAGTTGTAGACGTTTTGGATGCAACTATCCAACCAATTCCTCGTCCACTGAAGTCTATCCTTCAAATCCATATCTCCCATTTGGAGAGAAGGGTGTGGTGAAATGCATTTTTTATAGAGAAGTAAGAACAAAAAGTTGAACACAACAAGAAAATATGTCCTGCTTCCTCCTTCTTCTTTCCCCAGTCTGTAAGGTCATTGTCCAGCCTAAGCTACATCTGCACAACAAACAAAGCAGGCCTGTTTGTAAAACAAGGCACTTCCCTTTCTCCATAGCTTAGAGGGACCTAGTGGACACAGGAAAAAAGGATAACATAAGAAGCCTTCTCCAAATGCAGTATTTACCAGACAGAACTACCCTTGAGAGAGTGAGGATGCAAGAACAGATGCTGGATGGGTCGTGAAAAAATACAGTGAGTTATGGTAGCATCTTTACATGACCCTGCACTGCTCCAAACATCTCTGCACTGCACAGGTGTCTGAGTACGGAGTAGAGCAATGAGAGTTTTTCTGAAGGAAGAATAAACAGTATTCATTCATTTAACTGCCAATTTCTGCCTCCCTTTACACCCCAACCAACTGTAGGTGATACACAGATTTCAAATAGTAGTACATGACTGTCATATTCATTCATACCTAAATGACATAGCTCACTTCCACCATTAAAAGCATCAACCAAGTAGGATGGGGATATATAGAAAGAGTATCAGAAGAACCTGGTGGTAAGGTTGCTCCCTTAAGTAGATTGCAAGCAAGATCATGGACTGAGATGATTTTTTTGACATTTTCAGCATTAGAAGTTTCTTATATTTTTGAAAGCTGCTCAAGAAAAAAAATGTCATAATCCGGGTTTAAGCCAGTTACCATCTGACTGATTTTTGTGGGTGGTTAAAACACCAGGCAAGACTTGCTCTGTCCCAGTAAGATGGGAATCTTTCCAGCATGTGCAGTGGGAAAGGCCCTCTGACGTGGCTCAGTGCCATGATTATTTAGATATTAAAATGGTGGATGTCGAAACCAATCCTGAAAGCAGTTGCATCAATTCTACCTGCCGTCTACTTGCTGACAGCACTGGGAGTGGTTCTTGCTGGGATTACACTGCATACTCCTGGTGGCTGCCAAGGAAAGTAGAAGGAACTTAAAGGAGGGGAAAAGAAAGTGACTTGTGGGGGAAAGTTGCTGACTAGTGTAACTGGGGGGGGAGGGAAAAGCCCTGATACATTTTCCTATAACATTTATGTATTACACACACACAAATTTATTGCATTTAACTTTCTCTTGAACAGCGCTTGGTCTGCACTTTGTAACAAAAAAGAATGTACAGGATCATAGAATGGTTTGCATTGGAAGGGACCTTAAAGATCACCTACTATAGGCAGAGGTACCTTTCACTAGACTGGATTGCTCAGAGGTCCATCCAGCCTGGTCTTGAACACTGCCAAGGATGGGGCATCCACAACTTCCTTAGGCAACCTGTTCCTCAGGTGCCTCACCAACCTCACAGTAAAGAAGTTTTTCCTAGTCTCTAATCTAAACCTACTCTCTTTTAGTTTTAAGCCATTCCCCCTTGCTCTGTCACTACATGCTCTTGTACAAAGTCCTTCTCCATTTTTCTTCTATGACTCTTCAGGTACTGGAAGGCCACAATTAGGTCACCCAGAAGCCTTCTCTTTCCCAGGCTGAAAAAAATAAATTGTCTCAATCTCTCCTTGTAGGAGAGGTGCTCCATCCCTCTAATCATCTTGGTGGCCCTCCTCTGGACTCGTTCCAACAGGTCAGTGTCCTTCCTGTGCTGGGACCCCCAGACGTGGACACAGTACTCCAAGGTGGGGTGTCACCCGAGCAAAGCAGGTGCAGAATCCCCTCCCTCACACCCCGCTGGCTGCTCTGCTTTGGATGCAGCCCCAGGACACGCTGGTTTTCTGGGCTGCAAGGGCAAGTTGCCTGTGCTGAGTTTGCCGCGTGGCAAATCGTAAAGCTGAAACTCTGCCTGTACAGACAAATGGAGTTGTTTCCCCGGTCATGCCGCAGCACGACGTGCGCCTGCAGGTCCAGCACAGAGAGCGAGAACCTGCAGAGGGCAGCCTTGGTGAGCCTCACTCCGGGGACCTGCAGCCCAGCCCACACCTGCAGTCCCCGTAGCAAGGTCCCGCAGCACTTTTCGTTGTGGAACTCGGCGGTATTTTCATCATCAATTTACTTTTCACGATTTTAGATTTTTAAATAATTAGGATTTTCTTCTCTCTCATCCTCGTTGGATAAAGCACATAGTCCTGCCAGAAACAGCCCTCTGAACCGAATCAGAACTGTGTCAGCAGCTCCTATGAACTCTGGTCAGTGATAAGGGACTCACTGCGATCGGCAGGATTCAGCTATAATAAACATTGCTGCTATTCCTGGAAGAGTCATAATTCACAGTAAGTTAGGAGTCTAGTGATGAAAAAAGCTATTGTTCCTATTGGTCTGTCAACACTATTTAAAGAATGTCCATTTTCTTTTCCAGAGAGTCTAAGATTAATTATAAAGCTAACAAACTTTTGGTGATACAGAACTACAAAAATTGTTGTTGCTTTAGAGTTAATCTGATTTTCAAACGTTCGAGTGCCAGCAGGTGGCTGTTGAACTGGTGTTGCAAACAGCATGGGGGAATTGATCCAGTTGGACTGTATCCACAGTGATAAGCAAACATAACACTATTTCTGTGAGCTTCTCTACCCTCTCAACATTAAAACTTAACTCAAACTGGTTTGGGGGCTAGATTTTCTGCATCTGTTCAGTTCTTCACATGGTTTGCACCTTACAAACCTATAGTGCCCATAAGAGAAGCTGGAAGTCTCGATCAGGGCTTTCAATCTGCTAGGGGGACTTCAAACACTCTGACATTTACTGGAAAAGTAGCGCAGTGAGCTGTAGGTGATCCAAGAGACTCCTGGAATGCACTGAGGGTAACTTCTAAAGCCAAGTAGCAGACAGACCTGCCAAAGTAGATGTGATACCAGGCATATTACTCACCAACACAAGTGAATTAATCGGTGACATCAAGATCTGAGGCAGCCTGGGTGGCAGTGATCATGCACTGATGGAGTTCCCAGTCCTGAGGGATATGCGTTAGGCAAAGAGTTAAGTCAGGCCTCTGAAGTTTGAGAGAGCAAACTTCCTAAGTCTCGCTTCCTAAGTTCAAGTCAGTAAGTCCCCCTGGGGACAAGAAAGCAGAGCTGGCAGATCTTTAAGGACACTTTCCACAGAGCATAGGAGCTCTCAATTCCTATGTGTAATAAATCAGGAAAGCATGGCAAGAGACCACTGTGGATGAGTCACGACCTACTGGTCCAAGTAAAGGGAAAGAAGGAAATGCATGGTCAGTGGAAGCAGGGACAGGTATTCAGGGAAGAGTATAGGGATATTGCCTGTAGGGACGTGTAGGGATGGGGTCAGGAAGGCCAAGATATGGCTGGAGCTGAACTTGTAAAGGGACGTAAAGAATAATAAGAAGGGCCTCTATGGTTATATCAGCCAAAACAGAAAGTCTCATAAGTCTATGGGACCTGACAAGACACATCCCAAAGCCCTCAGGGATCTGGCTGATGTACTTGCCAAGTCACTTTCCATTGTATTTGAAAGGTCATGGAAGTGACCAAGGGAAACATTGCAGCCATTTTTTTAAAAGGGGTAGGAAGGAGGACCCTGGAAACTACTGAGTGGTCAGCCTCACTTCTCAGCCTGAGAATATTATGGAACAGATCCTCCTAGAAGCTGTGTTAAGACAGCTGATTCAAGGCAGCCAGCACGGTTCCACCACAGGCAAGTCCTGCCTGAACAGTGGCCTTCTATGATGGAGTGACTACATTGGCAGACAAGAGAAGAACTAAGGATGTCAACTATGCAGACTTCTGTAAAGCCTCTGACATAGAGAGAGGTGGAAGGGCTCAGTGGATGCGGAATTGGTTGGATGGTCACATCCAGAGAGCAGTGGTCAATGGAGATCAGTGAGTGACAAGTGGTGTTCCTCAGGGGTCCATACTGGAACCAGTTTTATTCAATATTTTCATTAATGATGTAGATAAAGAGAATGAGTCAAACTCAGGAAGTCTGCAGACAGCACCAACACGAGTGGTGCAGCTGGCACACCTGAGGGATGGGATGCCGTCCAGAGGGACCTGGACAGGCTTGAGAGATGGGCCCAAGGGAACTTGGTGAGGTTCCACAAGGCCATCTGCAAGGGGCTGCACTTGGATTGGGGCAAGCCATGGTATCAATATAGGCTGGGGGATGAAGGGATTGAGAGCAGCCCTGCTGAGAAGGACATGGAGGTGCTGGTGGATGGAAATCCAGACATGAACCAGGGGTGTGCACTTGCAACCCAGAAAGCCAAGCATATCCTGGGCTGCATCAAAAGAAGTATGGCCAACAGGTCAAAGGAGGTGACAGGTCATGCTGTTCTTCTGCTCTGTTCTGGTGAGACTCCTCCTGGAGTGTTGTATTCAGCTCAGTAGTGCTCAGCACAGGAATGTGCTTGATGGAGCAGTCCAGAGGAGGACCACAAAAATGATAGAAGGGCTGAAGTACTTCTGTTATGAAGAAAGTCTGAGAAAGTTGGGCTTGTTTAGCCTGGAGAAGAGAAGGCTCTGGGGAGACTTTGTTGCAGACTTTCTATACTAAAAGGGGATTTCTACGAGACATGGTAGCAGACTAGTTGGTAGGTCCTGTTGCAATAGGGCAAGAACTAATGGCTTTACACTGAAAGAGGCTAGCTTCAGACTAGACAGATATAAGGTAACATTTTTTAACTATGAGTGGTGAAACACTGAAACAGACTGCACAGAGAGGTGGCAGATGTCTCATCCCTAGAAACATTCAAGGTCACACTGGCCAGGGCTCTGAGCAACATGATCTAGTTTAAGATGTCCCTGCTCATTGCAGGGGCACTGGACTAGATGATACTTAAAAGGCCCCTTCCAACCCAAATTATTGTATGATCATATGCTTGGCATATTCTGAACTCCAGTTTTCTTTCACCCATCTTCCTGCAATACTAAGTATATGCACCAAAAATGCAATATCTGCACAACACAAATGCATATTAGACAAGAATTCTGACAGAATGGTACAGCAGCCACACACAGGCACAGGAATGTGACACTGAAGCACCACTGAGATCAGAACTTACAAGAGTTTATGTACAGCTAATAGTTTTACTAATGAAGTATCAGCATGGCCTCAATCCAATTAAAATAGAGAACACACAATGTTCTGCTTAGGAAACAGAAGGATTAATGTTTCATTACTTGTTGGAATTCTATGAGATGAAAACAATTGTTTCAGCCAATGCAGTGGAATACCCTGCCGACAAGGAGGATGTGACTGAGTTAATGTCTTCACCCTCTTTGCTCCAGATGGAAATGTGGTCTTTACAAGACACTTCCAACAGCTCTATCTCCAGTTTACTGACTTCAGAAACAGACTAGCCTTGAAGTTAGCTTTGCTACACTGTTTTTCAGCCTCCACCACACACCCATCCAGCATTGCTGAGTTTTCTTTGCTGCAATCTTCCCTGAGGGATTTTGTAAAGCAAGAATTTTAACTCCTCAGTGCGGCTGGTAAATTGGAGTAAGATCTGACAGAGAGTGCAGAGATGGTTGGGGTACATTCAGGCCATAAGAAAACAATTTAGGAACCAAATTACAAAACTTCAGCCAAACTGAAACATGACAATGGTTACCTGTAGTTGTCAGGAGGAGTAAGGGATGAATTCAGATAAGAAAGCCTCAGAGCAGAGGCTGGTCTGCAGGTTGTTCTGCTGCATGTAAGGAGAAATGCTGCACATGCAAAATCTGTGAAGTCACTCAGGGGAGAAAAGTTCTCCCTATTTGATGCTGACTGCAGTGAAATGCACTGAAACAGAAAAGCAGGAAAGGAAATTGGTTGAAAAGGAGAAAACAGTAAAGTCTCAGAGACTCGGGAGAGGAAAAAGTGAGAAGAGAAAAATAAGTTGTTGAACATGGAATAAAATAAACAGAATTCGGATACTATGGGGAAAAAAGTTCACAGAAGTCTTTAGTCCTTAACCAATGCAAACCTAAATCACAAACTGTCCTAATGTAGAAATGGTATGGAGAAAGAGAATGGATGTTAAGGTTCTTCAGCAACCTCCTCCACGAAGAGGAAGCATGTACATTCTGAGAAAAGAAATAAAAATTATAAGCAATGCTGATATAGATGTATAGAGATGGAAATCAGAGAGACCATGGCAGGAAGTAAAATACACCTAGCAGAAAAAAGATGATAAAGATTGCATTTGTGTAATGCTAGTAAAAGGAAAACAAGTGATGAATGGGTCTATCAAAAGGCATTGAAAGGTCTAATTAGACATCACCAAGCAGGAAGTGTTTAACAAATTTTTTTGCTTCAGTGTCTATTGAAAAATCACTCCAGGTCAGGCAGTCAGNAGAGGAGGACCACAAAAATGATAGAAGGGCTGAAGTACTTCTGTTATGAAGAAAGTCTGAGAAAGTTGGGCTTGTTTAGCCTGGAGAAGAGAAGGCTCTGGGGAGACTTTGTTGCAGACTTTCTATACTAAAAGGGGATTTCTACGAGACATGGTAGCAGACTAGTTGGTAGGTCCTGTTGCAATAGGGCAAGAACTAATGGCTTTACACTGAAAGAGGCTAGCTTCAGACTAGACAGATATAAGGTAACATTTTTTAACTATGAGTGGTGAAACACTGAAACAGACTGCACAGAGAGGTGGCAGATGTCTCATCCCTAGAAACATTCAAGGTCACACTGGCCAGGGCTCTGAGCAACATGATCTAGTTTAAGATGTCCCTGCTCATTGCAGGGGCACTGGACTAGATGATACTTAAAAGGCCCCTTCCAACCCAAATTATTGTATGATCATATGCTTGGCATATTCTGAACTCCAGTTTTCTTTCACCCATCTTCCTGCAATACTAAGTATATGCACCAAAAATGCAATATCTGCACAACACAAATGCATATTAGACAAGAATTCTGACAGAATGGTACAGCAGCCACACACAGGCACAGGAATGTGACACTGAAGCACCACTGAGATCAGAACTTACAAGAGTTTATGTACAGCTAATAGTTTTACTAATGAAGTATCAGCATGGCCTCAATCCAATTAAAATAGAGAACACACAATGTTCTGCTTAGGAAACAGAAGGATTAATGTTTCATTACTTGTTGGAATTCTATGAGATGAAAACAATTGTTTCAGCCAATGCAGTGGAATACCCTGCCGACAAGGAGGATGTGACTGAGTTAATGTCTTCACCCTCTTTGCTCCAGATGGAAATGTGGTCTTTACAAGACACTTCCAACAGCTCTATCTCCAGTTTACTGACTTCAGAAACAGACTAGCCTTGAAGTTAGCTTTGCTACACTGTTTTTCAGCCTCCACCACACACCCATCCAGCATTGCTGAGTTTTCTTTGCTGCAATCTTCCCTGAGGGATTTTGTAAAGCAAGAATTTTAACTCCTCAGTGCGGCTGGTAAATTGGAGTAAGATCTGACAGAGAGTGCAGAGATGGTTGGGGTACATTCAGGCCATAAGAAAACAATTTAGGAACCAAATTACAAAACTTCAGCCAAACTGAAACATGACAATGGTTACCTGTAGTTGTCAGGAGGAGTAAGGGATGAATTCAGATAAGAAAGCCTCAGAGCAGAGGCTGGTCTGCAGGTTGTTCTGCTGCATGTAAGGAGAAATGCTGCACATGCAAAATCTGTGAAGTCACTCAGGGGAGAAAAGTTCTCCCTATTTGATGCTGACTGCAGTGAAATGCACTGAAACAGAAAAGCAGGAAAGGAAATTGGTTGAAAAGGAGAAAACAGTAAAGTCTCAGAGACTCGGGAGAGGAAAAAGTGAGAAGAGAAAAATAAGTTGTTGAACATGGAATAAAATAAACAGAATTCGGATACTATGGGGAAAAAAGTTCACAGAAGTCTTTAGTCCTTAACCAATGCAAACCTAAATCACAAACTGTCCTAATGTAGAAATGGTATGGAGAAAGAGAATGGATGTTAAGGTTCTTCAGCAACCTCCTCCACGAAGAGGAAGCATGTACATTCTGAGAAAAGAAATAAAAATTATAAGCAATGCTGATATAGATGTATAGAGATGGAAATCAGAGAGACCATGGCAGGAAGTAAAATACACCTAGCAGAAAAAAGATGATAAAGATTGCATTTGTGTAATGCTAGTAAAAGGAAAACAAGTGATGAATGGGTCTATCAAAAGGCATTGAAAGGTCTAATTAGACATCACCAAGCAGGAAGTGTTTAACAAATTTTTTTGCTTCAGTGTCTATTGAAAAATCACTCCAGGTCAGGCAGTCAGCAACATTAATATCAGGAATAACCTCAGGCTAGAATTCATAAAGAAGAAAACAGATAAGTTATATAGTTTTTACCTGGATGGAATTAATCCAGGAAAATTTAGAAGAACCCCTGGAGCCACCTGCAATGCTATCTGACACCTTGTGGAGGACTAGCATGTTTCCAGAAGAGTTGTAAAGACAGTATCTATCTTAGAAAAGAGGAAAGGGAGGCATCAGAATTATGAATTTTTTCATTTAACTTCAATTCCAAGAAGAAACAAAACTAACAACCGCTTTGGGAACATGTACCCAAGCATTCAGGAGACAGGTAAAATCCATCCTGCGTCTGTCACAAACAGATCCAATGAAGTGTGTTTTCATGACAAAGACCTCTTAGACAGACAAGACAAACACAAAGAACCACATACAATGAATTTACTGAGAGTTTTAGCAGTGTTTCACTTGATCTTGGCAAAAAACAACTAGGAAAAATATGGTCTGGATGAAAATATTACAGAGTGACTGTGATGTTCATCGGTAGCTGCAAAATTCATCAGAATTGGCAGCCTAAAGGAAGGATGACTAAGAGGAGAGGTGGGACCAGTAGCAACTCCTGCAAAGAGAAAAGGAATAATCTACTTTGTATACCCTTGGTAAGCAGCACAAGAAGTACAGGGATCAAATCACAACAAGATGGGGATCCAGTTTATATATGTGGAACAGCATTACAATGTTATAAATTGCTGGAATATATACTAAAGAAGATTGAGAAATCAGCCATGCCAGAGATTTTGAGAGGTCAAGTATGACGAACACCTCTCACTTTGATGGTACAGTCAGTTCTATCTTGAGGCTGGGAAATGTGGCAGGTGACCTCTTGAGATCTCTTTTCTCCTTTGTTTACCTTAATCTCAACAATTATTTACAAAATAATTACATTCATTCTCTAGAATATCCAGTAGTACAGAGGGGAAAACAGTACCACCGAACAGAACTATAAATTAGCCAGTTTCTTTTTCTTGCCCATACTGAAATTATTCAAATAGTCACCAAAAAAAAAACAAAAAAACCAACCAACCAAACCCTAAGATAAGAGTAAATAATGCTGTTGAACTGCCCAACTTTTCTAACATCAGGCATCACTAAAAAAGAAAAGGGAAAAAAAAAAAAAACACACAAAACCAAAACAAAAAATAAACAAAACAACAAAACCCCCCCAAAAAACTAAAGATTCTCAAAGAGGGCAATATAAACAGCTAATACAATCTCTTAAAAAGTCCTTTAAGAAAAAAGATAATTTTTCAGGGGTTTCTGAAGCTCTCTTATATTTAGAGAACAGTGGAGATAGAAGGGAAGAAGGGGAAAGATGAGAAAAAAACCACAAGAGTCCCCAGCTTCAGCTTCCCAGAATTATCTGTCCAACAGATCATACTTAGTTGTAAGCACCCCAGAATGGCCAAACACAGGTACCCGATGCATGACCAGAGGGCCTCCCTTTTCCTCTCCCAAGTGACCTAGGACTTGCCAGAACTGGTCTGGTCCTGATTTTTCCATCTCCTGCTCTCAAGACTCCTCTTACCTCATGGGTCCACAACTCAGAGAGAACAGGATTTGCAGTGCCTGTCCTAGGGTTCCCAATGCCCCACAGTTCTCCCCAGCATTTCTTCTTTTTCTATGACAAATCTTGTACTCCCTGCCTTCTCATGCAACCTCTTGAACAATTCATCATGTTCTCCCATCTGAGCAGTTCTTAAGCCTTGTGCCTCCTTCAAAAAGATTTCTACTTGTATTACCATGTTGCCTTGATCCATCATTACTGCTATAACTTTGCAAACACATTCCAGTTCTATTTTCTCCCCATTTGCTATGTAAACCCTCGGAAAAAAAAAATCAGATATCAAAAAAAAAAAGCAGATGTCAACATTAGTTGTCATGAAACCAATAACCTAGTCAAGACATGGTTTTTTGGCATTTTTAATCATGCTTGTGCATATACCCTCTCCACACAGGGTAGGGAGGAGCCACAGGGTCATGCTCCAAAGGGATAGTGTTGTTCTGTGTGTTCATCTGGTGAGAAGAGGTCCATCCAGGAATGGCACACATTCTTCCCCTGTGATTTCAGGTTTTCCATCTCCCAAAGCTATTTGTTGTCTGTACCCTTGGTCTTCTTCCCTTTCCTCTACACCTGCTCTTCAAACCCTCTCCAACAGGCAGCATGGCCTCAACAGGACAGTCTCCAATGATGCCCTGGAAACACACACATGTCTAACTGTGGATTTGTTCCCACCTTGGACAGGGGGCAAGTTTGGGTCAATGTCTAAACCTGTGAGGCCTCAAGTATGCCTTGCAGGACAGCTGTTCTGGGAAATGCCAGGGAGGTCCTGCCAGCCCACATAACATCCATGTAACGGAAGACCTGACACGAGCAGGCAGATTTGGATAGAAAGGGAAAGAAAATAGAGACAGCATTCCCTACTGAGGAGGTGTAAGGAGCACGGTCTGAGAGGCTGGAGACTTGCATTCTGGTTGTATTCTCAGTTCAGCACCTGATCTGCTGAATAACTTTTCCATATGATTCAGTTTTGCCACCTATAAAAGGGCAGGAATTAATCTCTCTTTCCTCTGAAATGCCTTCAAGCCATCAGTAAAACACACTACATCACAGCTACACACTAGTCCCATCAGTTCTTCAGCAAGCCAGGAAAAAAATTCCTCATGTTAATATTAGTCTATCTTTACCTTTTCTGTTCTAAAGGACTTTCACAATGCACTTCGACTTCAGATGAATGGGCACAGTGGGCAATACTGTCTGGCTCTATGCAGTCTATGCCACAAGAGAAGCCATGCTGACATCTGTTATTATTGTGAGAAGACACCATAACTCAGGAACTACCCAAAACCAAATGGAAATAAAGAGAAAACACAACAGGAATTAAAATTCTTAGCAATTGGGCAATAACAAGCTGAAGTGGAAAATGGCTACTTGCAAAAAAAGAGCTTGGACTTTATCTGCCAAGGCCGAAAAAAAAACCAAAAACTCAAGGCATGCCAGGAAAAAAAGCAGCTATAAAGGGGCAATAGCTCTGTGTCCAAGCACATTAGTAGGTGTAGGTTGTAAGAAGTTATAAAGGCTCTTGACTTGGAGAAAAACCAAATGTTTATTTCCAGACCTCTAAAAACTGTAGGCTGAAATATGACCATGAGTCTACATACTATAAAATATCAGGACTCCTTGTTTTGGAACTAAAAGGTATGCCTTAGTCCGTGAATAATTTGAAATTTAAAGAAGTCAAGTGACTGGCAAATCTATGAGAGTTAAGCAAGAAGCTGTGAAAAGGTCTCAGTGTAGTGCTGCTTGGCCAAAGGGAGACAACACAAGTCACTTGGCTCAGAGAGGTGAGTGTGGGGAAATCTGCCCATGCCTCCTCTCTGAAAAGTCCATATTTGGAACATGAAGGTTTTTTTTCCCAGAGGACCAGAGAGGAAAAATAGAGAAGCCACATCCTGTGGCATTTCAGCTAACTGGGAAGCAGAAGCCAGACCTACTCTTGTTCTTGAGTATTGCAAACTGCTTGGGGAGCCAAAAGAAAAAGAGACCTACAGAAGCAACAGCCAGGCTCTCAAGATGTCCCCCTGAAATTCAGCAGTACCCTATCACCACCTCCTCCTGTGACACCACGGCTGGTACATCCTTTCTGCACTGTCTTGGCCAAGAGCAAGGACGCAAAGCCCAGTGCTTACCTTGTGCTCCAGCTCAAACTGAAACTGAATGTTCCCATCTCCCACCTTTTTTTTAGGCCTTGTAAATGATTAAAAAAGGTGATTTGGGACTCAGAAGGAGGTCATATGAGCAGTTGACTTTTTTGTTATGACAGAAATTAAAAAAGTTCAAGGTCTTAGCACTTAAATTTCCAAGAAACCCATGATGTTAGAAAGGCAGCCTGTGCTCATCAGCCTTTGCTTAAATATTTTCTTTGGCTCCGTGACTTCCCTGACCCAGGCTCTTGGCACCATGATTGCATCATAAGAATCCAACATCAGACCCCTGGTAGGAGAGGTGGTCATCAGGCTGGCTTTCTGGCACTGCCTTGGGTTAGTCCTTGGCTGTCCTGCTTCCCATTATCACACCGATGTGTCCACAGGGAGCAGAACTGCTTTTGGCTCTGACCTTATTTCCCTGCCGTCTGCACTAGGGAAGCTCCTATATTTGCTTTGTAACTGTAAGAAAGCATCCAAAAGGACTTTGGCAGAGCTCTAAAATTGTGGGTACAATCCACTCTGGAAGAGGTGGGAACAAACAGCTTTGTATTCAAAGACCAAGCTCATCAGTATCACTGGTAAGAGTCTTCAAGAAGAAGTAAAAGCAATTCACCACTTCTGTCTAAAATAGGAGGGCAGTTAGGAAAAGGAAAGTAAAACATCCCAATATCTTATACAAACAATCCAAGGAACACTATGGCCCTCTTAGCCGTAAGTGGTAGAAAACAGAACTTTATGTTTGAATTACCTGTGCCATCATTTTCTTTTTCCTCCTGAAATCTTTTAAAACCCTTTGTCAATCTTGACAGAAGAATAGAGGGTTCAATTATACCAAACTTGCATGCTTCACAGAAATAGATGGCTAATAGAGAAGAGAAACATTAAGAGTATTCCCATAAAGAGAAAGGGAGAGGCAGGACCTGAACCCTTCTTAGACATCAGCGAATCCATACAGGATCTATTATGGGAGTGCCATGTCTAGGTAATGTTGCAAAACAGAGCTTCCCTATTATAGGCACTGAAGACTCCATTGTAAAAGATCCAACAGAGAACAGCTTCATTTTCTCATCTGTCCAGGCAGCTGCAAGCTAGATCTTTTAGAAACCACAACCTGAAAGCCACACGAAAAGAGTGATCTAAGAGTGGCCTGTTGAACAAGCAACTTCGAGTAGTGCTTCAGTATTCACTTCTTGAGACCAAGGTATTTAAATTAAACCTGCAGTCAGATAAGCATCAAAATAAAAGACTGAATATCTTAAACACCTCAGTGCACTAAGTGTGGACAGGCTGGTCCTGGGGAACACGCTTGAGAAATGCAAGCCCAGCTGCCTTGCATTCATAACACTAGGGTAGCTGACCCCACTCCACTCACCCATGCACTGTCTGGAAATGTCCCATTTTCCTCTGGGGAAGGTCCTTCCAACAGCCTAAGCAGCCCAAGTCTGATGAGGTGAGGATGGCTCTCATCTGGGTCATGACTGAAATCCAGTGAAGCAGCTACAAAGATCTGGCAAATAGGGGTCCCATCCAGGGGAAACTGTACAGTACATTGTTATAAAATATCTGTGTCAGCCCTCCTGGACAACTTTGTTCCAGCACTAGGATAATGCACCAAGAGTCTGCCTCAAAGGTGAGACCCTGACTGCAGCACTATCGTTTCTGGTGCACCAGACCCTCCATTTGCCAACGTATCACTGGTAGTACTACTGGTACAGCACCAAAACTTGTCACTAGCCTGGTTGAGAAGAAAAGGATGAAGGTATATCTATCTTCTATTTTCACTCCAAATTGCATTTGGTTTACATGAACACATCCATGAGAAAAAGAAGCTGATTCTCCACATGGAGGACCAGGGGATGACCAGGACAGCTCATCCAGAGAAGGACAGAGTCCAACAGGAAGGATTGACACATGGTTGCACAGCCTGTGGTTTGACTGCAGCTTATTGTCTGGCCCTGTACATGTTATTGCACCCTTCTGCCTTCTGTGAATAGCAGGTGATGGTGCACGGCTTTGTGCTGGTACATTTGTAGATTGGACTCACAGAACTCATCTGCACATCCCTCACCTCCCCTTTTACCCTCCACTCCCTCTGGCAGAAATCTTTATAAACTCAGCAGAGCAGCCACAAATACTAGCACTTCTTCCACAGTACAAGTTCAAGCTGGCCTAAGAGCAGAATTTAAAATATAATTTAAAAAGCAAGCACCATATTCTTAAACACAGACCATGAAACAAGAAGCACTTGGCCCCTGGCACAGCTGGGAACTGCACTGCAGTTACTGCCAGGTGAGGTCAGCAATTTGTTGTTTCAGTGGAGATGGGGGAAAAAAGGGTAACCTTGTGCTAAAATCATTCAGGTACCACCTGGGCTTTTAAAGTGATTTCCAGTGTCCTCCAGGCTCTATCCTCTCTCCCTTCACACTTACCGCTGCCTGTCTTCCTGCAACTTCCACATCAGTTCTACCATAACATACAAGATTTCCTTGTCACCAAGTCCTCCTCTTGCTCTTTTATAATGAAAAACAGCTGTGGCAGGCATGTCCAAAACAAAGCCTTACACATTCCTGGTGGAACTGCCTCCTTACCGCCAAAACCCCCAGACTTTATATTTACTACAGAAAATTCGAAACACAACCACTTTTCCTCCTCCAAGCTGTAATTTCCTCCTTGACAGGCCCATCAAATTTAAGATTTCACTTACTATTCTTATCTTGAGTCCCTGCTTCCCCCCTGCCCCACCACTTAGCAAAGTTGACAGCCCTCCAGCACCATGAACATTGCTATAAGTAGCTTCTGTGCAGCAGAGTAGCACATTCTTCCTTCTCTGAAAAAGACTACAGAGGGTGGTTTGAAGTAGAGATAGGAAAATCACTGTGGCACAGCAAGTACCTGTCTGAACTGCACTAGACCTTCTCACCAGATGGACCACTGTTTAAAAAACAAGCAGGTGGTGAACACCTCTCCTCTCTCATGGTTTACTTTGTGTTCTATTTTCTGGTGGTTTGGCCTAGAAACTTGTATGGCAAAATTCAGAGGGGAAAGTCTGAGCTTTGGATATTCCAGGTATAATTTTGCAAATTGAGGGAGTCTGGATAATTCAGTTTAGGTTTCCATATGAAGAAAAGGGATTAGTGGCCATTGTGAATGAATGAACATTTTACCCCTTCAGTTTGACTGTGCAAGTCACATCATGAACTTGGCCTGTGCTGGCACAAAAGCAATTACATTGATTTTTGTAGATTGCACTCTGAGAAACATGGGGACAACACGCATTGATCTGAACTGCTCTGTGAACTCCAGTGAGTGATCATCTGCAATTCTTGCTACTTACAAGGGGCAAAAATAGCCTTATGCAAGCCATGGACATAGCCAAGACATACAGGGTGAATTTAGGCACCAGCAGTACATGTCAATGTAAGCTGTTGTAATGAAATGGCTCCAAGTAAAAGAGTAATCTCTGAATGAACCATCTTGAGTCCCACACAGCCCTCAGCTGCCATAGAGGGTTTCCAGACAGGTTCTAGGATACCCAATGGAGTGCTTTGCACCTCTCTCTTTTCATAGATGATAACTGGTACCCACACTACCATTCTGCTCCTCTTCCTCACCTCCAGCTCTTGCCAGTCACTGCCAAGGATGAGGTTGGTGATGAAGATCAGTAGAAGCCTCTCATGCACAGGATTCAACTCTGTCAGACACAGACTGCAGTCTGGAAATGGTGAGGGGGGCACAGGGCTGTTTATTTGGCAAGATCTGTGTGACCTTTTACGGGGAAGGTTTCTTACATAGGCTGTGCTCACTCCTTAGTCTAGACTGAGCTTTAAAACATGCATGCTCCTGCAAAGCTGAGGTCTTGTCTGCCTTTTTGCTGCTCAGGTCTCTTCCTATCCAGCAAACCAGGGCAACCTGAGCTACCAACAGCCTCAGTAATGGGGGAAGGGGTGTTCACCAGCCAAGGCAAAGCAGGAGCATTGTACTTCCTTTGCTGAACAATTTTTGCCAATTGTATGAGCTCCAGGCCAGCAATTTAAGTTATCAAAGTTTGTTCCAATGTTATACAAACAAGTGAAGGAGAGTCCAAAATAAAAGCCAAGCAAAGGAAGGTCAAAAAGCAATCTCTTCTCCCACCAAACCTTTATTAAAGACACTATTTCTTGAATAGCCAAGCTGTATTGACTATCGCTTCGAGGCTTCCCCTCCTTCAAGCTATCTTCAGGTAATGATTCTCATAATACTGAAATTCTTGAGGCCTAGAAAGGTAAGTCTTCTGTCAGCCTGACAGCCAAAGAACAAGCTTTCCTGCCTTTTAACTCCCACCTGGTTCTCCTTCTCAGTCCATCTGCTTTGCCACATAGGCAAAATATTTCATGTATCTCAGAGAGATCATTCTCCTGCCACATCTTTCTTTACCCAGATAATCAGAAAATCACTTAGATATCCCAGGAAATTCAGTCTCACTGGAGTACCCAGAGGCCATAAATAGCAAACAGCAGCCTTCATGGGACTCACTAGGGCTTGTACCTGCAGCTACACTTTTGTTAAGTACGGCAATCCCAGTCACATCCACAAGCATCTCAGATTTCACCTCCCAACAAGGTCCTTGGCCAGTTTACTGCAATGAGTTGATGAGTCTATTACCAGAATCCCCCAGAGGGTTGGTTTGGAAACACTTCCTCCTATCTACCCTCACAACAGATTTTCACAAACTACTGTCAAATCCCAATACCTGCACTCTTCTCGTAGAAGGATGTATACCAATATAGACAACATCTTAGTAACACAGCACACGGAGCATTTTCTTACAGAATACAAATCTACCAGTAAGAAAGGATCAGGACAGCTCATTCTGTGTTGGCAGGAGATGCTCACTTGACCTCTGGCTGGAGCTTTGCTGTGGCCACAACCAAACTGACTACTCCAGTGACTCTGAGCCACCAGGTGGGTGGCCTTGGGGAATATCTGAATCAGAGACAGTTTCTGGCTGCCAGTTGGCAATCAAAGCCAGTCTCAGCAAACTCTACATAGGATGTGGTTGCCAATATTTGGCCTATGATTTCCTGTGTTGCACACAACTTTATTACCCTTTAACATAGATGCAGGACCACTGTATGGTTTTCACATCTCCCTGCATGTATCATCTCCAGCACCCAGCTGCACTCCCTGGAAGATTCCCTGTAACTTTCCTGAGATGACATATGTAGAATAAGTCGGAAGAAGAGTAAAGAATAAAACCTTTTTATGATATTTGTAGAGACATCTTTACAGCAACTCTTTTTTTACTGAATCAGACCTATAACATGAATGAAACAGAATGATGAGGGATTGTAAACATCTAAAAATAAAGGTTTAGTACAGCATCCTCAGTAACATGACTGCAGTGAAAGAAGTAATGAGCAAGCAGGCCTGTGTAAGGATGATGTGAACCCACGGAGGTTACAGAGTGCAGGTGAAGCCATACTTCCCAGCCCTTGTGAGTTCCCTGCACTGGGCATGTGCACCAAGCAGGGTTCTGCTACACTTGGTAGGGGAGGCAAATTCCTTTCTCAGATTACTGACCCTCCTCACAGGCAATTGCTTCAGCTGCTGAAAAGTCTGCCATTAACTTGTGAGGGTGACCGCTGCATCTCACCACCTATTTTGGCAGGATATTTGTGGGGTTGCAGAAAAGCAAGAGCAGAGTGACTGGTGCTCTATTTTGGGAGGAAAGCATGTGGGACATTTCTCTGCAGGAAGGGACTTTTAGAGTGGGTCAAGGAATAGTCAAGACCAAAAATAAAAGATAGGTTTGGTGACTTCAATCTGTAATCATAGTCTGCTTCTTGATCTTTCATATAGTCTCATAAAAATTAAAAAATGCACAGCCTCTTCTATAAAACTTCATAAAATCCCATAAAACATATTTACTGTGCTCTTCCAACAACAGTCTATGAAGTAGGGCTTGTCACGGTACAGAATGCTGTAACACTTCGGTCCTCCAGGGCAGGGTTAAACCTGCAGGTCACCTCAGTCCAGCCACAACCCTGCAGAGCCATCCCTGCTAACATTTGGACCACATACTGACATTTTGCTTTTTTTTGAAAAATACATATATTAAATATATGCAAGTGAGAGTGAATGATAAAACTGACAGAAAGAATAGGAAAGACCCACCACTTTCAGAAAGGAAAGGGGGGAAAGAGAAGAGGTCATCACATTTCTCTGAACAACTGCCATGCTGCTTTGTCCAGATGCAAGAACTCCCCCTTTCAGAGAGAGATTATGCTAGAGATTATATGGTCACAACCATATAATTAACCGATTAACCATTAATTCAGGTCATGCTTGGCAGAGAGGAAAGAGACTATGATAACCTGTGTTGTGGGCCTTCTGGAGCAATAATAGTCCTAGGTCATCTAGCTTTATGACTTAACATGTACAGACACACATGCAATACCTGCATCAGAACATGTCCGTTCTCAGAGCAGCACACAGCAGCAGCCCTCAGCATACAGCAGTGTCCTGGAAAGCTGGAGAGCCCAAACAAGGTCTACCAAAATGTTTGCCCTCCATCTGCCTCTGGTGCCACAGCTCAGCACAGGGACACTGAGACTGAGGTTGGTACCAGGAGACAGATTAACAAACTCACAGCCAACTGCTGCAACTCAACAGCCCAGGTAGTAGTCACTGGCTCCTGGTAGTGAGTCCTTGCAAAGAAGGATTTAAGTGATTTATAATGCAATACCCAAATTTCTGCATTGCCTCCTTCCTAAACTTTCAAGAAAACACAAATTTCCAATGCTGTTTTTTTTAATTGTTGTTAGGGACCGCATTTATCAGCACATTTACTCATCCTTAAATTTTCAGATTAAAGCTTTGATCCTTAAGTGATCATCTTATTTGTGTAGCTGGACGGAACTGTTAAGGTGAAATACCACATATGGTGCAACAGTTGGCAAACTACTTTGGTCAGGGACCAGCATTTTAAAATTTCCTTTCTCTTGCAGAACTACCAGTCAAAGTGGATGAAATAGGTTCTTGGTCTCCTAGGGCAAATAACAACTTCTCAAAGCTCATGGCCCATGTGACATCTAATCTGCAGGAACTATCCATGTTCTTATTCCCTGGCATAGATGAAATGACTCAGTTTAGATTCTATATGAAGACAGGCTGCTGCTTCTGTCCCACCAAACATATAGGAGATCTCCAAGCAGAAATAGACAACTCCAGAGTGAACTGTTAAGATACATACCTTGAGAGACAAGAGGTTTGGTGCTGGGGCACAGGGCTCTACACTTGATCAAGACTCACAGTACAGCTTCCAGTGGTTTTCACCAGCAGGAAAAATGCCTGCATCATGGAAAACACAGTTCAGAAAAGTGTGAGAGGCTACCCTAAACTGACAGAGGAAAAATAATAAATCAAGCACAACTATTCAAAAAGGGGAACAACTGATTAGCAAGGCACTGAAGGGGTCAGGATTTGGACTAAACCACAAACTGAACAAGAGCCAGGAGTGCTGACCAATTGTAACAATTTGTCTAGAGAAGGTCAAACTTGTTCTGGAATTTCAGGAGCATATACATTGGGCTCCAAGAAAAAAAAACCAGATATACTGACACTGGTCTATGTAGACATGAATGGTAGGGACAACACTTGCTGTTTCTCAGAATGCAAAGCTGATGGGGGACAGGAGCAGTGCTTAAACTGCCAGGCAAACATGTCTGAGACAAGCTGTGGGAAATATGTTTTTCATGTGGATAGCACGTCAATTGAGGAACTCAGTTTCCCCAGATGCTTTGAAGATTAACCATAAAATGTGTCTAATCTGTCTTTCAGTCAATAGAATTAGTCCATCAGGGTCTATTAAATGTGATGATAGAGATGTAATCTGCAGTTCAGGAAGTTTTTAAACCACTGATTGCTGAAAGATGAGTGTGCCTTATGAAGTAGAGCATACTCTACTTTTTATATTTTCCCTATCTGCTACTGGACAAATGAGGCACCTGACACTGTTTCATCTGAGTATTAAAATGGTTTTCTACAATTACAGATCTCTACCTCAACAGAATTTTTTAAACTCTTTCAAATCTCTTTAACCCAAAATGTGATCCAGTTAAAGGAAAATGAACATTATTGATTAATTAGGAATTATAATAAAGAGAAAAGTCAGAACACACTTTTTTTTGATTCAGTGAAAAAAAAGGAGGACTATCTAGCAAAACATCTTAAATTCAAACTTTTAAAACTGTTCTCTGCCTGGAAAATAATACAAAAGGCTACATTTATAATAAGCAAGATTTCAGTTAATCATTGCAATAAAATTTCATAATTTTGAAGTCAGTTAAGCATTATAGTAACTGATACAGAATCCTCTTCTTGTGGGATCTTCAGGAACAGGTGTAAACAAATCATTGTCAAGATCTCTAGGCACAGACTATAGGATGGTTTAGGTATGTTAATGTTACCTCTGTTCACAGCGAAAATTGCATGATTTTATCCAGATTTTTCCAACCTGCATGTCTAGGACTCCCACAAATTCAAGATGCCAAGAACAAAATTAGTGAAGACTAAAGAACACAAAGTGTAGACCAGGCAATACACAAGGAGGGTCAGAGCTGCCATTAAAAAATGATACATTTCACCAAGCTGGCATTTCCACAACTTCATAAGAATAATCAAAACAATTGTTATAGCCCATTTCATAAAGACTCATCAGTAGGAGAGGAGAGAAATCTGCATTGATTATGATAAGTCACTCTGGTAAAAGCAGGATTGATACAACTCTCTTTCCACCAATATATGTCCAGTGTTCACTGTGACACTTCCACAGTTAGAAATCCTTCAGCACCCCTGTTTCTTACCCAGAAGGAAAAAAATACTGTTTTGCTGCTAGTCAAGAATGGTGCGTAGGCTGACCATCTGTCTAGCACGTGTACGAGCTGGCCAGCCCACATCATGGTGGTTTGGCACAACACATACCAGGACAGTGTCACAGCTGAGCTCTGCCGGTCTCCTCCCTGGTTAGGGCACAGATCTGTGCCTGCCCACCCCAGGCTTTCATTGAATTTAGAGACACTTAGCTACTGCCCTCATTATCAGTCCTCAGGCTAATTTGTCATCAGTGGACATCGTTGGAATCATCATGGGAAATAAACTACTCAAGTAGTGACTGGATCACCCACTGGTTTCAGTGGGGCATGGTTTTCCTCTGAGCTATTGAATGGAAGATTAAGGGTTGATTTGACACGAGTTTAGGTGCACGTACTTTTCAAACCAGAGGGGCTGCCGTTACCGCTGACAAAGATATAATAAACACAAGTGGTCACATACTGAAATCATAGAATTATTTGGGTTGGAAAGAAACTTAAAGATAATCTAGTTCCAAACCCTGTCATGTGCAGGGACAACTTCCACTAGGTCAAGTTGCTCAAAGCCCCACCCAGCCTGACTTTGAATGCTTTCAGGGACTGGCCATCTCTGGGCAACTCCTTCCAGTGTCTCACTGTTCCTAGATTAAAGAATTTTTGACTAATATCTAGTCTAAATCTATCCTCCCTTTATCATAAAATCATTGTCCTTTGTCCGATTGCAATAGGCCCTACTAAATGGTTGGTCTCCCTCTCTCTCTCAACCCCCCTTTTAATACTGAAAGGCCACAATTAAGGTCTCCCCGAAGCCCTCTCTTCTCCAGGCTGAACAACCTCAGCTCTCTCAGCATTTTTGCACAAGAGAGGTGCTCTAGTCCTCTGATCCTTTCTGTGGTCCTCCTCTGGACCCATCCAGCAGGTCCTTCCTACGTTGGGGGCCCCAGAGCTGGATGCAATATCCTGACGCAGTGTCCTGACTAAGAAAGGAGCACACAGTTTTACCTTTAGGCCAGAACTTTTTATATCACTTCTCCCTTGCTCTCACTGCAAAATACCTTCAAAGAAGAGTGCACCAGACTGGGCTGGGCATTCTCCCTCTCCTCCAGCCACCTCCAGTTTCGCAGCATCAGGAATGGCTCATTTCTGACACAGGTTTCTTCTGTGTGTTGGCAACCATGGGCCTTGTAGATAATAAACTATTCGCTATAATGAAGCAACAGGTGCTGCCTTGGGAACTGGCTGCTATAATCTGATGTTTTAAAATTATTAAAATCATTTTGGTCAGATGTGACAGAGAGCACGCTTTACATGACAATAGGTTAAATTATGTGAAATAAAATAGCTGGATTAAGTCTCGGAGCTTGATCCAGAATGCAAAACACTGAATTGAGTCTAAATTACTTTCAGAAGCACTGGACCAGATCAGTAGTGCTTGCTATGTTATACACTAAAATCAGTGTTTGGCACTGACTAAAGCCATGATAAGTGACAGACCCCAAACTGTGGGTATGAAAGGCAAAGTACAGGGGGAAAACAGACAAGCAAGAAAAAAAACCCCTTGTTGTGCCCCCCTCTCTCTGCAAAGTCTGCCTGCTTCACTTGAGACTGACGCAGATTCCTGCTCCTTCAGAAAAGAAGATCTCAAGAACTGCCAGCATCACCCTGGATAATAATACTCTAGCTGCTTACAACAAAGCCAAAGGACAGGCAACACCAGTCACTAACAGCCCCAAACACCAACCCTCTCACCACTGCTGTGCTAGCTTCAAATCTATATCCTCCTCTGCCTCCTTACTGAGCGCAGGAAGGATGTGGTTCACCAAGAATAATTTTCCAAATTCATCCCAATTGCTCAATTAATTATCCTCTAGCTTCAACATGAGGAAATAGTTTCTACCTTCTGCAGCAGGTCTATTTTTAGTGAAGCATCAATTTTTCTCAATTTTGTTATCCCTCACTGTTAGTCCTGCCCACACAACAAATCTGGCATTGATCACTTGTGGTAGACAAGTATTTCTGGCTTAGGCTACGAAAGAGGCATGAGGAAGGGTGTAGAGAAAAGGAGTCTTAATAATCAGAAAGAACATCATTATAACTCAGAATTCATATGGAGAAAGCAAAGGTAACAAAAAGGAAAAAAAATAAAGGGAGGGGGAAATTTATTATTGGTATCTTTGTGAATATGTATTTCAGAATATAAATCTATGAAAGTGACAAGCATCCCTCAGCTTCTGCAAGTGCAAATTCAGATCAGCAAATTCAAGCCCATACAAAGGAAGGCTTCAGTGCTGGGTAGTATTCCTGGTGTTTCAAAAACAGCCTTGTCTGCTGCCCAAGTCCATCCCTTCCCATCAAACTATGGACTTGGCTCAACAGAGCAGGTCAGACTGACAGACCATTTTGCAGGCACTTCATACCCTTATAGCAATTTCTTATTCTCAATAGCTGTCAGATCTGAAATCTTATCTCTGTGTTAGCTGCTTTCTTGCCTGGCTGAAATGAAGACAGGTACTAGGGTACTAATGTGACTTAGATACAAGGTACTCAAGAAAGTACTGCTCTGAGTAATAGTCCTGCTGCTTGAAAGGGAAAAAGGGACAGGATGAAAGGAAACATCCATCCTTGTCTACATTTTTGCACCGTGTAATAATACTAACACCTGAAGTTGTTTGAAATCAATGTTCTTAAGGTATAGTCAAGCTCTATATGTTATGTGCAAGCTTTGTCACCCTAAATGGGTGACACCCGGCACCACGCAGCTCCAGCTACAGCCATCCCCCAACAAAAGCCTTCCAGAAACTGCCATGCATAGTCTCAGCCTCTAAGTCCAGGTTCTGTCCTTCACTCAGTTCATCTGACCAGACCTGCTTTCCTTAACAAAGGTCTGAAGGTGAATCCAGAGCTGAACTAGACGCAAGCTGTGAAGGAGCATAAACTGTTCCACACCACATTGTCTCTGTTCCATCATCAGAATTTAATCATAGAATGATAGAATTGTTCAGGCTGGAAAAGACTTTTCAAATCATTGAATCCAACTGTCATCTTCACAACTCACCTTGTAACTAGATCTTCTCTGACGGAGCCTGAGCTAGGCAAGGTGAAACAAAGCAGCACAACTAATCCCCTTTGACTCACACATTCTACAACAGTGAAGGGCAAAAGACACTAAAAACATAAAACTAACTGGAAACTTGGTCCAAAGCCCTAGGCTGGTGAGCTTAGCCTGCTTTATATAAGCCCATCCATGCCATTAGCTCTCTTCTGTGGGCTGTTAAGAGTTTCAGAGCCTTGGAGCACCTTGAGCTTATTGCTGTCCTTAAACCCCAGCCTGTGAGAAGCAAGGGGCCTCTCAAAATTATGCAAGCCAAAGAAAGCCTGAAACTGGATGACTGCAGTTTATTGGACACAGGACAGCAAGAAGCAGACTCAGCTCTGGCTGAAAATATCATTAAAGCTATAGGTCCTTTTATAGACTGATGAATCCATAGCAGAGTAGGAGACAAAGACAGAGGCACCAGGAAAGGCTGAAGGGACAAAAAAGAAGGGCAAACTATTCATAAACTGGTTATTGCTGTGTACATACATGCCTAACACTTTTATTTCTCAATCACTATTTTGATCTATGCTAGCCCAGGATATGATCTCCAGCTATGGTGTGTGAATAAAAGGAACATAATCCTCATTTGATCTGGAAATCTCATATTCCTGACTCCAACTGCTGCTCTGAGACTGCTGAAAGAAACAATTTCCCTCAGACAGGCCAGGTGTTTAAATAGCTTTGACTGGAATTTACTGCCCTGAGCCACAGTTTAGCAGTTGGTAAAGTTGGACACCTGCCAGTGCCCCGGACTATTAACCATTCCTGTAACTCCATCAGCATTTTTGACATCTTCTTCTAGAAAACTGAGGAGCTTGAATCGGATAAACAATGGAAACTGTCAAAGATGCCTATGATCAGTCAAAATACACCAGCTGTCTACAGCTATGAGTGTGTCCATCCCTTCAAATACAAATGAGAGGGAAGCTAAACCCTGTGGCAAGACATTTATCTTAGTGATAGGGTCCAAAAGAGTTTACAGCAAAGAAACACAGTTTAGGAGGCAAATTAGTAACCCAGAACAGCTTCCAGGACTACAGTCAGTAGCTAGGAGGAGCAGGAAAGGAAGATTATTAGGCTCCACCTAGAAGTCTGCCCTAGAGCCCCAGGCCAAATGCTACTGCTTAGCATCCACTCCCGTAGGTGTGGCCAAACCCACTGGTATCGCTGCACCTTCGCCAGCTCTGTGCAAGGTTCACGGGCATTGCTGGAGTCCTCTCCCATCCTCCTCCTCTCTGCATCATCAAACAAAAACCCCCAAGATAACACTGGCACATTTTTCTTCTGGATTCCCATGTTCCCAAGACAGTAAATGTCAATTCAGCTGGACTTTTTGCTGCTGTTGACTTAAAGCAGAGAAGAACTGACTTGTCAGGGATTCTGCAAAGAACAGCTGGAGCTAATGGAAAGTAAGAGCAGAGAACTGTCCCATATAGAGGACAAGCCAGCTTTCGCAATGCAGAGGGAACAAATCTTTCAGGGAGGCTGCTCAGAAGCCGTCAACTGATGGTGTCCCTAGGTTATCTGATGTATGTCATCGGTTTCTCTTTGGTCCTATTTTTCCTCTCTGAAACTGAAGTAGCAAAATATCTTGTTTTTCCACATCCTTGTTTTTTTTCTGGCCAGATACTGTAGCCTGCAGTTCAGGTCTGGTCATGGTCTAAGTTAAGTCTGGAGGCCTTGAGTTCACAGTAGAGCTGAGTTTAACTCAAGCTGCTTAAGACCAGGAAGATAAACAAAAGTGTCTTCCCATGTTCAGATTTGCATTTCTTTTATTCGCAAGGGGTAGCACAGCACCTATGCATATACATCCATTCCCACTGTGCAATCACTCCCAGGAGGAGGGTAGCTTTCTGGAAATGCTCTCCCTCCATCTCAGCAGGGCAGAGGCTTTAGTCTTTGCTTCCTCCACAAGCACCACACCTAAAACATAAATTTTATATCAGAAGGGGGGGAAGGATTTTTGTTGTTGTTGTTTTGTTTGTTTGGGGTTTTTTTCCCCCACCCATTTTATCCTTTTGCTAGGGTGTGGAAAGTGAATTATCCCAACCGAGCATTCCTTACTTAACCAACTTACGGTTGGTTGCTTAATTAGGAATTTAATAAATGTGACTTAATTATCTCTTAATTAGATTGCTTTATTAATGCCCATGGCCATAACCCCTTAGGGCTCTCAGTCGTGTTAGATCTCAAAAGCTAGGCTGAGTCAACACTTGAATAAACAGCTGCCAATAAAATGCCTTGTGCTGCCAGAGGTGGCATTTGAATTTTACTAGATGATTCCCTTCCCAGGCTGAACTCTGTACCTTCACATAGTGCCAGCTCAGAGGTTCCTTTTCTACACGAGATGCAAAGTGGAGACTACACCACTTTTGACACAGCTCACAGTGAGTAAAGTTTTAAAAATCTCACTGGCCAGGCCATGCTCCAGCTGGACTAATTACAGTTTTCTTCACTTAATTTTCACCAGGAACCAGTTTTCTCCACTTCTGAAGAGCTGTTGTGCAATGCTTCCATATACTGTTAGGACCTGTCAACACAACATTTTTGGCATCTTCTGAAGTACCTGAAGTACCAACAAAACACTCCTTGGCCATTTTTTATTACTATTAATATTAAAAGAGAAGCACATTTTGACAGCTCTCATTTCTATTCTCATATGGCTTTTTTCAGTTTAAGCAACTTCAACCTTTTCAGGTGGAATTTCACCCTTCTTGTTTCTGACAGAAAACTTTTTGAAAAGTTTGGTTCTGCTGGTTTTTAGTTTTAGACCAGTGAGTAGGCAGGGAAAAATACAACTGTTGCCATGATTTAAGAGTTAAAATAAATATTCTGTCACCATGTCTCGAGCAATTCAGCACTTCACCAAAAAAGAGAACCTTAAAATTGGCTCAGACATGCACTTGATAGTTTTCCAGTGAAAACACATCTCAAATTAGGTGGCACTTGAATACTACAAAAGACATTTTTCAGAGCCTGTTCTTCAGGTCAAATGAATGCAATTTAAATGAAATGTTGCATTCAACATCTGAAGAGAGGAAGATGGTTCTGGAGAAAAATCTGTTCCTGATATTTGTTTGAAAAACTAAAAAGCAAGCAAGATCCAATCCTAACAAGTCGTTCTCTTAATTCAGTACAGAGAAGAGCATCAGAAATAGCTGAATCAGTACACAACAGATGATGCAGCAACTCCTGGGGAACAAACATGAAGTAACACCTCAAACAGGGCCTCTAGCTGACAGAACAGCAGCATGATGCCAAAGGTTCAACACAAGACTCTTATCCAGCTAGCAGAAGGACAGGGGATACCAGATAATGAAAAGTCCCTTTTGGGTTTTTTTTTGTTTTTTTTTCCATCTCTACCCACATTCCAGAGAAGGCAAGAAATAAGATCTTTAGTAAAATCCATATTTTTTAGGACCTTCTACTCAGCAGACCATCTCTGGTCCTTTCAAGGCATGCTGAGCCTTGGCACCAAGTTTTCTCTCCTGCAATTTAAAATATCCATGCAAAACAACAGCAACCCTGTAAACATTTTCTCTGGTCTGGCAATTAGTGAAGGTGCGTTTCCTGGCAGGCAGGTTGTTTCTTTTCCAAACCACCCTGAGCAGTCTGCCCAGCGTTACAGCCAATGTGGACTGCTGCAATGCAGCACACTGAGGAAGTGTCCTGAACAGTTGTGTTTGGAGTTGACGTCTCTGACAGTGAGCCAATGCCTCAAGGAAAGCTTTGCAGCAGAACCGACACTACCTCTAGAGCAGAACAGCCTCTGTTTCCATCCCCCCTTACCACAGAAGCCATTTTGTCAGAGAGGGGGTGGGAAGCAGGAAACTGGAAACTAGAAGCCCAGCCACTTGACTTCACCAATCTTTGCCTCTACCTCCCAAAGTCAGCTGCCACTTCTCTGCATTCACTCTCTTTTGTACTCCAAAGATGTCTAATCTTTACAGGTCACAAGCTCCTAGAGCCATGGGCAGCCTCTCAATAGATGTGTGCTTCCACCCTAATGCAATGAGGAACATGACTCAAATATTTTAAATAACTAAATATCAAATAATAAACCTCATATTGTATAGGAGGGGCTGGTCAGGTTTTCTTCTTTTTATGGGCTTGCAGGTTAAATACTTTGTAGCACATTCTGGTATCAGCTAATCTAGAAAACAAAACATTAAGGAACCATCTCTTACTCTCTTGTCCCCAGATCTGGAATACCTCTGGCCTCTGTGTGACAGCCACAGAGGGATGGAGAACGGACTCCCACTGTAAGGTGTTTCAGAGAATGAGCAGCAAGGCCGGCTCCTATTTAAATTCACTTGTTACCCCTTTTCAGGCACCTGAACTAGAGAACACTGTCAGTGCCACTAACATACTATGCTGGAAGACTACAGACCCTCAGTGACTCTTAGGCCCTGGCTCCAACCCACCAAGCCAGTGGAGTCATCTCCTCTGGTTTCAAGTAGTCTACATTCTCAATGCTGTGCCACAGCTTACCAGTGACAATTTCAGGCACACCTGAATCTCCTAGGCTGGTGACATCAAGCACCACATCCTGGCAAATGTGCCATCAGGAAGGGAGGTTCACTAGTGTATTTGATCATTCTGTATCTGGGATGAACAAGGTGTAGCCATTTGTCCCTCCATGCTCTCACCCATCCCACAGCTGCAGCTTTGCAAGGTGTTTGGGCTCATGCCTCCAGCCAGTCTCACAGGCGTGAGAACCTGGTGCTCTTCATCAGCCTGTCCACGCAAGGACAGCCAAAGTTCAATGGACAGGGTGCTCAACATGGACATTCAAGGACCTGTCTCCTCTTCTTCATGCTCTCTAATTCTGTTGTATCTTGCTGAATGCTTCTTTTTTCTGCCCTTCCAGACTCTGGTGAATGCAGCTATGAGAACCACAGAGCAAGAACATCTCACCTAAAAGCAAGAAGCAGCAGCCCCTCAGTGCATTTTCAGTTCTCCTAGCCCCTTCTCTTCTGAGCCAACAGGACAAAGTCTGCCCTGACACTAAAGCTAGAAAAACAGTGACCTCCCTTCTGCTGCCTGCACACACAGCTCACCCAGAGAGCAGTGCCAAGAACAGGCAGTAGCTCTGGCCCCATGAGTGCCAGGCCACCAGCACACACACACACACAGAAGAGGAAGTTGTTACCAGGCCCCAGTAACACAAAACAGCTGCTGCTTGACTAGGGCAGCCACTGCTCACCCCTGCTTGAGGCTGAGCAGCAGCTGTGCTCAGGAAACATTCTGCTTTAGCTTGCAGTCCAGATCCAATTAATAAGGAGGCACTTCAGGAGGTCCTGGGAACCAGCACCCAAATCTTCATTTGCCCAAGGTGTTTCAGCATATCAGCTCAGCCTTTCTTTGAAGACATCCCTTTCTCTCTAAGTTCTGCTGGCTCAAATAGGTGATGCTGCAGCACATCCCCCAAAAGTGGCAGCTGTAGCTAAAACGTATTGGCCAAACATATTGGAAACCTTTGTGGGGGGAAAAAAAAAAAAAAAAGAGGTGGTCTCAGCCTTCCAGTGACCTGCCTTGGCACCTCAGCCCCACCTCAACTTGCAGCACAGGTTGCTCCTTCTGTCCCACACCCTTGTCCAGCTCCAGTAGTGCAATTCAAAGCCAGCTCTTAAAGACAAGGCTCTCTTGTGAAGCATACATAAACACAACATGAGAGGGATCTGCACAGAAAAATGCCTTCAACAAGGCTGCTATAGCTAGAGAATAATCAAACAAACAAAAAAGATGAGATGATTCTAGATCCACTTTCCCCAGAGATATTCGTGTCTCCTACCCAGTGACTCTCAGATACAGATACCTATCAGGAGCATGAAAAACTTGCAGAAGGACCCATGCCAGCACTCGTGATCTCCTCTCTCGCAGAGTACATAGGTGGTCCAAGTCAAAACTGCACAGAAAAATTATTCTCATTGTCAGAGACTAACATTATCTTTGTAAATATTACAGTGGCAGGTTAACAATGTGGGCTGCATCCCCACCCAACCCACGTGGTATCACAAGGCAGGCAGTTCAGCTCCAGCCCAGGTTTCATTTAAAGAGCACATTGCAATTAAAACTGTCCCTACCTGCTTTTCTTAGGGAATTAAACTTCCTCCACAATTGCAGCTGCTTTTAGTGCAGGTTCATTATTAGTCTCATCTACATTATGACCTCCTCATCTCACTGGAATGACCAGGAAACCCATGGAGAGCGAACAAACAGATACCACGTGGCAGCCATGCACAAGGTACATGGTCATTAGATAAGTGGAGCTTAGATTTAATTAGCTGTGCTACAGGGGGATTTGTGGTGCAATAAATCTCAGAATAAGAATTAGCCTCTCTGTGGCACCTTGCTGGTCACTTTTGGCAGGAAACGGTAAGGCACGAAGGAACACTAAACCTCACAGTTCCGGGCTGGAGCTAGATTCATAGATCTGGAAGAGACATCTTAGACATACCTTTTTCTTTTTTTACAGGAGATGCCTTGCATTTTCCTTCGAAAAGAGTAGAGACATCTGTGTGAAGTATATACACTTCAAAGCTGATGTGGGACAACAGTTCCTACATCAACACATGCCCACATGAACACACACACATTGCAGGTCGTAAGGAGCAGACGCAGTGGGCATCCACACACTGCACTAGGGACATGAGGCAATCTCACCTTGCTGCTGCAGTGCTCTCTCCTTAGTCAAAAGCATCAGAAGAGCTTTAAAACTAAATTAGGAAAAGGACATAGCAAACCTTTACACAGTCCTGTGGCCAGGAACTGGCTCCATGACCCTGCTACATGGATCTGCTAAGGCAAGTATTTTCTGCTAGGAACTTGAGTCAATGGGCTAACAACATCTCTTCAGCACAAACATTACAGAGCTCAAAGAGGGCCTCTATTCTGGGTTTTAATTCCCTGTGCAGACAGTGCTGTACAAATGCATGCAAAGGTGTATTTCTCCTTCATCTGGCCAGCAATCCTATATACCCAGAAGCATAAAGACTAAGAGCCCAGTCCAGTTAAGGAAGGACTGTTTTTCATGGCGATACCTTGTCTTCCCTTACTTCTAGCATGCACACAGTTCATATCATTCATTACTTCTTCATAGCAAAGTTTTCAGGTCCTTCTGTTCATCCCCTGGATTTTTCCTGAGCTCTAAGGATTTGAACTCCTGTAGGGCTGCTATTCCTCCCCTTGGGAGATCATTACACAGTTTGACAGCTCTCACTAACATTTTCCAGAATTCCCCACTGTCTAACAAAACTGCAAACATTCAACAAAAAGTACATTCTACCAAGCCTCACACATGCTGATGGCAGAACCAAGGTTCACAGCTGGAAGAAACCACATGGGTTGTCTCAGTGCAAGCCATGTGCATCTGCTGTCCATGTGGAGCCTTCCATCCCTTTCAGCCACTGCTCCCCTTCCTGCTTTGGTTCACATGGATGTGATTTTCAATGGGTGAGATCATATTTTGAAAAAGTTTTATGTTTGGCTACAAACAGACCCCAAGACTGTGTGTGATTCAGGAGAGGCATGGAGACCATGTTTATGAGGCTTACCATTTCCTTCAAAATGGGATGCTCACTGCATGTCACAAACTGCTGGGGTATGAGATTGCTCTTTCCTGCAGAAATGTCTCTCTACTTCTCCTTGCAGACTGAAGTAGGATGAAAAACATAAAACTTCCCACAGAAATTCCCAAGGCAGTTCAGGACCATGAGAACCTGTTTGACCCTCTGTGAGCTGCTGGGGACTTCAGGCCCAGCTAGTGGGTAGGCCCTGGGGAATGTTCCACTGAAAATTGACCCACTCCAGGGTGCCAATACCAGGGATGCTCATGGTTTTCTGAAGGTCTTTAAGCCTAATACTACTTCAGTCCAAATACTGAAGACACGTAGGTCTATGTAAAAATCAATAAATCATAAGAAATGCCAAAAAAACCTGACCTTCAGCTCTTAAAACATCTTTGCAATATACCTTGACCCAGCAATCAGGAGAATGAGATAAGACAGTTGACTTTTATCCTACAGATCAGATGACCTCTCTGCCTGGAACTTGCAGACATTGGCTTGCAGCTCACAGCTCTTCTGCTGATCTCTCAGTGTTGGGAATATTCATCAGGATGCACAAAGGAGGAATCAGTTTAGAGCCTCCTTCTACCAGCAACAGGTACCTGTGTCTGAGCGGGTCAGAAGTACACAGCACGTTCACCCAGATGAGACATCTCTGCCATTTACCCTGAGCACCTTGAATGGCTATATTAGCACATAACTACATAAAAGGCTTTACCTAATTCTAGTAAAAGTCACCAGCAAGGATTTCAGCTGCTCCCTAACAGTACTGCCCTGTGCACCAATATCAGCAAAGCTTCCTCCCTGAGCAGACTCTCCTTCCTGGCACTTTACAGGTTCATCTGCTTGCTGGCATTACCTGGATCATACAAGGTGCCACACCATACTAAGAAGATTCTTGCAAGTGCCTGATGCCACAAGGGTGCAGGAACAGCTGTCCCCATTCCCCTCCTGCAGTAAAAGGCATCTCAATTTCCCAAGAGCATGGGAACTTCTGCCCCATGGCACAGCTTACATTAATCATTATTCATCTGCTGACTTCAGTTTAACTGCGTTGGAAAGGATAAGAAAAGCTGTTCAGAAAAATGCCTATAGTGAGTGTGGCATTTAGAGAAATCACACCATAAGACTGGGGTTTTGGGTACTTTGGAAAATTCTCGCTTTTTACTCTGCACCAGTTGCTGTAATACCAAGACATGAGAGCAGAATTTATGATTAACTCTAGAATTTGATTAAATCTTGATTGTTTGGGGTTTTTTTTAACTGGCCATGAATAGTCACTTCTAAATGTGATCATTTTCCAGATGAATAAATCCCTACTCCTTTCTTCTCCATTCCTTAGTGTTACAAAACTTAGGTGGAAGATATAACAGTATTTACACTCATATGCTTTGACTATGTCATCTGCATGCAATGAAGAACAGACACAAGTTGCCTAAGTCCATGACTCTCGAACTAGTGTAATTCATTTCACCTGAGCCTGAAAGGGTTAAAATATTTAGCCACTTTTCAGGAAGACAAGTTACTTGTTTGCTTTTTCAGATTGTAGAATCCAGTCCAAACAGCTTTAGTCTTTTTAATTGGGACCAGCAGGATGTTGGGCAAGTTCTGCGTGCTTGCAATGGACCTCTCCTTCAAATATACTTCGTAATTCAAACATAACTTCAGCCAAAGCACAAGCTAAACATCACCCAGGGCTAACCAGGAAGCCCCAGAACAGGCGGAGAATCTTTTCCCCAGGTCTTTTGGGGTTTCCCTGCCAGAGGGAGGCTGAGCAAGCAAACTCTTCCGGAGCCCCGCAGCACAACCTGCTGGCACTTCTCAGCCAAGGCAGGACTGCTCTAAATACATCATTCAGCACAGCAGCACAGAGACAAGATCCAAGGACGTGGAACTTCAAGGACATCGGACCAAAACGCTGTAGAACAAAGAGAAGCTTTCTCCACAATAACCAGATATCCAGCAAGACTAAAAAGTCAAGGCAGTCTCTAAGCCTGCGCTACTTAGGCCTTCTAGCAGGGAGCAATCACTACAGCTCCAGGCTTTGCTGTTCTGTAGCCTGGTTTCTTCTAGAAAAGCACAATCTTAGAAGCCAATACTCTGTGCAAGATGAAAACTTTTGCTTTTGAACCCACGATCCAACTTCAGCCAAGCACAACAAAGGAAATAGAGTTTCATGAGACTTAAGAGGCCACGGAAAGGAGAAAACTGGAGTTGTCCCGGCTGGGGAGGTGTTGCAATATCAATTTGCTGTTGCAGTTTTAACCCCAAATGGCAACTAAGTAACAGAGCAGTCACTTCCTTACAGCAACTAAAATATCAGTGTTGCCAACACTGTTCCCATACTAAATCCAAAACACAGCACTGTAGCGGCTACTAAGAAGGGCTTTAACCCTTCCCCAGCTGAAACAAGGACACTTGCCTTCCCTGCACACCAGAGAACCCACAGTGAAAGAGCCCTTAGAAATGTTTCAGTAGAGCAGGGCTCAGGTTTCCTTTTGTAATGCCAAAAATGACAAATCCAGAGAAACAACCTCCATGACACCTCCATTTCCAGACTTTCCTGGGCGTTTTCCAACTACATGCACTAGCTGTTTCAATGGTCATGCCTAAGAGTTCTGCATACACTCTTTAATTCTCTGGATACCACATGTCATATGGCAAACTCATATTTGCAGTTGAAAATTTTTTCATTCCTACTATTCCTTTAAATGTTTTAATATTTCATTATTTCCTTTCTTCTCTTCTGTCCAGAGCAACATACTTCTAATACATGTAATTAAATAAGAGGGAGGTGGCATTCAGAAATAATCTAAATTTAATTCCAGGATGTTCCTGTGTTATTGAGAAAGAGGCCATGCAACAGGTTGAAACACAGGATGCATCAGATACGAAATGCTTCACAGCAGCAGCATGTTGTTCTTGGCACTTCCTTGGCAGATGTCTTCTAGAGAATTTGGTGGGACGCTATCAATTCTTATACTTTTAGTTCTGCAAGCAAAACACCAAAGGTGTTGCATTTTCTCCCCTAACACACTCACTATTAGCTACTGCAATACTCCAGTATGAAATGCAGAAGACGTGCCACCATATGAGGCCTCAAAAGCAAAACAAGTGAAGCCGTTCCAGGTGGCTGATTTTAACCCCAGGACAGAAACAATAAGTTGGGGGTAGGAACAACCAAATGCGTCTTTGCTGCTGGTGACCAGCTCAAAAAGCCAGTAGAGAAGAAATCCTAATTGCTTCAAACTTGTGAATCAAGTCACCACTACAGAAGAGACCTTTACAAAACTGTATATGTAACCCATCTTCCACAGTCCCACCACTCTCCTTCTTCAATCCTTACAAGAAGCTAGATACAAAACAGAGCCAGAAAAGCAGCCAAATCTTTACAAGCAGGTTTCAATGTACAAGCCAGAAAATGCACCTTGACTTTCAGGGGCCAGGCTCCAGCCCAGGTTTGGGGGATTCAGATGCCTAAACTGAGCTAGTATGAGACAAAATCATTGGGATGTAAAGCTGACACTGCACTTTGAGTACCATTGAGATAGGACAATGGGTAATGGATTTAAACTAATAGATGGTAGATCCAGACTAAAAACAAAGAAGAAGTCTTTTATGATGAGAATGGTGTAACACTTGAACAGGTTGCCCAGGGAGGTGGCAGATGACCCATCACTGAAAGCATTCAAGGTCAGGTTGGATAGGGCTCTGAGCAACCTGACCTAGTTGAAGATGTTCCTGCTTATTACAGCGGGCTTAGACAAGATAACCTTTACAGGCACCTTCAAACCCAAATCATTCTGTGATTCTATAGCAAAGATCTCCACCTTGTGTGTGGAAATACACTGAGTTAAGACTCCTTCTGGTGCTCACCCTAACACTATAAAGCTCAGTTCCTGCTGAGAAAGTAATTCACTCCTCGAAGCACAGTAACTCAAACAAGAACAAAAAGGACAGGCTGTGCCAGTATCTGAGGAGGAGACCTGGATGTAAACACAACAGGACTGTGGGAACTGCATCAAGATTCTGATGAGTACTCACCTTCCTGTAAGAACCTGCTGAGAAGCCACAAAGATTTTTATAGAGGTGGTTTCATGATGTAGTTGTAATATTCTCACTGTGTCCATGAGAAACTCCCTAAGACTCTTGTAAATAGAGTTGTAACCCAATTCCAACTCTTATAATTATATCATACCCACTTAAATTATCCCTGAAGGGATTTGTTTTTTAATAAACTAATCTTCAAACATATCTGTTTGCAGAAAAGAAAACTCAAAGAGTTTTTTTTAATAGTATCACTTTCCTTTCCCTTCCTACTCTCTTCAAGAAATCAGTACACGAATCTAACACTGCTTCAAAGAAGAGAATAAAAACCAATGCAACTTTGCAAACTTCCGCTCCAGAGAATGTGGTGCCCAACTTTGGGTCTATGAACAGATCCACAGAGGCCAAAAGAAAGAAGGCCACAGTGAGTGCAAAGTTCATTCAGAAATTTCCCCAATTTCAGGATAAGCAATTACAAGTCTGATGATCCTAGTTTGTGTTTGTGGAAATGGCTCAAACAATTTAGAAAAAAATTATTACTGCAGAGCACTAGCAGAACAACTGCAACCGTGACCCCTTATGCAGGAACTCACTTCCTTAAGGCAGAAATTCACTTATACAGACAAGGATAAATTAAAAGAAAAAGCACTACTGCCTGGATTCACCCTATCAAAATGCACACATTAAACCTAGATGCCTAAACAAGAAGGAAAAGAAGTGAGTTGAATCTGAGGGAACACTCATCTCCCTACTTGGGAGATGGCAGGGAGCTGAGGAGACAGATCTTATCTGAAGCAGAGCTCAAAGATCACATGCTTAGGTCTGTGGTTAGTGACTCACCTGCAATTAAGACGAAACCCGAGATCCCTATGTAAAGAAAAAAAATCTCTGGACTTTGTGGTTGTAGCGCAGCATCTACCAGACATCTGCTACCAGCTCAAAGAAGTTGCACTTAGAGGTGAACAGTTCCAAGCATCTCAACAGGGTGCAATTCTCCAGCTGTTCCCAGTACCTTGTTGAATAGATCCTGCACATGTGTGGCTCCCAAAAGACGGCAGAAAACAGGGTTCAGTTCCCTTCTGCTCAGGGCAAGCCAACTAATAATAACCTTAAAATAAACTGAGACCCTCAAATATTTTTTTTCTCCTTCAGGAAACATGGTGTAAATTTTGTGCCTTACTCTTCAGACTTCCAAGGAGGGAGACTCCCAAAAACACACTATCCTTTTACCCTGAAAGATGCTCTGATCTACTGCTGTGCAGATGCAGCCTTCATGGAAGTACTGCAAAATGCAACCCAATGCTGCAACCAAGTCATCTTGCTTCCAAAGCAGTCTCTTTCCTCAACATACTCTACTTGCTGAAGTTTTTATCTCAAAATTTGTGACAGGTTTGAATTCAAGAAATTCTCTGCAGCCTATTTTGTTCAAATAACCCCTTGGCTTTGCTGCTGCTTGTGCTATCTGCAGCTCTTTACACAGCACTTCCAGCTGATGATGAAGCCATTTACAAAGTAACCTCTTCCAGGGAAAAGATTACCTCCAAATTCTAAATAGTCAAAACATTTGGATAAAAAAATCAAACCAAAACTCAGCTGCTCAGATTCCGAGGTTTACTTATTATCACCCTCACACAAGATTACATGCAAGCAGGATTAAAGAAGACCCAACTAATTCAAAGTGAGAGGGAAACTATCAATATGGTTTAAAAAAAATCCCCCAAACAAGAACACACCTAGATCCAGCATTTTGCTACTGGTATGTATGCGTCATTCAAATAAGATGTATTAATCACTGAAGAATACTTGCCTAAAAATCAAGTGTTTTCTACTCATTCTTTCAGCTGTAGATCTTGGGAGGAAAGTTGCAACTGCATATGCAATAAAGTTCCCAAAATACTACAAACCCTGTGCTGGTCTTAAATGCAAAAGAAAAACCAAAACAGAGGCTGATGCTCTGAGCATGAAAGATAATAAGCAATAAGTGGGTCTGCATACCTGGGAGACTGGCAGCATACTGGTCTTAAATTACAGATGCAGTACTCTGGAAGATGATCAGTATCTTCTTGGACATGGCCATGCTTCCAGTGAGGTCTTCGAAGCTCCCATAATTGAAATACTGAAGTGGAGGTAATTTGCTTAACCCCCAAAAGCCCATTTGCTTGCTTGTGAACTGGCAGGGACAGGAATGAGAACAGAAACACAAGATATGCCCTTCCAGGGCTCCATTTATTAAATGAATACAAAAATAAGATCATTTAAGTGCAGAGGCACAGTAATTCACTCCGTGGTGAAAAGATATCTTAGGTTAGCAGTAAAAAGGGTTTACAATACCTTGTAAACAAACCTCTTTACAAGCAAGAAGCATACTGAAATATGACACACACTGGATTAGAAGTTTCCTATTGCAACAGTACTCCCCACTTCTCATCTGGTTGTTTGGGAGCACTTCACAAAAGAGGGGACAGCATCCTTTGCTCTGTTTTCTGAAGAACACATGTGAAACAAATGAAACACAAGGAACTTGCACTGTAAACAGTTGAAGAAGCGCTACAGCATTCTCAGAGGATGGCAGCTTACCCCTTGTCAGATTTGTTTTGCAATGAAAAATAATGGCCAAAGCTATTGTGCATTATGAAAGTGTTAAAAATTATTTTTATGTTTGTACAGCAAACTGTTGCACAGTTGAATAAAAAAATTATTTTTTTCCCTTAATACAGTACATGGCATTTCTCCTCAATTGCACTAGAAGTAAATTTGGAAGCACTTTCAGTTTGTTTTACAGGCAAAGAGGAAGGAAAAACAAGTCAGGCAGATTTGGAATCTCCTTTCCGTTTCTCTGCCCACTGTATTATCCCCACCCATTCACATCTCTGAGTCCACATACATTCCATTGATCAGGTAATCCACTTGTGTGTAATCTTTCTTCTTGTAGCTCTCATAAGCCTGCATGAGGAAAAGAACTATAACAGTTATGAAAAAAAACGTACCAACTAAAAGCACTGCAAGGAGTGAACTTTTATCCACTAAGTACTGAGTCAGGGGCTCAGCAGCAACAAGAATATACTCCTTGTCTCTGTCCTGAGTTTCTGTGAGACCCGAAGCTGTTGTTTTGGGTGCATCTGCTGGAGCCGTGCTTGTTGACAAGATGTCAGATGTTGACTTTATCCCATGCCCAGTCGTAGTTGCTGCTGTAGAAGCTGTTGTTAAAACCATGGCACCTCTTGTAGACCCCAGGAAAGAAGTTGATTCTCTCAAGGATGTTGTGGCTGTACTTGCTTCTGGCTTTAGATTTGACAATGTACTGACATGTGCTGGATTTGCAGAGGAAGAATTCTCCAACGGGGTGAGTGCCATGGCATGAGTGGAAGCAGCGGAAGGTGTTCTTGCATCCTGTGGGATGAGGGTGGTCAGTGTTGTTGGTGGTGTCTTCAGATCAGCTGCAGCAGTGGTGGGGCTAGTAGGGTGGGGAGCATTGGTGGTGGTGGAGGTGGTAGTAGCTGGGTTAGGTTGCTCTGTTTGAGTACCTGCTTTAGAAGTAACAGTGAGGGGAACAGAAGTAGAAGTGGGGGACAATACTGAGACAGAGCTACTATTTCCTGATTTTTGGCTGGTGGCCACAATCTCGGCAGCTTGGCTGGAAGTGGAAGCAGAGACATTGACAGAAATAGGAGAAAAGGTGGTGGTTGGCATGGCTTCAGTAATGGCATTAGAATCTCCAGGGGCCTTTGAGGCTTTGGCAGTTGTTTCATAAGTGGTCACAAAGACAGGTGCATTTGTAATGGTTGTTGTTACAGCTGGGACAGCGGGGGTGGGATCGTTGCTGGCAATTGAGTTTTCTCTATTCGTTGTGCCATTCTCAACCTCAAGTAAATGCCTCAAATGAATCCTGCGAGCCTGAGCAGTTGAGGAAAACAGGTTTTGCACACTGTATCGGTCAACCCGTGCATTCAGCATCCTCTCCTTTTTCTGTGGATAGCTTTGGTGGGGAAACAGGACCGTCTTCCATTTCTCACTGACCATTTCTTGAAAAAGACAAAACCAATGAGTTTGGTAAGAATAAAACTCTCAAGCTCAAATCTAACCTCAACCCTGCAACATGCAAACCAGAACATATATTCTGCAATAGACATTGTACAACTGGAATAAATCAATCCTGAAGTCAGCAAGAACATGCAAACTCAGACACCCCCCACCCTTAACTTTATTGGGCATCATCTCTTTGAGGGCTTTTTAGTTTGGTTCAGGTTTTTTTTTACCACAGACCTCTACTATTTACCCAGCCAAGGTATTCATTTTACAAAAGGAGAGTAACCAAGGAGAGAGCTACAATGCAGAAGCACGTTATCAACAGGAGCAGCATTACAACTATCAGCTCCTGAGAAGACTCATTCTTTCAGAGTTACACATCATCAACAAAGCCTTTGTGCTTAGATTCACCTCTGAAAACTGAGCAGAAATTTCCACTCACACTTCCCTACATCAGGATAATTTTTGTCAAAATTAGTGAGCTAGATTTATAGTGACATAAACCCCATCTGCTTATCACAGGTCTGGTGGGTATGTTGCAGAGAAAACTTTGCCGAACCAAGAGAACCATGAACAAACTCTTTTTTAAACTTGGGTACAGTGATGTCTTGAAACATACTTTAGAAAGCTGATTCCCCAATTATGAATAAGCTCCATTTTGTTACTATGTCACTTAATTAAAATTCAGTACCCTGGCCCTGGAAAGTCACCATAAGCAATTGCTGCTGATTACAGAAGCAGCCTGTTGACTCTGGAACAAAATCCTGGCAATCTCAGAAAAGCAATGCCAAGACATTTCCTTTTCTCTGAAAAAAGTATAAACACATCTGTTTTGACTTTATTTTCACAAGGACAGTGTGTGGCATGCAAATGGATTCAATGAATGAATGATGCCTTCAACACGGAGATAAACTGTTATTCTCTCACAGTTACAGAAGTTATTCAAAGACACATCCTGCACACGCAGGTGCCAGAGTCATTAGGTCGTAGTTATTCCAGTGAACTGTACCTACAGATTACCCTGCAGGCATTTCACAACCCATCCCCCTCAGCTGAAAGCCTACCAAGGTCTAAATAGACATTTAAAACAAAAGAACTGGGATCTTGGATTCACCAGGAACCGGAAACATAGTTTTACCTTCAAGTAGATCTTTGATGTCCTGCTCTCTGGCATTCTGGCACACGCTCAGCTGGTGACACTGCAAGAGGATGCAATGGTTCTGGTAGGGCACAGACCAATTACAGTGACTGTTTCCTGAAAAGAGCAAATAAAATGCATTGCTACACACAATAAACTGAACATGTTGCTTCATAGCTTTAATTAAAAAAAAAAAAAACACAAACCACAACAAAAAACACCCACCCACCCAAAAACCAAACCAAACACAACACCCCACCCAAAACCACCCAATATCTAGAAGGTCTGACCTTAAAGGATCCTGACTCATCCTTAGGGAAAATAACTGGAAAGCCAATTAAATCAATATAGCAGCTGCAGCCTACCTATCTGCATGTCTTCTGGTACCAACATCTCCTAACAACAGCAATTCACTCACCCAGGCAAGATAAAAGAAAGCGCACTACAGTTTGTTCCCATGTAAATGCTAGTGTTCATCTAGATATCTTAAGAAGGAGAAAAACAAAACAAAACAAACCCACCACAACAACAACAACAACAAAAAAAAACAAACCAAAAAAAAAAAGCCAAAACCAAATACACATCCATCTTATCACTCATAGGAGACAGCTCTCATCTCAGTGCTTGGAGTTACACAGAAGTTTAAACTTCATTCATTGAACAATGAACAACGATCCATTAGCCATAGGATCCATCACACAAACTATCTTTTAGGAAGTCAAATCCCAGCACAACCTATATAGATTCATCACAACAACTCTCTTTCCTGGCATCCCTTTAAACTCACTGACTTCTTTCTACATGTCTACATACACATAACCAAGCTCTGAGGGAAGGAACAAACCTCCTCCAAAAAATTCTGAGGAGGCCATTTAAACACTGCCCAGTTTGGGGCTCTCTAGGTTACAAGAGGGGTACTGAAATACTGGAGTGAGTCCAAAGGAGACTACTAGATGTCTGAGAGGCTGAAGCAGATGATTTATGGGAAATCGCAACTCAACGTAAGGCAAAAAAGTTAGTTTCCACCACAAGGGTGCTCAAACACTGGCCTGGGAGCCAGAGAGGTCTTTCCAACAGGTCTTAAACAGACAAACCTATGCTGGTTTTGGATCAGAGAACTTCAGAAGGTCCCTTCCTGCTGTGGTAGCTGCACTACCTCTCTAAGTAACTAATGTTGTATCATAAAGGTAAAAATTACCCCTACAGAAGAGTGCCTAACCAGCTAGGAATGGCATTTTTCCACTTCTCCAAGCAACGTAGCCATGAAGACATCTGTCTGCGCAATCTTGGCCTACAACTTAACACTATAATATCTTTTAAAAATCACATCAACTGGCTTTTTACTGCCAGTTACGTATGCGTAACTATTCTGACAACTAAGCCTCAGGTCTCAAGTCTGTAATGACAGAAAACACAAAAATAAATATTGTTGGGGAAGATGAGAATGGAGAATGAGAACAGTAAAACTGATTGTAAAACCTAAAGCTAATAACTAAAAAAGACATTTCAGGTCTTTCTTTCCAGATGATCTCTCTGCACATACATTTATGTCAAGAGTTTCTATCTTTTCCACCTGCCTTGACACCATGTAGTGCAGCAGACCAGCCATCAAGGAACAAATAGGAATTAAACTGCTTTAGTAGGTTTAATACAGAATGTAAAGCATGGAAAATTTTATGCTTCTGGGTTTAGTTTTCCGTGGTTTCCTGAAATGGAATGGGTCACCTAATTCTGGAAGCTCAACCCTTTCTGCTCAACAAAGCTAACACTACACTGGACCTGTTTTGTATAAACATATCAGGAAACAACGAAGTAGTTAAAGTCAGCAACAGGGCCAATCATGCAGTCAAATCACGTTGCAGCCCTGACTTCTTTATGTTTCTCTTCTGGAAAAGGCACTCGATGACACCTTTTCTACCCTTATCAAGATATCTGAAGGTTAAGATGACATGTGCACAGTATTTAGAGAATCTCAGTGCAACAAACATGCAGTGTTACAGGCCTAAGTGGCAACACAGTCAGTGTGAACATGTCATCTGCCTAGGGTTTACCACCTTAAAAAACAGAACCTGCAGTTTTCACAGCTCTGGTGCCTTGGGAAACAAACTCATTCTTATTTAATTTCTTAAATAAAACAATTTGTAATGGTGCTTCTTTCCACTATGAAGGAATGTCTCATATTTAAACTAAAGGTCTGAAACCACTGGGCATTAAAAATGGCATCTTCATTATGTTCCTAACAAGTGAATGTCAGATATTCATTCACCTGAGCCAAGGTCTCAGCTTCACCACAGTATCACCACCTTTTTGTAGGTGCTACAAGCTTTCACATGTGGTTAGACAGGACTGGGACCTTCATAAGGACAACTCAAACTCATTTGGAAGTTTAATGCTTTATAAAGACATCTCAGAGGTTTTGAGCAGAAGGCTTTCATCTCACCGGATTTATTTAACCCTGTGCCTGGTTGCAGGATGCACGTGGCTTCTTCTAAGGCAGAAAACACACACATAAATACCAGGGAGCAAAGACTGCTTGTTCTAGTGCAGCTGTCTACACCAGCACTGTTTACTTGCAAACATCTGGCAGCACGAAATGATCATTCCTCAGTTCAAGTGACCTAACACTGTTTGCACGCTATCAGTATACACCAAGAGCATATGCATGCTGTTTCTTATGGAAGCCAGAAGGGGCCTGGGAAACAGTTGTTCTGGATTCAATTATCCAAAGCTGTCAAAAGTTACTTAGCACTACAGCACTGCACAGAGAAGCTATAACTGCAAGCGCCTGTAAACAACTGGAATTAAGAAAGGAAGTTGACAGCAGAGCAGCTGAGACCTTCAAGGAACAGAAAATGCAGCTGGAATTCCATCTAAGGGACAAGAATCTCACCTGAAGCAGCTGGGCTTTGACAAGCCTGTCTGCATTGTTTTTCAGTTGTAAGCCCGTTTATTTGCACTACATGGACTCCTCTCCCTTTCAGGACAGAAAAACGGTGTTCACATGTACAGAAGGAAATCAGCAGGAAGAATACAACGGCAGTCCACATCTTCAGGGTCAGCCTTACAGGGAGGCTTCTCTTCCCAGAAGCAATTTTTTCTTATATCAACTTCAGATCCACTGCAATATACCTATTAAAAATAACAATTAAAAAAAAAAAAAAAGACATTTTATACTCCTATCAGTAGGAATAGAAAGAAAAAAGTGTACAAAAGGCAGGCAAATATAATTACACACTACGAACAAGCATGGACACAGAGGCAGGAAAATAAAGCCCATTCCCAAATTCACTCTTTCTTTGGGAAAGGTACTTTGCTCTTCTTCCCTCAGACCATAATGGAGAGCTGCTTAAGTCAAAAGGCACGTGTACAAAGTCAATCTCAAAGCCCACAAGCATATGACAGCACAGACATGATCCCTTTTGACTCATTCTGGGATCCTTAATGTAGTTCCCCAGGCTCAGCAGAAGGCTTTTTCACTGTCTTGAGTACATTGATAATATGGGGAACTATAGTCCTGGCCCTGCCTTTATACCAAGTCAGTCAAAACCAAGTAACTAAGGTTGATTTCTGCTTTTTCCTGTTCGTTGTAAAAAACTAAAGGAATCTTTGACTGAAAACAAGCAAAAGCCACTATCTCAGGTCTTCCAAGACATTACACAGACACATCAGCTCTTATGAACAAGATTCACAACCACAACCCACAGTAAGCCTTTATTTCCTCACATAAAACAGTAGACAATGTCTTTCCTTCATTACAAGGCCCACATGAGTCTCTGTCCCAATGGAGGGGCTTTCATCCTTGAAGTCACTGAAGCAGCTCACACTTATATCAGAGCAGATCATAAGCTTCTATCTGGATCTACCCTCTTGTTTCTGAGGCTTTTTAAAGCTTTATAAAAGCTTCCAAACAGTTCAGCCTGAACCAGACGGATTTTAAGTCTGTGCCAGAAGTAATTTGTAAGGGTAACTCTCTTCCTCATCACTGAAATAAGCTTTAGTCCTCATCCTGAAGTTACAAAATGTCACAGCTTTCAAAGGGTGTTGAGGTTCAACTTCATGCCACATCTCAGAGATGTATGCAATGACTGCAAAGGCAGCTCTCAACACAGAATGAGCAGCATGTGTGAATGGTATAAATATCATAGTGCAGAACATCTAACAGTCGTCAGTAGCATGCCTAAGACCCTGATTTAGCCACCCATGCAAAAAGTTCCAGCCTGAACTCTCAACTCCAGTCCCAACTACACTTGTGAATTTAAGAATCTGACAACAAGCTTTTTCTCCTCCAAGAAAGCCTAAGGTAACATTTATTAGCTTTGACTCATAGATTGCAACATTTTGATGCTTCATACCATGATACTCCCATTTCAAATTTTTCCTTCTTCTATATCCTGAAGCCCCAAAAAGGGAAACTGTTTTAGGTTCAAAATAACCCTGTGTGAAAAGGGGTGACGTATAAACAGCTACCCCAAGCTTCGCAGAGGACACACAATATACAGCTCCACGTTGGACTGTCAAAGAGACAGATGAGGACAGAACTCAATACTAAAATGCAGTGCCTCAAATTCAGCTTCCCTAGTCACCCTACAAACTCCATAATGAACTCAAGAGTCTCCTTGCCTACTTATTCTAATAAAAAGAATTATTTTACCTGTTGAAAACAGATGGAGTATTTCTCTATCTTCTGCTTTCCCAGAGAGCAGAGGAGCCCAAACTGACTGGCCTGTAGGGTACTTGCACTGCTGACCTCAGCTCATGCACCCTTGTTCAGCTTTCTGCCTGGAGCAAGTGCGCACAGCACTACACTCACTTTGTGCGAGCAGGTTTCTCAGTGCAGCTGAAGGTTCATGCCCGTGTCATCCCACCTGGCAGCTGGAAAGACTTCTAAGTTTGACCTGAGAACAGAAGTCTTGGCAGAGAAAGGCAGCTCAGCAGCCCCATCTAGTCCTGTTTACCAGAGACTATGCCTGGGGTCCAGCCAGCATCAGCTTCAGCAGTCTCTCTATTTCACTGTACACATGCACAGCACAGACTGACCTTGCTCACCCACAAGAGATTTTCCTAGAACAGGTAGATCCTTATTGCTGAAAGAAAGCAAAAATTTCCTTTAAGCTCCAAATACTTCAAATTAAAGCAAGGGAATTGGGTTCTCTCATAGACACTATGGGTACCCTGCCTCAGAGCACTGTTTGTCAACCTGCACTCCCACCACATCATGCCAAAATAAGTGCAGCGTTTGTAAACTTCACCAGTCACAGGCAGAGATTCAGAAAGCAATATCTGACCCACAGGAAAAAAAAAAAGGAGAAAATATACCTCATTAATAGTAAATTTTACATGTCAAACAGTGCAGTTTATGTTTGCTGTCCCCTTTCAAGGTAAAAGGTTTATAAGAAACATTATTTTATAGCCTAAGTGACCCTGAGAATGAATTTCCTGTGCAATAATGTATGCATATACTGTTTTAAATAAACTAATAATAACAGCAATGCAAACACTAAACATTTATTACAGAATTTTTCCTAGCTTTACTGCTAATTCTGTAGTTATATTAACCACTCTCAAAGACTAAACATCTTCCATTGCATTTTGAAACTGAAGATAAAGCAGCATTATAACTCTGAATAAGTACTATAATTATTGTAATAGTTAAAATCTCAGTATTTTAGCACAAATAAATGTGAACCAATCCAAGAATTACATGCATTTGTAAGATCAAATGTTGATCACATTCAGTGCATTAACAAAGCTATCTGTCCCCTATGCAAAGAGATGTTCTGCATCCTCAATCACCTTAATTCACTAGAAGTCCTTCCCGTCATGACTGACTTTGGTTCCACTTGACTGCAACAACTCCAGAGGAAAGCAAAACCCCAACAAATGACTCATCTCATCCTAAGTACCTGGCAACTTTTCTGGATTAGGCCAGCACTGGATTAGCCAAACTCATACACAAGATATTTGTCTCTCCTTTCCCTCTCAGGGGATCTCCTCAGGGCCCAGCTGATAACATCTCCCCTAAGGCACTCAATACAAAATCACAGTCTTAAAACACTTTAATGCTCCTTAACTAATTATCAAAGTCCCTTTACAGGTTGCAGAGAGAGTGTGTGAAGGAGACAAGCATAGTGCACAGACCATAAGTATGTCAGACAAGAAAATAGCTCATTTCCAAGTCCAGCAATGGGATAACCAGACGCAGTCATACCTTAATGCAGTACAGATGACACTTGGGATGCTGTATTAAACATTAGAACCTCCAGCCGCAGGTGGGATTTTTTGGCCTCTTCCACATACATCCAGAAAAAGAGTTACAATTACACAGCCCACTTCTCCTAACTTAACTACTGTCTTTTATTATTGCAAGCAACAAGATGTATTTCTGCCTTCCCACCATACTTTTAGCCAGTCCCACAGGGCTCCACTTGTACTCAGAGAGCCCACTGAGCACCCACCTCACACACCTACATCCAGAACAGCACTAACTAAGCCTTCTCCAAATCATGTTGATTCACAGAAGAAACCACCCTTTGTCTGGACAACATGATGGAAAAGACAAATGCCACTGTTCCCATCACAAGTAATTCTGAGAAATTGGAGCAAAATTCATGCTTTGAGAACTACCTTCTCCTGTAGAGCATCTGCAAGGAAATTAAAAGTTAAACCAAACCACAAAAGACAGCAACAAATAAAATGTGGGGAAAGACTACACTGAAAAAAGTCAAGTTCACTTTTGTCATCTGTGTCCATAATTTAGCAGGGACCAAACAGAGTAACTTTGAGTCAACAACTGAATGACTGATAACTTTGTAACGTACACATATATCCACAGGGCACTGCCTGCTGGGTTTCAGAAGATCTCACACTGCTCAAGCCAAAGAACTTGTACAAATACAAGAAAAAAAAAATCAGAGTATTATTTCAAAGAACAATGATTGGGGTGATGTTTTAAGAGCAGAGAGAAGCCTTTGGAAGATAAACTCCTTGCCTCCATGCCCTCCCAGCCAGACTCTTGTTGTTCCTGGTTAAGCAGCTGCAAGGTGCATGCAGGGACTGCACCAGGGTGAGATGTAGAACTAAGAAAAAAAAAACCAGCAAGAAGGAGCGTGGGTGTTATGTTAGAGATCACAGGTACAAAGTGTGCAAAGAAATTCATTTAGGGTAACACATGCTCCTTTGAGCAGTCATCGAAGAGCCAGCAGACGCTGCCTCAAAATTCATTCTTACAAGTGTGCATGGACTAGGTATGAAATAAGGTCAAAGAGTAGCAATGAAATGTTCTAGCTTCAGTATTACAACAGAGCAGGGAAAACCAGGGTGGAACACCTTTTGCAGACAGCAATGCTACTTTCCCATCAAACTGAGAAGATGTGAGGCCTGTTTCCCACTTGCCTTTGCTGCTAAACACTAGATGTGTTGTCAGCCCTCTAAACAAGTGCTATATTTCTCTCTTTAGAAAAACAGAATTCAAACCTAGATTTTGCTAACGGAAGACAAGCACATCTCACTTTGTAAATCAAGGCAAGAAGACAGGAAATCTACACCACAATCCTGAGAAGCATTTCACTTTCCAAGCTTCTCTCCAAGACTGAAGATGCACACGTAGATAGGTCTGGTGACAGGAGGGGCAGCACCAAGACACATGAGGCTGACCCAGTGTCAGCTGAGCATGACCAGATGAAGTTATATGATTCTCTGAGCATGAGCTTTAGAGCCATTAAGTTCCTTTGGCTCCCCAAGAAAGTTATTGACAAGCTGTTTCTGCAACATGTCACTTGCTATCAATAAGGAAGAACGAACAGACTGCAAAGAGAGAAGCATTACAGAGGAGGAAATGCATTGCTAGATCCCTGGTATCACAGTTTCTTTTGACTTCTCAAGATATTCCTCACTGCAGCAGGCAGAATGGGGCACTGGATGGACAAAGGTTTGACCTGCTGCTGCCTTTTCTGATGTTTTGGCCAATATATGTCCACAAAAAGAAGATTCCAAAAATCCTACGAAGTCAAAAAGACTTACACGGATTGCATCACACTAGCACCCAGGAAGAACAACAGACCAATAAGCAAAATCGATTTAATTGGGCAGCAATAAAGTTAAACATCTTCTCCTCTCCTAAATATAAACCACCTCCTTCACCCTGCAGTGTAGTCTCCACCTATGGTTGAATCTCCCATCAATCCGCGTGACACACCCCACAGGAAAAGTGACAGCAATGCAGCATTTACAGGCTTCGTGGAATGAGTCTGCTTCTCACCCCATCCCATTAGCAGGGAGGCTGGGAGTGCACACCAAGTCAGAGGGGATACGCCCAGCACAGCTGACCCAAGTGACCAAAGGGATATTCCAGACCATATGGCATCATGCTCAGCATATAAAGCTGGGGGAAGGAGAAGGAAGGGAGTGATGGTGTCTTCCTTCCCAAGTCACCGCTACAGATGATGCAGTCCTGCTTTCCCAGGGATGGCAGAACACCTACCTGTCCATGGAAAGTGGTGAATGAATTCTTGGTTTGCTTTGCTTGCACACACAGTTTCTGTTTTACCTACTAAACTCTATCTCAGCCCAAGAGTTTTCTCATTTTCACCCTTCCAATTATCTCCCCCATTCCACCATGTGGGACTGACCAAGTAGCTCTGTTGGGGCTGAGTTGCCAGCAGGAGTTAAACCACAACAGGCACATTTATCTCCACTGGGGTTTATGGGTGCTTTTTTTCTTTTTTGGCTAGTTTTTTTCAAATATTACCACCTTTACCCGTTTCCATCTTTCTTTGTCTCAGTTCCCCACCTGTATTCCTCTCAGGATACAAGGTAGACAAATTATACAGCCGAGGACAGTCCATACTATCACCACTGAGGCTTCAGGGCCACCACACTTCGCCTCTGAGGAAATAAATGTTAAAGCCTAAAACCCCAAACCCAACATCACCCATCCATCAATCCTTTGTCACCCATATTAGCGCCATGTGCTGCTGTTCCACTGCTGAGAAATAATACTATTCAGCAGGACGCTTTTCCTGTGAAAAATGGTCAGACAACTATTTGATTTATGAAACTGTGCCTTGTTTTGAAATATCTGAAACAATCTAGTTTTAATATACAGAAAAGTGAACTGCCAAAGACTAACTACAAAAAGCTGTGAGTGAGCAATAAATCTGTCAACAAAAATACCTCCAAGCAATAAAAACACGTACTATGGCTCAACTGCAACCTTCCCCAGTCTGATCTGAACCCAAAACTGATAGCGAATTTTCAGACATGGTGTTGTCTCATGGGAATCTGAGATCAAATACAGGGCATTTCATATCATGTGTTTCAAATTAAATGGCTTTCAACACAACCCTCAAAGGAATCATCCAGTGGCTCCCACATGAACTCTGCAGCCATTGAGCTAATACAGGGCAAAGTTGATCAAGAAGGGTAAAAGGCAGCCTCACGATTTTGGTTTCTCTAAGTGCCTGCAGAATCAGACACTCTGCAGCAAGAGTGGTTCATGCTTGCTGACAGATGGCATTAGAAGCTAGAACCAGCACATTGCACACGCACAGGAATAGATTGAGCCTGCTGTGCTATTAAATTCAAAATTGTCCAGTCTGCAGCTAACAGACACTTAAACATGCAGTGACTTCAGACTGAAGGTACAAATAACCAAGTATCACATTTGGAGCAAGTAAAGCTGCCAATGTGTTGAAGTTTGGTCACCCACCCACCTCCTGCTCTGCAGAATTTTACCACAGTCAGCAAATTGCTGGCAAGACAGATCAAGTTAAATTTCACTGAAATGCCATCCTTCACTCCGGATATTTCTGAGAAATCATGATGCTCTGATATAGGTTCATGTAGCTGTTACACTAATTTTAGGCCCACAGAAGCAGAGGATGCATCTCCATCCAGAACACAAGGTTCTGCAACTTTGCTCAGGAATTTAAGCATGTGCCCAGTTTCAGTAAGCACCTTATGTGACAAAAGCATCAGGCAATACTGTGGGGAGCTCAGAAATTGAAAAGAATGTGCAGACAGCCTGGAAACAGCCAAAACACGGTCCCAGTGCAATGACTGAAAGGGAACTCCTGCTCAGCACTAAAAGAACTGGAAGAAAAGAAAGCATTTTTTGATATTTCTTCTCTCTGCAAGGAAGTAAGATCTTTGTGCATATCCTGGAATAAGGAGAATAAATACAAATTCTAGAAAAATAAAAATCTAAAGATATGCGCCCCCACCTCCCCTTATCCTAACAAGCAAAACAATCTGAAGGCTCCTGGATTATAGGAAGTTTCTTCTTTTTAAATGAACAACTCAGGTTAAAACACAAAGGTAGCTTCATAAGGAAGATATCTCAGGTAAGATGCAGCAAAGAGACACTCCAGCTTATCACAATGCTTGCTGGCCTTCCCTGTGGCAGGTTCTTCATGGCTAGTAAGTCTTCACCAACCTGAATTTAAAGCTATGGGTTATCAAAACCTAAAAGATAAACATCCTTCTCTCTCCTTATTCCCATGGATGACCATGACTGCCATGGCAGCATCTGCAAAAGTGCCTCAGCCCAGCTCTTGAATATCTTGTCTCCTACATGGCAGCAGGGCAGCAGCTATGCTCTCCTGCTTCATTGTAGGTTCCCTCTTTTCACTTTCAGAGGAATTCATTTAAGTTTTGAGTCTTGATGCCCAAAAATTGATTAATAAGTCAAAGTAAAATAAGATTGGTTTGAGTTCCTCCAGGCTTTTCCAGTACAGATGTCTTTGCACCAAAGAGCCTCTAATTCATGGAAGAGGGACTTCACAAGCAGCAGCAGGTTCTTCTGAACCTTTCTGAGCTTGATACAGAAAGTCTGCGTATCTGCTACTGATGTTGCTGATGAGGACTCCAAAACTATTCACAGGGCTACCTGAACGTCAAGGGCACATTCAGGCAGTCAGAAGGGCATCTCACCAAGAGAGATTACAACTACCACAAACATCAGTTTAACTTGTACCATGGAAGTGAAAAATGTTTTGTATTTTACTGGACAAATGGGGTTCAAATAGAGATATTTTCTGAAGCCCTCTCAGATGCCTCTGTGTTTATCTCAGTCTTCAGTTTTTGCTCTGCAGTACAGCACCAGAACATCGGAGAAAAACAAAGCTGAAACCACTCTCTCTCTCAGATTGTAACACCTGAACTCAAAACAAAAGTAAGAGGTTAATCTTAGCCCTCTAGAAGTTGTAACCTAAAAGAAGGAGCACAGGCTAAATGTGTTAGAAAATTCTGGCTCCTGATTTTATGCCAAAGATTCTCTGATCCTGTCATGAGGACAGTGGACTAGAAAAACCAAAATACCAATAAGATCTGCCCACCCTGGTTCAAAGATGAGCTCAGCATATCTAGGTCAAGAGATCGCCTGGGAGAGGTTGTCGAAGCTCAGACAACAAAAACAAGGATTAGAACAAACATGGGAAAGCCACACTACAAGCAGTAACTCTTATTGCTTGCTTCTGAATAGTGTCTTGAGGACTTCAGCTCCAATGTAATTCCACATATTATCTGTCTGATATCACAGAACACCATTACAGGCCAGGAATTAACAGGTAGAACAGACTGTGACTAAATGAAACCAGATACAAAACAAAGGACATGCCAAAAATGAAATAATTCACACTTGAATTAACATGCACTTCTGCCTATCAGACCATAAATTTGTTTCAAATTGTTTACTGCCAGTGTCTGCAAGTGTGGAATGAGAAAAGGCTACAAATGCAGATGAATGAGAGCCCAGGTAGCCAGCACTGAGGTACAACACTTCAGCTTCACCCTTTAAAGACAGTTTAAGATCCTCAGAACTAGACATCAGACACCATTAGATACAGTCCAGCTTGAAGGCTGAAGAGTCCCATCAGCTGGTTGTAGGAGCCTTACATCCCTAAACACACCCCTGTCTTCTCAGCTGCTCTTGCTCCTGTCCAACTGTAACAAAGCAGCAGTAAATCCCACCAGTAAACAGCATCAGTTTAGAGCCAGGCACATAAACATGAGGTGAAGAGGCACCAATTCTGTTTTCCTCAAAAGCTGCAATTTGCAGTAAACCAAGAACTGCCTATAGCAGCAGAGTCATCCATATGGAAGGACAGGAATCTCAGAGTGACATAATGCACGTTCTGGCATCATAACTCCTACTGCTAGAAAGTATATTTTCTTTTTAAAATCATCCAGAAACCTGAATGTTTCCAAAAGTGATCAGAGAAAACTCCAGGAATATTTTTATGTGACTGCATGGGTCCGAGGACCAGCAGTCCTCTCTTCAGGTCCTCTCTGTACTTTGGGTCAGTTCTGAACCAGCCTCTTCTCAGAACCTAACAGAGAAGGGTCCTTTGTCAAAGGCTGTGATCATCCCAATAAGAAGCTGGAAGACCAACTTCCCAAGCTGTTTCTGGTAAATCTAATGACAATGTTCACTTACAATAGGCAGGCCAAAAATTAAAAAGGCAGTTACCCTAGCCTTAAAGTATGGTTGGGCACAAGGTACCCTGGCAAGGCAATAAGAAGGAAGATTTCAACTAATGCCAGGTTTTCATCTTCTAAATAGATAATTGGTGGGCATCAGGCTTCAGCAGTATGAAGCCACCAACTGTCAAACATAAATAAACAAGTAAAAGAAAGATGATTTGCACTGGATGTTGGGCAACAACCTTCAGCTCTCCTCTGTAATGCTGAAGTTTTTGGGTTTGGAGGCTTTGTTTGTTTTTGTTGTTGTTTTTTGTTATTTTGTTTTTTCACCATTTCTGAAGCATATCCTTATAAGAGATACTTGGACCGTGCACACTGTCTTTAGGCTTATAAGAGAAGAGTCAAACAGAGAAAAATCTCAATTTATCAAGGATTAAGTTTTACAAAACCTGTCTCAGTAATACAAAATGTTTCATTTACTTAGACTTGCCATACCACTTCACAAAAGAATCAGCTTCAACCAGGACATTCAGACAGTGCCTCCCCTAGAACAGAAGCTCTGACTGAGCTACATGTCTTGTTATATAGCATGATTAGCCTGCAACTAAAGCTTATTCATAGCTTTAGGTATCACCAATGAAACACCTGCATAACCTGTTGTCCTTGCCTATAGAACATTTACATATTTAGCAAAAGCATGAGCTAACCTGAAAGCACAGTTCTAAGCCTTATGATTCTGTATCAGACACCTTTTCCTCTGCAGTACCCAAATTATTATCCTAATGTCAGTAACCATGAGGAGTTTAGAAGGCAGAGTACAGATCGTATTCAGGTAAGTCACCATGGAGAAGAAAGAGAGGCTCTGCTCCACATCCAGGGTTCCAGTTAGAGCAATGATTCCATGATACACAGGGAGCATGAGCTTCTACAGAGCAAGGAGACATCTCCCCTACCAACTACATCTCAAACAATGCAAGCACCTGCAGCAGGGTTCAACAAACCTACTGTAACAGCAGCTTCTATTTTAAATTCACTAATTTTCTTGAGAGCCTGGCTGCAACCAGTAAAGTCCTTTTAGTTTCTCTTGCAAGTGTGGAGAAATTTAAGGCTTCCTCTGCCCTAGAAAACAGTGCTTCTGTCTCCATCAGCTTTCCACCAAAACCCAGCTTCTGTCTCAGCATTTAGCTGCTCTGGCATCTGAACCACTTTACAGGAGGGCACTTTCACTTCAAATGCCTGAAATTGCACCACAAGGTAAATCTGCCTAAGCAGGTAACAGAGCCAGCAAACTGTATTGCAGTGAAGATCAGGTGTTCTCAGTATGCACTGGGGAGTTTTGGGGTTGGTTTTGTCTGCCTTTTTTTCCTCTGTGACAACCATCTGAAGATGAATTACGTGTCACATCTTCCTTAACAAATCCTCTAGCACCTACAAGCCAAAATAGAAAACTCTCTACCTATACAGATGCATGTTAACATCTACAACATCCAACAACCTCTAGGCATTTAAACTGTATGCCTATCATTACATCTTTGCTTTTTAAAGTGCTTCTCCTGGCAATAACTTTCCTGGAGATGAGAACAAAATACTGAAATAAATTTCTACACATATTTACAAATTCCCTCCTTCATCCAGACGCCTTTTATGCAGATGAATTGCTGTATGAAATCCAGTGTTACAGCTATACATTCACTGGATGGCATTCATGGTATCTTGCTCAGAAACAACTGTAAATGTGAATGCTTGAGTCAGCTGTGTATCACAATTTTAGAACACGTACTTTAACTCCAGAAAGGACCTCTGCAGGTGTAATCTTACTGATTTACTGCAAACAAATTTGTCACAAGTCATGCAATAGCTTAAGAGCTCATTCAGTAGAAGGATTTGCAGTTTTCAGTCAGTTCCCAAGGGATAGCTTGCCTGCTCCACACTTTTCATTACATCTGTTTCCACTTTCAGAGGGGTCAAGGACCAAGTGCAGAACATACCACCCAGAAAGAACTGCTGACTCTTATTACCAAAACCCACAAGCCCCTGCCTCATCAGCATTTTCTGTTTATATTTTATTTTAAAAATCTTTCATTCAAATGAAGAATGAAGATGGGTTATGTGCACCAGAAATCCACTTCTGCTACTTCACTGTACATATTCCAGTACATGAACACATACCCAGCTCTTACATATTACAAGATTTTCAAAGCTTAGAAAACCTGGCTCTCTTTGCAATGGACAGAAAAGCAACAAACAGGAGCTATGAATATATGGGATTCAGTCAAAAGCTGTTTGCTAAATAGCAAGCAAACACAACTTCCTGCTTTTGCTCATCAAGTCAGCTGGTAACAAAAGCCACCTGCATTACAGCTCAACCCAGGTCATGTGCTTCTCAAACTCAAGCAGCAAGTGACCCTGAGGAACGTTATTAGCTGTTTCCACGTCAGCATATCTGTCTGTGGCAGTAATTCTTCAAACACACAAAGCACATGTTTCACTAAATATCTGAGAGTAAATCTAGAAGAACTAGTGGAACCTGTGACCTGCATAAAATTGAATTATGTAACCACTGGCAGGCTCATGATAACGCATTCCCTTGCTGGCTTCACCACCCAAAATGTGCCCACTAGAGTCAGGTATACTCCAGACATTGTCAGTGATTCATTTCAGCACAGCACATGTCTACTCATCTCAGAGATGGCCACGACAGCCAGAACACATGGATCCAGTCGTTTCTACAACACAAATATAAACTGCTGGCAAACCCTTAGAAAAACATCATCAGAGATAAAGATACAATTCCTGCCTCAGCACGGTGTACTTGCAGCCCAGAAAGCAAACTGTGTCCTGGGCTGCATCAAAAGCAGCGTGGCCAGCAGGTTGAGGGAGGCGATTCTGCCCCTCTGCTGTCTGGTGACACTCCACATGGTGCTGCATCCAGCACCTCTCCTATGAAGAGAGGTTGAGAGAGTTGGGATTGTTCAGATTGGAGAAGAAAAGGCTCCAGGGAGACCTCATTGTGGTCTTTTCGTACTTAGAAGGGCCTTAAGAGTGTGTGACTTAAGAGGGAGAGTGACTTTTTACAGGGGTAGATAGTGACAGGAGAAGGAGAGATTTAGATGAGATGTTAGGAATAAATTCTTTGCTGTGACAGTGGTGAGGCACTGGCACAGTGTGCTCAGAAAAGCTATGGATGCCCTATCCCTGGAAGTGTTCAAGGCCAGGTTGGGTGGGGTGTTGAGCAACTTGGTACAGTGGGTGGCATCCCTGTTCATGGCAGAGGGATTTCAAACTGGATGATCTCTATGGTCCCTTCCAAACCTAATCATTTGATGATTCTGTGATCTAGGGAATAAATACTCTTTGCTTGGACATGGAGAATTTCAAGGTATCACTGGGCATTTCTCACCCATCAGAAACTCCCTTAATCCCCTTAACACGCCAATCTCTTGTTTATTGTATGGAAAAAGAAATAGAAAGCTTTTTTCCACTATGTTCTCCTTCTTTTATTAGGTACAGAAATATAAATTGACCTGCTACTGCCAGCAAGACAACACACTGATTATGTAAAGTTTTATCAAAATGACTGATGGTCTAAAGGAGCTTTACAAAGTCACAAACATCAGCCCAACCTTTGTAATACTCCCAGCCCAGAGCACAACAGGGCATAAGTTCAAAAGAGCAGAGTACAGGTAAAATAGACCAACCCTCCCTTATCTCATAGGTGTGAGAAGACTGAGTCATTTCTGTATAGCTATAGGAACTAGTCAGAGCTGGAAACGAAAATCAGGACTCTTGAAATCCAGCTTAGTACATAAATATAAAACAGTTTACTCCTCCTATGAAGCATGTGCTTATTAAGTGTGTTATTAAGAGTATTTCAGGAACACCCAGAAACACCTGCTGTGGAGTTTGTCTTTTCTGAAGGAGAGGTTGAAGAGGAGTGTTCCTATAACATAAACCACATACAAAGCAAAATAATCAACACTGATATTCAGGGCATGATGTACATTGAGAAATGAGGAAATCAGGAGGTAAGGAATGAAGTAGCCTTCTTTCCAATTAATGGTTTTCTTAATCTTAGACAGATCCAAAATATTTACCCTCAACTAGTTTGCATTCGTAACACTTCTACTTTTATTTCCTGTTCTTCATTTTTTTTCCAGGTTCAAGAACAGGGAATAATTTTGCTGTCACCCATCTGCACATGCTCAGTTCCTGCTGACTCCTACAGAGTTTCTCTTTACTAATTAACTCGTTTTACAGCAGTTTCAAATCTATCCAGAGGGAGCAAAAGTAAAAATAACGATTTTGCGTGTAGAAACTTACCATGCAAACACTTGTAACTGTTTTCTTGCTGTCAGGAATTATCGTGCCTTTAGGGGAAGCAAAAGCCAATAACAGCCCGGATACACTTGGACTACAGCTGAAAGCATAGGAAAAAAAAGTGTAAAATATTATTGTATGCAACCAGAGAGACATTTCTCTGAGACTCTAAAAGCATTTTCACAAAGAGGTGGAAGAGTGGAAAGATTTATCCTTTAATACAGAGAAGCCAAACAGGAAAAAAAAAAAAAAGAGATAGAGGAGAAGACTCAGCAAAAGAACATTCTTAATCCTATTAAAATTAATGAGATTTCATCCTTGTCTCCACACATAAATTGTGCTAGGAGTTTAACTTAAGCGGATTTGAAACCAGATTTAGTTAAAGTGCTGAAAAGTCTTCCCAAGCCAAACAAATATAAATCCAACATAAATATACACATAAAATTCAATGCAAATTTTATCAAGTCGCTCCCTTCCACCCCTGTTTTGTTTTTTAAACAATTCTGAAACCAGGACACATCAGAAGTATTTTGCGGGACTATTGCACGAGCAGTTCTCCAGGCCTGGCACCAAGTCAAAGTCAGATGGAACCCAGAGAAGGCAATCCCAATGCCCTCCTGGACAGTCATTGTTAGCTGAAGCAGTAATGGTTGTGAAGGGGACTTGTTGAATGTCAATAAATCAATAAATTAATAGAAATACACAGACAACCTCTCCTATCCTCTTTGTGTTCTTAGGGAATAACAGAGGGGGCTTGGACACTCCATAGCCACAACTGCAGAGCATCATTTAGTTGTCCTTTAGAGAACAAGCAAAGATGACAGGAGCTGTGGTCAGGGATAATCCAGGGACACAACTGCAACCTGCACTGACTGTGCACACCTAACTTTCTGCTCAGATGAAGGACCAGCTGGTTCCTCAAGCAGAGTACAAATGGACCGTGGGTCCTGTCACATGCACTGGAGGACAGTCCAGCTGGCTGCAAATAAACAAGTACCCAGATCTCTGGTGCTCTGCCAGTTGTTCCTTTCTTCATGTCACATAGTCCCACAAGAAAAAAAACCCAACCAAACAAGTGCCCAGTGTGCTTTCCAAAGGGTTGACAAGCTATCATGTGAAATGGGAGGAAAGGACATGATGGAGAATCCAGACCCACACAGTCATACCAGAGATCTAACACTCTGTCAGGTGCATTAAAGACCAACTTTCCCACCAGGTAGGAAGCTGGAAAGGGAAGCAACTTTGCTGAGCCAGAGCACACTGGGTCAGATGGCATCCTGCAACAGCACACACAGCAGAGATATTGCCCCCACAGTCCTTTTAAGGGCAGAAGGCAAAAACCCCACAGTGATAATTTAGTCCAGCTGCTGGTGCAGCATAAGCCACAGAGGTTCATCCAACAATTACTGTGTTTGGCAGAGGGTAGAAAGGGTATCTTGCTTACCACACAAATGAACTTTGTATCATCTGTGTACGCAGGGACAAACACCTCCTTCAGAAAGGCATCCCATCCCAATTTAAACACTTAACGGGCAAGTGGCCACTTGGTGTGGATTGTCACTGCTCTGCAAAGGAGTGACAGCTGTACACAGCAGCTGAGCATCTACATGCAAACGTCAGTGAATTGAATGCTTTTTCTGCCAGCTTTCCCAGTGCATAACTGCTTTTGGTATTAGAAGGTTGTATCAAACACAAAGCAACAATTCAAAAGGCAAGGATAAATCTGAAACATACTGTATTAGCAGTGCCTGAACATGCTTGTATGTGGCATCCAGAGATGAGAGTAGAAACAGGTCAGAGCAGATGGATCTGAGCATGGCTGTAGAGCACACACACACAGGCAATGTGCACCTCCAAATGGAGATGAGGGCTGCAAGGCAATGCACGTGCATGACACCCAGCCATCCCCATCCCTGCTTCAAGCCATAAGCCCAGCATCACTCAGAACACACACCGCAGCCAGGATGAGACAGACAGCACACCTGGTTGGTGCATACACAGCAGAGCAGCAAGTTCCTTCCTCCTACATCTAGCTTCCCCCACAATTTTTCACTGCAAATATGCTAGCATAAACTCTTGCTGAACTTGCTTCATGGTGCTTTCAGTTTATAAAACTGTGTTCAGGTGTGGATAATGGCACAACGAGCAGATACTCAGTTAACATTATGTCAGAGCATGGGGAAACATCAGCAGAACTGTATATTAAAAGCTTCATGGAGAAAATTTTTATCCATGCCTTTAAAAAAAGAGGCAAGAAATTCTGCTCAAACAAATTAATTCTTCAGGGTTCCTTCAAGCAAAGTTTTGGACATTTCCAACATGCACTGCTTTAAATAAACATCTCCATCCCTTAATGTCCTCGCAATATTTTCCCTTGAAAATTTACTCAATAACATACAAATGAAAAGTCTGCTCATATGTTTCTAAGTAGTTACAATAGCTAACCCTGTAACCCAGGGTATGCATCCTGACATTTTAGGTACATTATCAGGCCACTGATAATTCAGCACTGATGTTTTCCACCACCATAGCTTGAAATTTTCCTTGCAAATTACTCCCATAGCATCAAAAAGTCTGTGCCAAGAGACTTCCCTTAGAAGGCAGAGGTTTCAGGTTGTATAGATGTGCCAATTAGAATTTCAATAGCAGATAACCAGATGCAAAGTCTTTTTTGGCAGATGGGTTTATAAATCCAGCAGGGAATTCACAATTTAAACAAAAAATAAAGATGTCCTCACCAACATGTTAAGAGGCATGTAGTCTGGAATGTCTCCCAAAAAAAGTACTAAAGCAATACATACATCACATAAATAAACCTAGAATCATGCAGCAAACATGCACAGCACATGCACTAATCTACTACAGACATAAAAGCTAATAAAAAGTGTAGATTTCTTCTAAACTATCCATTACCATATAACAGACTGCATTAACCTATAAAGCAGTGGTCGATTATAGTAAATTGCATTAATACAAAAATATACACACTTTTGAGAGAGAAACACTGAATCAACATACAGTCTAGTTTTCAAAGCTACTGTTCAGTCTGAGGTCTGAAGGGCACCAAGTGCTCACTACCAGCAAATTTACCCCACTCATCAAAGCTGCATTGCAATTTAGCTTAAGATGGAAAGGATCAGTATTTCTTGGGTTTGTTTCTCCAGCTAGCTGTCAGCTAACTCACTTTATCAGGAAACAGGAGTTGTGTTGCATGACCAAGCCTGGCAGGGATTCAGTCAGCTAACACGTAGGACATCAAGGCACTTTACTGGTCAGGATCCTGCCACAGAGTTTTCATTGCCAGTCCTAAAAAACAAAGTTTGGGAGACAGAGGGGAAAGTTAAAACATTTGCTGAACCCACTAGAAGAAGATCCACTGCGACAGGATACTCCCACAGGATGCTGTATTTGGGAGCTGGGTCACAGAGCAGCATTTATTCTTCCTACCATTCCAGCTGACACCTTGCTAAGATCACCCAGGGTACAGTCAAACCTCCTGAAAACCTTTACTCACAGCAGGAAAAGATGTAAAAGACTTCAGTGCTATCCCACACAAAGGAGGATGACACTTACAAGGGCGATCCCAGTGTTGGAACATGCATGTCACAGGTTTTCAGACTAAAGAATCAGAAGCAGTTTCCAATACAGAGACTTCAGTGATAAGGATGGAATCTGCAAAATTACCTTGGCTAACAGTGAACTGAGAGGAGAAGCCTGCTAATACTCTGCAGAATGATACAAATTAAGATCTCTATTAATAAAGTTAAAATTAAGATAGATAAGAACTGTGTGAATTCACCAATTTTATAAAATATATCTTAGTTAATATTTAGCTATATCTATGTGTTGTTAGATAGTTTTGATGAAGTGTATTAGTTTTAGAAATATGCATAATTGTGTGTGAAGATAGTTCCTTCTTGTACTTTTGAAATCCCTACGCAGTGGAACATAAAGATGCAAGAATGTAAACACTGGAGAGGAGAAAAGCCTTTTCTGCAATTCCTGAATAGAAATGTAACTTCAGACGAAGACGAATAAACTCTCATTTTTGCTTTTGATGCAGTCAGGCTGTCTTATAAACAGCTAAGACTTATAAGCCTCTTACTAAGACACTAAAACTGTCTGTGCAAAAAGTCATCGGCAACACCCCAGCTGTACACACTCAGTGTTATTTATGCAGACACACGATGTATTGACACATCGGTGATGCCACGCGCAGGGGCAGCGTCTCCCACGGACACCGTACCTTTGAGGTGCCCCACAGGGCCTAAGAATGTTACACTCAGGCAGAGAGTTACTTGCTGAGTCAATCACCTCTCTGCCCCGTAAGGAAACCCGGCTTTCCCCGCTGCCGCCTCCCCCGTAACAAACCCACCTTCGAGCATCCCCACGCCGCGGGGGAGCAGAGCCACCACCGCTGCGGGGGGGCTGCAACTTATCGGAACACCGACTCGCAACTCCCGTGACAAATGTACTTCCAACTTCTGCGGCAGTTCGAGGGCGCGGGTGCCGAGCTCCCGCTCTCCCCCGGCCGAGCCCACTGCGCCGGGCCACCCCCGGCACCACCGCCCGTCCGCCCCGCGCTCCCCCAGGCCCAGAGCGAGACACCGCCCGCCCGCAACTCACGACGTGGCGCAGCCCGGCGGAGGGCGCTGTGCTGGGGCGGGAGAGGCGCTCCCCGGCAGGGCAGGGAATAGAAAGGACGGGAAAAGAAGGGAAGGCTCGCCGGAGCGCCGCGGCCCCGC